>CM062815.1:658951358-659551358 GCA_031772625.1 Pinus tabuliformis
ACATCCATATTTTGCTTTAATACATTAAAAGCAAATCTTAAATGTGTTCCAATATTATAAATTTTTCCTTAAATCTCTTGAAAAAAAATTCTAGGAATATAAAGATTATAAAAGAAAAAAACTAGATATTAGAGATCAATAAGATTAAATATGTGAAATATACCCTCGTATTATGATAATCAAATAAAGAAAGTGATCTTCACTTACCACTTAAGGTGGGAAAACCATTCACTTCGCAAAGATTCAAATACAACAATAGTAAGAAACAGATTCCATAGTCTCATACTTTTTCATATAGATTAACAATAACAAAACCTTAACTACTTTTGAATCGATAAGTAATGAATATCAACTATCAGGTGGTTTATATTTAATAAACGGGTGCCTTCCACATTAAATAATTATCCACTACTATATGAAGGCCCTTATTCAAAATAAAATGACCATATATACCAATTGGCTAATAGTTATGTGGCCTAAAGTAGGGACACTAATGAACTAACAACTATTGGGCCTAAAGTGGCAGGATTATTGTAGGACCCTTGCATGCCCTCCCCCTTCTAAACCACTATGAATATTACGATTGTAGGGAAATTTTCCAATGTGTAGCTTCAAATCCAAAGGGGGGATATAGCATGTACACCTATGTATAATTTAGTAGTCAAATTGTTATGAAAAGGGGGCACCCTTGTCCTACAAAAGAGGGGGTCCCATAAACCAATTTTGTGTCTCACTTGGTTGTGACCTTAAAATTAGATTATTATTATTATTATTATAAGGTACATATAAATTTAATTCTAATTTATGATTGAATTTGTATTTGCATGTTGTCAAATTTTATGCTTGAAGGCGAAGAAACACTTAATCCCCTTTAATAAAATAACATTTTGATAAATGTTGGTCAACTTGTTTCATTTTTTTTTTTCTAGTGATAATCAAATTTTCCTTAATATTTCAAAGAATGGATTCCTTGGATTGAAGTGTGCTATCTACTACATGAGCTATAGAAGTTCTTTGTAAATAAGAATTCATTAACAATGGTTTATGGCCATAGGTTGCTTCCTATGGTGCCATTTTGGTAGCTCAATGATAAGTGGCACTACAGAAATATTATGCAAGGGGTAGTAATTTTCCCCATTGGTTTGACATTTCAAAAGAAAATAATCAAATATATGTCTTGAAAAACTTATTGACCAATTTTCTTTGGCCATATATTTTAGGATGATATGTGATGTTCATATTCAAATGTGTACCTTAAAGTTTAAATATGTCTTACTAAAATTTATTAGTGAATGTAGGGTCATGATCGAAGACGATGAAAGTAGGAATTCCATGAAAATTAAAAATATGATCCATGAAGACCTATCCAACTAAAGAGTCCGTAAGTATATGCAATAAGGCACAATAAAATGAACATATTTGGAAAGATGGCACTTACCCCCATGATCAATGATTTGTTTCTAACTCTTGGGAGTCCCACAACGAAATTAATAAAGATGTCATTAAACTTTTAAATTAGGATAGGTATTGGATGAAATGTTATTTTCAACATCACTATCTCACTCTTGTTTTTATTTCAAGTATCATAAATTGTTACAAAATCATAGATTTTTGTTTTCATGCCTTCCCAAATGAAACATTGTTATAGCCTTAAAAACCAATCCTATGTACCTTAGAGGATTCAGTCATATCAAACATTGAAACACTACATCATTTTCCATAGGTTTTGACTAGTTGGACCAACTAGTGGAAATTGACACTAATGTTATAGAAAAAAATTACAAGACTACCTACAATAGGGGAAGACCCAAAGCCATTCTTCATAGATAAGAGTAGCGAAAAATCTCTCGTGGAGGAGGTAAAGGAGAAATATGGAACACACAGAGTTGTGTGCAGGTTTGACATAACTAGCATAAATTAATATGTGGTCATGCTTGCACCATAGGTCATTTATGCTAGGTATGTCAAACCTGCAGGATTTCATCCTAGGTCATGGCATGCAAGTTGCTACAAAAATGTCTCAAATATCAAGTACTAGCAGCGGTGATGGTGGAAACAATCAAGTGCACAGTATGGGTCCAGATGAATTGGGACACATTCCTTTTGAATTAGTTTCTAATAGACTACTAAGAAGTGAAAGACAAAAATGCAAAGTACACTATGCATGACTCCTAATCTTGATAGCTTGAGTGGCATGAAGGGAACCAGGGGAGATGTAGTTCCTAAAATTAGCCCACAAACCTTTCTTGGCACCTTGATATGGCTCACTATGGCATACCATGAATAAACATAGTTGGATAATAATCTAACTTTCTATGTGTACAAGGAGGTGGTTAGGTAGACTATATAGAGCCTATCATGCATGCGACCTCAGATGGTGGAAACATACAAGGGGATTGTATGCTTCAAGGAAACACTACCTTTTATAACCATTCATTCAAAGCAGGATCTCGGTAAGAAATGGCTTCAGAGCCACTATACATTGACATAGTTGGAGGTGAGCAACATTATTAATAACTAGTACATAGAATGAAAGTTCCTAGTGGAGGATATAAAGGAGGCTTAAAACATATAAAGTAGTAAGAAGAAGTGAGTTCATGAGTTTATGTCTATGTTAGAACAAGAAAATGGCATATAAGGTTCCCAAGAAAAATATATAATGTAGATTGGGTATAATCACAAGTAGTAGAATATGGCAGAAGAAGGAACATCCAACACATGACTAAAGGGAAAATCAACAAAGCCAAGAGTTACTCCAATCTAGTAATTGCTTGATGATGACTTGGAGAATATTGGGGAACAAGTTAAAGAGAAAATAGAGGAGGCACTTGAGAGAGTGTATCAGCCACGAGTTAAAATTTGATGTAATAAAGGATAACAAAGGAAAAATAAGACAAAGGTCATGGGACACATATTTCAAGTTGAATGTTGGGCATAACACTATAGTGGGCATCACTGTCAGTTTATTTATGGCTAGGGAAATTGGAAAAGGCATTAGCAAAGGAAAAGTGGGATTAATTAGCATTTATTTATGAAATAAACGAAAATAGGAGAAAAGGAAGGTGAAGAGACACATATTTGCAAGAGAGGGAAATTGAAGGAAAAATTAAGGGAAATGAAGAAAAGGGAGGCCTCAATGATAAAAAGGCTTCCGAGGATGAGTTCACATCTTTTGACAGTTGAACCTTTTGTCAGTTTTGTTTTGGAGTTAGTGGGAAAGAGAGAAAGAGAATCAAGAGGAGAAAGAAAGCAAGCATAGGAAGGAAAAAGACAAGTAAGAGTAAGCAAGGAAAAGAAAAAGAAGAAAGGAGAAGGTTGGATTAGTAGCTTCAACATGAAGATTTTGCAGGTAACAAGTTGCATGTTTGATTTCCTAGCTGAGGTGTGAATGCATGATACATGAAATTGTTAATTTGGTTCATATGTTGTGATTGGCATGGGTTTTGTTGCTTTTGACAGTGCTTTTAGCCTTGCCTTGCCATTTCGTGGATAACCATGGTGTGATGGGATTCATTTCTAGGTGAGATTTACATTTCCGAAAGTTTTTGGATCTGGGTGAGATGGTCTCAAGAAAATTCCCAAGGGTTCGGGGTGAAGATAATTTTTTTTTTGGTTGTGTTATATTTTTTCCATGACTTCTCCATGCACGGGGGGGTTACAGGGGGAGCGACAACCCCCTTATACACTGCATCGGGTGCTGCAAAGGGGTCACAAGGGGGGTAGCTATGCCCCCTGTAGGTTGTGTTGGGCACTACGATGGGATCACAAGGGGGCAACTGCCCCTTTTTCGGGGGGTATGCAGGGGGCCAGTAGTCCCACTGCATGGGATCTACGGTAGCACCCTGGGAAAATTATTTTGGACTCTATTTTAGGTGGGCGGACCCACCTATGGTTTTGTGCATGGATTTCACACATGGTTTTGGGCATGATGGTTTTCTGTCCATGGTATTTTGTAGATCCAGTCAAGGGAACTATGGTTATGTTCTAATCTAGGGTTAATGGATTGGGGTTTATGGATGCTTCAACATGTATATATATATATATATATATATATATATATATATATAATATATATATATATATATATATATATATATATATATATATATATATATATATTGTAACATTGAAAGGAATATAATGAAAAATCAATTTGGTAGTCCTGATTTTGGGATACAAGGGAAAATATCTACGTATATCTGTTTTATGTTTTATGCTCTCACCATTGTTTATTTTCTGTTTTTTTTTTAGAATTCATATGTAAATAATTTATGTACAGGGTAAAAACCTAAATTTGGTATCAGAGTTGTTTTGGCTTCAAGGGGATGCCTTTGCTATTGAGGGGTTTTTGCTCGGGCCTGTGGTAGACCCTATTCAGCGGGATATCTGCATGATCAATTCTTGTGCTAAAAGAATATGGTGAGCAGGGGAAAGATAGAGATTGAGAAATTTAATGGCCAGAGTTTTGAGTTGTGGAAACTCAAGATGGAGGATCTTCTGGTGGATAAAGATTAGTGGATCACGGTAGATCGGGGTACTAAACCAATAACAACGTCAGCTAAAGACTAGGTGTAGTTGGATCTGAAGGCAAAGAGCACAATACGATTGTGTGTCTTAGATTCAATATTGTTGAATGTATTAGGGTAAGCTTCGTCGAAGGCTTTGTGAGAAAAGTTATAACTTTGCACCAATCTAAGTCTCTAGTGAATTAACTGTTCCTATGGAAAAATATGTATAACCTGAGGATTAACGATGGAGACTCATTGGTAGAGCATCTGAATGCATTTAATACTACGGTAAGCCAGTTATTATATGTTGATATTAAAATTTCAGATGAAGATAAGTTCGTCAATTTGTTTTGTTCTCTACTAGATTCATGGGATAGTCAGGTTGTTGCAATAGGTAGCAATGCACTTGCCTTGTAGTTTGATGAAATAGTCTCATCCTTGCTATCAGAGGAAATGAGACGTAAAAATATACAAAGCCAGAATGACGATGCCTTGTCTGTACGAGGACGGTTCCAGAACAGAAACAAAAATAAGTCCTTGAGTGGGAGATCTAAATTTATAGGGAGATCTAAATCTCGAGGAAAACATGTAAGCGTGTGTTGGAAATGCAGAAAGGAAGGGCACTTCAAAAGGGACTGTAAATCTAAATCTTCTGTGAAAGGAAAGGGATTTGATGATGCTCCTTCTGCAGAGACAAAAACCACCTTATATGAAGGTGGGGATGTTTACTTGGATTGTTATTCAAGTACACACGTAGATCATGAGGCGTGGTTGATTGACTTAGGTGCATCCTTTCACTTCACTCCCCATAAAGAGTGGTTCTGCAAGTATGAGAAATATGATGGTGGTGATGTCTTCTTAGGGGATGACATGAAGGCTAGAAATATGATAGTGGTGATGTATTCAAGTTGAAATTGTGAGGTGGAAGGATTAGAACACTTCCAAGTGTTCTGCATATTCCTGCATTGGCTAGAGATCTTATTTCTCTAAGCAAGATGGACGACGCAGGTGTAAAATAGTGTTCGAGAAAGATACATGCAAGATGGTTCATGGAGCACTGGTATTAATGCGGGGAGTTTAGATTTGAACTCTGTACAAGTTTCAAGGTATCACTGTTATTGATGGGTGAAAAAATTATGTGGTTCCTGAAAGTGGAGCAAAAAATCTAGTGGTCTCTAGAGAAAAGACCATGTTATGGAATCAAAGGCTTGGGCATATTAGAGATAAGGTCATTCAAATACTTCATGGTAATGGTATGATAGAAGGTATGTCTAATTTCTCTCTGGATTTTGATTTTGTGAAAGTTGTGTATATGGGAAGCAGAATTGGGTGAGTTTCCCTTCTGGTGCTAAGAGGGTGGAACAAATATTAGAGCTTGTGCACAATTATGTGTTTGGACCTGTGTCAGTTCCATCACTGGGAATTTTGTGTACTATGTATCATTTATAGATGAATTCTCAAGGAATACATGGATATATTTCCCCGGGAAGAAATCTGTAGTCTTTGATAGGTTTAAATAATTTAAGGCTCTGGTGGAAAACCAAACAGAGAAGAAGATAAAGGTCTTGAGGACATATAACGGTGGAGAGTTTTGCAAGAAGGAATTTGAAGGTATTTGTAAGAAGTATGGTATAACACGACAGAAGAATACTCTATACATACTTGAGAAAAATGGAGTTGCAGAAAGAATGAAAAAGACGTTGATGGAAAGGGCAAGAAGAATGCTCAGTGGTTCCAGGTTAGGTCAATAATTCTAGGCAGAGGCAGTGGAGACTGCATGTTACCTAGTCAACAAATCACATTAATCAGCATTGGAGGATAAGGCTCCATAAGATGTATGGATTGGTAAGAAACCTTCTCTTTCACATCTGAGGGTATTTGGATGTGATGCATATGTACATGTTCCAAAGGATAAAATAACAAAGTTGGATAGTAAATATGAAAAGTGCATCCTTATTGGGTATAAGGATGGTTTAAAAGGTTATAAGATTCGGAACCCAGAAAAAAGGAAGGTTTTGTACAACCAAGATGTGGTGTTTAGAGGGGTGAAATATGTTATTAAACATGAAGCCCTACCGAATGAACCTAAGAAGATAGAGTTTGAGCTAAAGGAGGAAGAATAAAATTCTACAACAGAAGAGGAATCAGAAGATGAAGAGCCACAAAATTCCACTGTGAGAAGATCAGTTCGAGAAAGAAGGCAGCCAGAAAGGTATAGTCCATCGTTTTTCTGTTCAATTTTTTCTTTATCTATTACTGATGATGACCCCAGAAGTATGAGGGAAGTAGTAGATTCAGAGGATGGAAAACTATGGAAAGAGGCCATGGTTGATGAAATTTCATCTTTGCACAAAAATGAGGGTCGATATCTAGTGGAGTTGTCGGTCAGAAGGAAACCAATTGGAAGCCAATGGGTGTTCAAGAATAAGATGAATTTAGGAGAAATGGTGGAGAAATACAAAGCTCGGTTGGTAGCAAAAGGTTATTCCCAGGTGCCGAGAATTGATTTTGGTTATATTTTTTCTCCTGTTACCAAGGTAGTTTCTATTAGATTACCTTTATATGTTGCTATTGCTTTTGATTTTGAGGTAGAGAAGATGGATTTGAAGACAAAATTTCTTTAGGGGTATCTGGAATAAGAGATCTACATGAAGAAACCTGAAGGGTTTGCGGTGAAGGGTAAGAAAGAACTGTTATGCAAGTTAAAAAATTCATTGTTTGGTTTAAAATAGTCACCAAGGATGTGGTATTAGAAATTTGATACATTTGTACAGGCAATTGACTTCACTATAAGCAAAGCACATCATTGTGTGTATTTTAAATTAATTGGTGACCGTGTTATTTATCTGTTCTTGTATATGGATGATATGTTGCTGGTTTGAAATGACAAAGAAATTATCCAGGATTTGAAGACCCAATTGTCCTCCAAATTCGACATGAAAGATCTTGGTGCTGCAAACTATATTTTGTGCATGGAAATTAAATGAGATCGAGCAAAGAGGAAGCTTTGGTTAAACCAGAGGAGGTATGTCGAAAAAATACTACGGAGGTTTAATATGCAAGATAGTAAACTAGTGAAGTTTCCTATTCCTGTAGGTGTAAAGTTATTTGTTGAATAGTGTCCCAAGACACAAGAAGAGGAAGAGGACATGTCTCGTGTTCCATATGCAAGTGCAGTCAGTAGCTTGATGTATGCAATGGTCTGTATTAGACCAGACATTGCACATGCAGTGGGAGTATTGAGAAAGTTCATGTCAAAACTAGGGAAGGAGCATTGGAGATTAGTGAAGTGGGTTTTCAGGTATTTGCGTGGCACTAGTGATTATGGTTTGTGCTATCAAGGAAGACCAGGATTGGATAGGGTTTTGGATAGGGTTTTGGACATCTGTGGCCTTGTTGATGCAGATTGGGCTGGAGATCTGGATCAGAGAATATCTACAAGTGAGTGTATGTTTAACATATTTTGAGGCGCAGTCAGTTGGATGAGTAAGAGACAGTTTGTAGTGGCACTTTCAACTACAAAGGTAGAATACATGGAAGCCACTCATGCAAGAAAGGAAGCAGTTTGGTTGCAAAGATTGTGTTCAAGTATGGGGTTAGTACAATGAGTTATAAGGATAAACTGTGACAACCAAAGTGGAATTTTCTTGGCAAAGCACCCTGCTTATCATTCAAAGACAAAGCACATTGATGTTCAGTATGACTATGTGAGGGATATGGTTGAGGAAAAAAAGGTGTTGCTGGTAAAGGTGGACACTTTGAAGAATACTGCAGATGCATTGACAAAGTTTGTGAGCATTGAGAAGTTCTCTTGGTGTAGAGAAAGAATTTGTGTTGCAGGGCTGGATCAATGACTAAGCTCTCTCGTGCCCCCCTATGGAAAGAAGAAAACAAGTGGGACAATGTTGGGTTGTGTTATATTCTTTCGAGGGTTATACAGTGTGCCATTAGCCCACCTTCATGGGGTTTTGGGGTAGCACCCAAGGGAAATATTGTTTGGACCCTATATAAGGTGGGCGGACCTACCTATGGCTTTCTGCATGGATTTTGCACATGGTTTTTGGCATGGTTGTTCTCTATCCATGCTATTTTGTAGATCCGGTCAAGGGAACTACGGTTATGTTCTAATCCAAGGTTAATGGATTGGGGTTTATGGATGCTTCGACATGTATATATATGTATTGTAACATTGAAAGGAATATAACGAAAATTCAATCTCGTACTCTCGGTTTTGGGATCTAGGGGAAAATCTTTGTGTATATATGTTTTATGTTTTATTCTCTCGCCATTGTTTACTTTATGTTTTTTTTAGAATTTGTATGCAGGTAATTTTTGTATAGGGTTAAAACCTACAAATTTATCGTGGAATCCCTCGACAAGTGGGTGGAGACATGAAAATTACTTAATGGAGAGTGAAGTAATTCTAAGGCATCCAACCTTATTTGGTTTTGTGATCACTTGACTAGTTTTGGTGAGATTGTTGTAGTTTGAACGTGGAGGTGGTTTAACTTTTGGATTCCCTTGGCTTTTTACATCCTGTTTTATTTCATGAGATCCCACATTCAAGCTTGGACTATGGCATAGGGGTGATTGGATAAAAGAAATATTTGGTTCAGTTCAATCTATGGTTAGGTGGTTCATGGAAGTCTCTGACTTGGTTGGATTTTGCATATGTTAATAAGATTAATTTTCCTATTGTGATTCATGAGCATTTATACTTTTTATCATGTGGTTTTGATGGTTGTTCTTTCATGGTTAATATTATGATTATATGCTAGTTATAAAAATGGTTATATAATATGTTCTATCTATCACTCTTGTTTAAGCGTTGATAAGTTAATGAATGGCTGATGAATGCATGGGGTAAAAAGTGTGGTTTTGGCTACTTGAGAGGGAATTAGAATTTCTCAGTGATATGCAACTAAAGAAAATATATTTACACTCAAATATATATTCATGACCTATAGCTTACATCTTTACCATGTGTTTAATGAATTGCTTAGTAAGTTTTGGTCAGTATAGGGCAATTTTATGACTCATTTTTGAATGTTTAGATTTGTTGGCATGTATATTATGATTCTGGAAAGTCTTAGGCAGTTCTAGGCAGTGGTCTGGTGGCTAACATGGAATTAAGGCTCAGATCACGGGGCCGCACCATCTGGACTCGAAAAGTTGGGTGACAACCGCATGGAGGCAGTATTGTGCATTCAGTTGGAGGCATATAAATACAGCGAAGCCTTTTCATGCATGTAGTTGGGGGTCTAGGACACTAAAACAAAGTTCCATCTAAGGGACTGACCAACTAGGGTGTTTCTTCAACTCATGGCTGATCTATAGTCCTCGTAAGATGTGAGGTTGTGGTCAATAAGTCTCAATTGTAGGACTCACTTCCTTAACTATAACTAGGATGTGGGGTCATTCCATAGTAGCACTCTACTTCATATTTACCTGTAGGGCTTGTAAATTTTGATTACTCTGGAAATAACCTCACACCATCGACTACAGACGGATTTTACGCTTTCTTCCTTGGGAGAAATTATTTCGAATGCGTGGGCTCCAGATCTACGATTCCAGATCTGCAGTTCTAGAAATTCTTCTAATGCGGGCACTAAGAATGCATGGGCTCTAGATCTGTGGTTTCTTCCATCTTTGTGTGAGCAGATCTGCGGCTCCAGATCTGCGGTTCTAGACTTGTGGCTCTTGCTGCTGTGTACAATTTAATTATTGGACAGATCTGCATATATATGTGAGATCACCGTAGATTTGGTTAGATATGCATGTGAAGAACCCAGATATGTGAGCTATTAACTATTAGAGGTGTCTTTTACTATTTCTTCCATCTCTCCATGAGCAGATCTATGGCTCTTGATCTGCGGCTCTTGTTGCTATGTACAATTTAGTTATTGGACAGATCTGCATGTATATGTTAGATCACCATAGATTTTGTTAGCTCCAGTGGCCTTCTCTTCGGAAATATTTTCTACTCAGTAGGAGAGCATTCTCCAGATGGCTCCCAGCTTCATGAAAATAGCTATTGGCTCAGTTTCGTCCGCCTTTGGGGGGCAATCTCCATCCCATATCGTCAATGAAGCCCCAACTCCCACTATCTAGGTGGTCCAGGCCTCACTTGATGAGGCTTTGAAGTTCTCTGAAAGTGCTCTAATCTGTTGATTCAATGGTTTTTGGCCGCGGCTGACAGCTCTACACAGTTGGATCTCAGCGGTATGATAGCCTCTAATCCCTGATGCAATTAATATATACCCCTGTGCTAGGGGTTTCTTTATAGTAGATTTTGAAAACCTTGAAAGCAGATGATGTATTCTAGATTCCGACCCTTGGTTTTGGGAAAAATCAGGCCTATTCATGGGGCCATGGAACCTATCATTCGATCCCTCAACAATAGTCATAACCTCATCACAAGTTTGGGTGAGATTGCCAAACCTACCCTTGCATCTTTGGAATTTCTCTTTGCTAAAAGCCATTGGAAATGCAATTGGAAAATTTTACTGCAGGTGCCCAGAAATAGAGGAATATGCTAGAACCACCTATGCACGCATCTGTGTGGAAATGGACTACAACATCGGATTCCCAGCTGAAATACACCTAACAAGCAAAGACTATGTGTGGAACCAGAAACTTGATTATGAAAGTGTCCTCTTCAGGTGTCGATCCTGCTTTGAAACAGGCCACCTAGCCAAAAATCTCCCAAAAGCCTCCCAGAAAAATTATGCTAGAAGAAATCACCATAGATCTACATGGTGGGAAGGAACACAAAAAGAACACTACACTGTCATCAAAGAGGAATTCTCTTGAGAAGACTCTGAATCACAAGAAATCGAGCAAGAAAGAAACAACTCTCAAGATAAGTAGGGGGAAAGCCCTGCCCAACAACAAAAGAGTGAACTCGACAACCCCTCAAGCATCAACAGTTATGAGGACTCGAATACCACACAAAATAAATCTTCATTTAACAGCAAAGCATATCTCCTAGACCAAACTTCTTCTCTGACTATCTTCAAAAGGATGAACACAGTAGATTGTGAAGCTAAGACACCAATGTCCCAAGAACCAGAAGAGATGAAGGAGATGTAAGATAAAGAAAGTTGGAAGACTGTAGAGAAAGAAAAGAAAGCTACAACACTAATCTCACGAAGAAAGACGAGGAGGTAGACAATTAGAAACTAAGAAAATTATAGGTCCGATAGACCAATTTGGTCTCAGTGGACTTTAACCATCATCATCATCATCATCATCAAAAGTGGGTAAATGTGGGAGGGGGCATGTTACAAATTGGTATCTTACATTCCAGGTTCAAAAACTTGGATTGGATGGGCTAGATGCATGTTTTTATGCATGCATTTTCATCGTTATGGTTGTCATGCATGAGTTCATTGCATGTGTTAGTTTTATCATGCATCATGTTGATATGAATATGTATATTTACATATCGTTCTAATCTAGACTATTTTTTGTAGAAGAGATAGCCTCCCCTGAACTTCACTAAGGTATGTTTGACTATGTTTTTATTTGGTTATTTGACATGGTATGTTTGCAAGAGATAGGGAATCATAGATGACAATAATAATGTTGGATTACACTTCATGTGGCTCTCCTTATAGATCAAATGAGCAACATAGAGATGAGTACTACCTGACATAGTAGATACCTTGAGAATTCTAAAGGAATATATTAGGAATTACAAAGAAGATAATGACATGATCATGTAGTCACAAGAAATGCTTTCCAAGGTTCATGAAAAGCAAACATAGGTCAATGCAGTCACCCTTTAGATTTTATCATATTTGTTGAGACAATGCCAACCACAAATCAGTTATGGACTGTAGGAAAATACTAATGGAGCATATGGTAGCAGGTCTCATGGTGGACACAGGTTAGACATGGATGACACAGTCAAAGGTGGTATATGGATGGATACACCTGATAGGAGAGGTAGTAGTTGTGGGTTCTATTCTAGCTAGAGTTCATATAGACATCATGTTCATCATCTTTATCATCCTTACAGGAGGAGTGAGAGGAGATAATTACTGGATGAGTTCAAGAAATCCAAGCCTCCTACATTCAATGGAGAGTTTAAGAAATTGGAAAATGTAGAAGCATGGTTGCTTGGGATGAAGAAATTATTTGAGACGTATGACTATACAGAGAACATGAAGGCTATGATAGCTATTTTTAGTATCAAAGGAAAGGTAGACATTTGGTGGCAAGATGTGAAGCATGTCAGAGGCATTAGGAAAAATGAGTTGAGTTGGCATGAGTTCAAAAACTCTTCAAGAAGAAGTACTTGTCAAAGAGGTACTATGACGATGAGTTTAAGGATTTTTATGAATTGAAGATGGGATCTATGAAAGATGAAGAGTACATGACTAAATTCCTGGAGTTGTTGAGGTATGTGCCTTACCTCAAGGGTGAGAAGACAAAAGTTCAAAGGTTCATCAATGACTACCATTAGAATTCAAATATTAGATTGAGTATGATGAGTCTTGGTCATTAGATGAAGTAACCAAGAAATTGAAGCACTGTTATCAGCAGTCAAAGCTTAAGATTGAGCCTAAGCAGGACTAGAAAATCAATGATAAGACTAAAGGAAAATGGCCTCCAAATCATGAAAGACCCCAAGATACATGTCAGAAAGAGAATGTGGCTCCTTACAAGAAGTTCGTTACAATAGAGAAATGACATGGATCTCAACCTGGAGAGTAGTAGAATAAGTGTAGTGGCAGAGAACCGTTACAATGTTGGATATGTGGCAAGGATCATCATAAGAAGGATTATATGTTGTATCAGGGTGGAAAACCTCAGATTTACAGTGCTCAAGAGTCAGAGACATTTGCAGATGTTGGGAAGAGAATTCCTCAAATTTATGTAACATTTGATAACAAGCAGGTGCATCACCAGGCATCCATTATTGAGATGGAAGGTAAGCTCTATGATTGAGTTGTTTCCATTTTGGTTGATCCTGGATCGAGTTATATTTATCTTAGTCATGACTTGGTAGATAAATGTGGCTTGAGAAAATAAGTGCATGGAGAATCTTGGTTGGTGTAGTTAGCTACAGGTATTAAGAAAAGAGTTCATCATTGGGTGAAAGCTTATGAATTTGAGTTGAATGGTATGTCTACATCATCACACCTAAATGTGCTCCCTTTGGGTTCATACAATATTATTTTGTGTATGGATTGGTTGTAACTTCATAGGACTAAGGTAGATTGTTACGAGAAGGTTATTTAGTGCTTGGATGATGATGGAGAGAAGAGAATCTTGCAAGGTAAGAAGAATCCTACATGAGTGAGAATGGTTACAAATATGCAGGAAAAACATAGTTGCAAGAAAGGGTGTGTATTTTTTGGAGTACATGTTTCTACTGAAAAAGGGAAGGATGTTGAGGATATTGAAGTATTGAAGAGGTATTTGGTTTTGCAGCAGTTTCAAGATGTATTTCCAACATATATTTTAGAGTTACTTCCTCATAGGGAAGTGGACATTTCTATTAAGTTGGTATGATGAGCAACACCAACATCAAAGGCACCATACATTATGAGCACTCGAAAGTTGGTGGAATTGAATTTGCAGCTTAAGGAAATGCTTGATAAGGGATACATAGGGTCAAGTGCGTTGCCCTGGGTTGCACTAATATTGTTTATGAAGAAGAAGAATGGTACTTTCAGGTTGTGTATTTATTATAGGCAGTTGAACAAGGTGACGATTAAGAACATGTACCCTTTGTCATGGATTGATGACTTGTTTGCTAAGTTGAATGGAGCATAAATTTTCTCAAAGATTGACTTGAGATTAGGATATCATCAGGTACGCATCAAAGAATAGGAAATCTATAAAACTGCATTCTGTACCAGGTATGGGCATTATGTGTTTGTAGTAGTTCCATTTGGTCATACTAATTCTCCAACTACTTTCATGTGTTTGATGAATAATGTGTTGCATCCTTATTAGGAAACTGTTGTGATATTATTCATAGATGACATAATAATATAATATAAGAATGAGGGAGAGCATGCAGAACACCTAGCAGTTGTGTTAATATTGTTGAGAGAGCTTCAGTTGTATGTCAAGCTTAGTAAGTGTAATTTATTTTATACATAAGTTCATTACTTTGGACATGTAGTTTCCAAGGCATAGCAGGGGACCCAAAAAAGAGCAGAGCTATCATGGAGCGGGAAGCTCCTAAGAATGTGGATGAGGTTAGATCATTCATGGTATTAGCAAGCTATTATAGGAGGTTCATCATCAACCACCATGCATCGAAAGTGGTGGGGAATCCCACTATCAAAGTGCTCATCTCCATGCCCATGCGAGGAAGGGTGAGGAGGTCATCGTCACCCATGCCCTCCTCTACTAGGCCTTCCTCACTCTCCAACCATGGACATCAGGTTGTAGATTGCAAGGGTCTAAGGAAACCGACAGACCACCTTCTCTCAAAATCCATAATTTAATTGCAAGGTGAGAGCAGCCATCATATTAATGGTAGATGATAGTTGGAGAGGGAACATGGATAAGGGTAGTGCTTAATGCACTTTAAATGCTTGAGGGGGGTAGGCTTGAAATTTGACACCAATCACTCTCTACCTTCTCAAGGGACAATGAAATACTAGTTGTTTGCACTGCCAAATTATGTTTCCAATATGAAGGTACTGCTAAGTTAATGTGCATGGACGTTAGTGTCGTCATGGTTGCAACCAGATTCGGGGGAGTAAAGATACAAATTTTACAAGACAAATAATTTATAATTAATTGATAATGCATTCTAAATGTTCTATTTTGATTTTTCATTCACAGATTCTTCTAACTATGTATTATTAAATTAATAAATCATGATAATTTTATTGCAAAAGATGGTGAAAATATACATTCAAAGTAGTGGACTAACTAATTTTTCAAACTTAATATAGTTAAAGTTCTAAATTCTATATCCATTGCATAATTCCAAATATAATTAAATGTGTGTTTCAGGGAAAACTAGTGTCGATTCGAACTTCTAGTAGCACTAAGATGGGTAGCTATCTTAGAAACAAGCAATGAAATCTTTTCAAGAGTTCCTTTAAGTGTGATAGATGGAAGAGAAGAAAAGAGGACCAACCTGGATCTTCCGCTTTGATCCTAGCTTGATTTCTCCTTTCCTTGATAGAATTTACCACTCCTCTCCTACTTGTCCCGCTTCAAAGAGTACCTGTAGAGTCAAAGTAACAGCAAACTATCAAAGAATCTCTATCTAAAAAATCATAAACAACGCGGAATCAGAAACACATTGACCATACAATTGCATTTATAAACAATAAAATTCACAAATACGAGATCATATGGAGGAAAACTCAAAGAAATTTATTAATAGTAATGGAAGATAGGATTACAACCCAGCTGTTTGATCCAAAATCATCCTCGCAGCTGTAGAAGCCCTCTCCACCTCATGAACAAGAAAATCACCCAACAATGCAATGTCTCTTCTCACCAAACCAATAACACTTCCTTACAAAATACAGAATTCTAGCTCCTAGATCTCTTAGATGAGGGATCCATTTATAGATGTCTTGCAAGGGTGTGAGTCAGCTCTGGTTTTTTTATTACTGTCATTTCACTGATAGTTCTTGGTTCCACTTGGAGATTTCATGATCTCTTACTCATCCCTGGGCGAATTCAGAGAGGCAAGTGTCACAGGAGAAGTTTCTGGAAGATTCCATGATCATCCACCTTGCAAAGTGTCTCTGCCATTTGTCTATTCCTTCTCATCGCACCCCACAGAAGGGCATTTGAGTATACATCACACCTGGCCAGTTAGGTAGTCAGTATGCATCGCACCTTGCCCATGGAGCAGTCTGTATGGTCCAGTTTTGGCCAGTTCTAAGTAGTTTTTCAGGGGGAACTTCTGGGAAATGATGGAATCAGTTGACCATGATCCTTTACGGTGTGAAGCAACACTTTTAGGGACTTAAAGAGCCCTTAGTTTATGGAAATATGAGTTTGGGTTTGTAGTGCCCAAATATGTCTATAATAGCTGCCCCCTAAAGCATGAGGTCGTAAATCTCCTGATGTCGGGTGAAATTCTTTATTCATGAGGATCCGAGGTATTTGAACTGGAAAGTGACTTGTATAAGGTACAATACAATACATCATCATCATATTATCTTCATGATCTAGTTGAGGTGGGCATTCCCATGCTTAGCTTTATAAATTCATTTTCATGTACATAGGACAGACAATCGTCTATTGTTGCAGACTTGTGATTCTTCGCATGAAGAGTCATCTTCCCCGGCTTAGATGACTATCTGTGTAGCTGCTGTGTACAATTGATGTCTTTATTTTCCTGAATATGTCGCAGCGTATATGGATGAAACTAGATCCGTGGTCTTCAAAAGTCACCCAATCTTCACCCGATGTATAAGTCGATCCATGTGAAAAGATGTTCTAAAGTTCAACATGGAAAGACATCGCATGATTACTAGCCAATGATGTAAGCTGTTAACAGACGCGAGAGGAATCACTGATAATGATGATGACCCTCAAGATACTAAAGTACAATTCACGTGGTGTGAATATATGAGCCGATGTTGAACACCACTCAAAGTCTTTCGATCGAAGGTCATTGATGTAAACCTGTCGCCGGAAGTGAGAAACTTGCCATTAAGGAATGCCAGCTTCAAAGTACTGGAAGGGTTGTTTCTACATCAACTTCTTGGATAATGAGTTGATGTCAACAAGAAGTGACCTGTCATAGGAGGGCCTTGATGTATCCCACATCTACGACACGAAATAGAGCAAATGATTTTTGTGGAGGTGAAAACGATCTGATGATATGAGGTTCAAGAATGGCGGTCATGAATAATGAAGTGTGGATGTAATGCAGTGGATGAGGCGTTTGCTGGATGGTGAATTCTCTGAATGGCTTCTCTTGAACATGTTGGTGACACTGATATGGACTGGTAGCATTAATCCCATGGATGGCACGGAGGACCAATGGTGACGGTGAACGGAAAAAACCCAACCCAACTCAATCACAGTGATGGAGTGAAAGTGTCATGTTCAAGAGCGACTTGCTACCAATAGAGTTCTTCAAGTTTTCTTCCCATTTTTCCCTAGTCATTGCTGAATAGTACCTCTTTATTTTTGAAAAGCTTGAGGAGGATAGCATATGCTTGGTCTATAATTTGCCCTTCGGGCAAACCTGTTGCTTTGTGTTTAGCGAGCCTAGCGTCAGTGAGACTCGTTCTTGTCTAGGTGGACAAGTTTGTTGCTATTGTTTTAACGACTTTAGTGACAAAGATAACTCAGTCCTTTTCATGTTTAGAGAGTTTGAAAATGGATGAAAAGGAAACTCCAATAGTCCTTTTTCATGGCATAATCCCTTGAGTCCTAAAAAGTATAAAATAATACGAAAGGGATGAATTTTCGATATTTTTAATGAGCTGACAAAGATAAGCACTTGATCTTTTTGTTTAATGATCCATTAAGTCCAAAAAGATTAAAATATATGAGAGGGACGGTGTTCCCCTTACATTAACGAGCTGGTAAGGCCAATAGCTTGACAATCTTTTTATATTTAACGAGTCTAAAAAGATATTAAAAGAGGCTTGTTTTTTAGGAACAAGTGATATTTCTGGGTAGCAGCTGGTTCTAGGTAAGTTTGGAACTTCTCAAAACATGGCAGTGTGAAGAGGGTGGCAGTCAAAATCACTCATCGCAGATGTTCCTCAAAAGGGTAAACAATCAAGTGGAAGCGTATGGTCAGCTGAATGAAATGGAGATGATGGAAGGAAATTAATAAAGATGTCATTAAACTTTTAAATTAGGATAGGTATTGGATGAAATGTTATTTTCAACATCACTATCTCACTCTTGTTTTTATTTCAAGTATCATAAATTGTTACAAAATCATAGATTTTTGTTTTCATGCCTTCCCAAATGAAACATTGTTATAGCCTTAAAAACCAATCCTATGTACCTTAGAGGATTCAGTCATATCAAACATTGAAACACTGCATCATTTTCTATAGGTTTTGACTAGTTGGACCAACTAGTGGAAATTGACACTAATGTTATAGAAAAAAATTACAAGACTACCTACAATAGGGGAAGACCCAAAGCCATTCTTCATAGATAAGAGTAGCGAAAAATCTCTCGTGGAGGAGGTAAAGGAGAAATATGGAACACACAGAGTTGTGTGCAGGTTTGACATAACTAGCATAAATTAATATGTGGTCATGCTTGCACCATAGGTCATTTATGCTAGGTATGTCAAACCTGCAGGATTTCATCCTAGGTCATGGCATGCAAGTTGCTACAAAAATGTCTCAAATATCAAGTACTAGCAGCGGTGATGGTGGAAACAATCAAGTGCACAGTATGGGTCCAGATGAATTGGGACACATTCCTTTTGAATTAGTTTCTAATAGACTACTAAGAAGTGAAAGACAAAAACGCAAAGTACACTATGCATGACTCCTAATCTTGATAGCTTGAGTGGCATGAAGGGAACCAGGGGAGATGTAGTTCCTAAAATTAGCCCACAAACCTTTCTTGGCACCTTGATATGGCTCACTATGGCATACCATGAATAAACATAGTTGGATAATAACCTAACTTTCTATGTGTACAAGGAGGTGGTTAGGTAGACTATATAGAGCCTATCATGCATGCGACCTCAGATGGTGGAAACATACAAGGGGATTGTATGCTTCAAGGAAACGCTACCTTTTATAACCATTCATTCAAAGCAGGATCTCGGTAAGAAATGGCTTCAGAGCCACTATACATTGACATAGTTGGAGGTGAGCAACATTATTAATAACTAGTACATAGAATGAAAGTTCCTAGTGGAGGATATAAAGGAGGCTTAAAACATATAAAGTAGTAAGAAGAAGTGAGTTCATGAGTTTATGTCTATGTTAGAACAAGCAGATGGCATATAAGGTTCCCAAGAAAAATATATAATGTAGATTGGGTATAATCACAAGTAGTAGAATATGGCAGAAGAAGGAACATCCAACACATGACTAAAGAGAAAATCAACAAAGCCAAGAGTCACTCCAATCTAGTAATTGCTTGATGATGACTTGGAGAATATTGGGGAACAAGTTAAAGAGAAAATAGAGGAGGCACTTGAGAGAGTGTATCAGCCACGAGTTAAAATTTGATGTAATAAAGGATAACAAAGGAAAAATAAGACAAAGGTCATGGGACACATATTTCAAGTTGAATGTTGGGGATAACACTATAGTGGGCATCACTGTCAGTTTATTTATGGCTAGGGAAATTGGAAAAGGCATTAGCAAAGGAAAAGTGGGATTAATTAGCATTTATTTATGAAATAAACGAAAATAGGAGAAAAGGAAGGTGAAGAAACACATATTTGCAAGAGAGGGAAATTGAAGGAAAAATTAAGGGAAATGAAGAAAAGGGAGGCCTCAATGATAAAAAGGCTTCCGAGGATGAGTTCACATCTTTTGACAGTTGAACCTTTTGTCAGTTTTGTTTTGGAGTTAGTGGGAAAGAGAGAAAGAGAATCAAGAGGAGAAAGAAAGCAAGCATAGGAAGGAAAAAGACAAGTAAGAGTAAGCAAGGAAAAGAAAAAGAAGAAAGGAGAAGGTTGGATTAGTAGCTTCAACATGAAGATTTTGCAGGTAACAAGTTGCATGTTTGATTTCCTAGCTGAGGTGTGAATGCATGATACATGAAATTGTTAATTTGGTTCATATGTTGTGATTGGCATGGGTTTTGTTGCTTTTGACAGTGCTTTTAGCCTTGCCTTGCCATTTCGTGGATAACCATGGTGTGATGGGATTCATTTCTAGGTGAGATTTACATTTCCAAAAGTTTTTGGATCTGGGTGAGATGGTCTCAAGAAAATTCCCAAGGGTTTGGGGTGAAGATAATTTTTTTTTTGGTTGTGTTATATTTTTTCCATGACTTCCCCATGCACGGGGGGGTTACAGGGGGAGCGACAACCCCCTTATACACTGCATCGGGTGCTGCAAAGGGGTCACAAGGGGGGTAGCTATGCCCCCTGTAGGTTGTGTTGGGCACTACGATGGGATCACAAGGGGGCAACTGCCCCTTTTTCGGGGGGTATGCAGGGGGCCAGTTGTCCCACTGCATGGGATCTGCGGTAGCACCCTAGGAAAATTATTTTGGACTCTATTTTAGGTGGGTGGACCCACCTATGGTTTTGTGCATGGATTTCACACATGGTTTTGGGCATGATGGTTTTCTGTCCATGGTATTTTGTAGATCCAGTCAAGGGAACTATGGTTATGTTCTAACCTAGGGTTAATGGATTGGGGTTTATGGATGCTTCAACATGTATATATATATATATTGTAACATTGAAAGGAATATAATGAAAAATCAATTTGGTAGTCCTGATTTTGGGTTACAGGGGAAAATATCTACGTATATCTGTTTTATGTTTTATGCTCTCACCATTGTTTATTTTCTGTTTTTTTTTTAGAATTCATATGTAAATAATTTATGTACAGGGTAAAAACCTAAATTTGGTATTAGAGTTGTTTTGGCTTCAAGGGGATGCCTTTGCTATTGAGGGGTTTTTGCTCGGGCCTGTGGTAGACCGTATTCAGCGGGATATCTGTAGGATCAATTCTTGTGCTAAAAGAATATGGTGAGCAGGGGAAAGATAGAGATTGAGAAATTTAATGGCCAGAGTTTTGAGTTATGGAAACTCAAGATGGAGGATCTTCTGGTGGATAAAGATTAGTGGATCACGGTAGATCGGGGTACTAAACCAATAACAACGTCAGCTAAAGACTAGGTGTAGTTGGATCTGAAGGCAAAGAGCACAATACGATTGTGTGTCTTAGATTCAATATTGTTGAATGTATTAGGGTAAGCTTCGTCGAAGGCTTTGTGAGAAAAGTTATAACTTTGCACCAATCTAAGTCTCTAGTGAATAAACTATTCCTATGGAAAAATATGTATAACCTGAGGATTAACGATGGAGACTCATTGGTAGAGCATATGAATGCATTTAATACTACGGTAAGCTAGTTATTATATGTTGATATTAAAATTTCAGATGAAGATAAGTTCATCAATTTGTTTTGTTCTCTACTAGATTCATGGGATAGTCAGGTTGTTGCAATAGGTAGCAATTTAATTGCCTTGTAGTTTGATGAAATAGTCTCATCCTTGCTATCAGAGGAAATGAGACGTAAAAATATACAAAGCCAGAATGACGATGCCTTGTCTGTACGAGGACGGTTCCAGAATAGAAACAAAAATAAGTCCTCGAGTGGGAGATCTAAATTTATAGGGAGATCTAAATCTCGAGGAAAACATGTAAGCGTGTGCTGGAAATGCAGAAAGGAAGGGCACTTCAAAAGGGACTGTAAATCTAAATCTTTTGGGAAAGGAAAGGGATCTGATGATGCTCCTTCTGCAGAGACAAAAACCACCTTATATGAAGGTGGGGATGTTTACTTGGATTGTTATTCAAGTACACACATAGATCATGAGGCATGGTTGATTGACTTAGGTGCATCCTTTCACTTCACTCCCCATAAAGAGTGGTTCTGCAAGTATGAGAAATATGATGGTGGTGATGTCTTCTTAGGGGATGACATGAAGGCTAGAAATATGATAGTGGTGATGTATTCAAGTTGAAATTGCGAGGTGGAAGGATTAGAACACTTCCAGGTGTTCTGCATATTCCTGCATTGGCTAGAGATCTTATTTCTCTAAGCAAGATGGACGACGCAGGTGTAAAATAGTGTTCGAGAAAGATACATGCAAGATGGTTCATGGAGCACTGGTATTAATGCGGGGAGTTTAGATTTGAACTCTGTACAAGCTTCAAGGTATCACTGTTATTGATGGGTGAAAAAATTATGTGGTTCTTGAAAGTGGAGCAAAAAATCTAGTGGTCTCTAGAGAAAAGACCATGTTATGGAATCAAAGGCTTGGGCATATTAGAGATAAGGCCATTCAAATACTTCATGGTAATGGTATGATAGAAGGTATGTCTAATTTCTCTCTGGATTTTGATTTTTGTGAAAGTTGTGTATATGGGAAGCAGAATTGGGTGAGTTTCCCTTCTGGTGCTAAGAGGGTGGAACAAATATTAGAGCTTGTGCACAATTATGTGTTTGGACCTGTGTCAGTTCCATCACTGGGAATTTTGTGTACTATGTATCATTTATAGATGAATTCTCAAGGAATACATGGATATATTTCCCCGGGAAGAAATCTGTAGTCTTTGATAGGTTTAAATAATTTAAGGCTCTGGTGGAAAACCAAACAGAGAAGAAGATAAAGGTCTTGAGGACATATAACGGTGGAGAGTTTTGCAAGAAGGAATTTGAAGGTATTTGTAAGAAGTATGGTATAACACGACAGAAGACTACTCTATACATACTTGAGAAAAATGGAGTTGCAGAAAGAATGAAAAATACATTGATGGAAAGGGCAAGAAGAATGCTTAGTGGTTCCAGGTTAGGTCAATAATTCTAGGCAGAGGCAGTGGAGACTGCATGTTACCTAGTCAACAAATCACATTAATCAGCATTGGAGGATAAGGCTCCATAAGATGTATGGATTGGTAAGAAACCTTCTCTTTCACATCTGAGGGTATTTGGATGTGATGCATATGTACATGTTCCAAAGGATAAAATAACAAAGTTGGATAGTAAATATGAAAAGTACATCCTTATTGGGTATAAGGATGGTTTAAAAGGTTATAAGATTCGGAACCCAGAAAAAAGGAAGGTTTTGTACAACCAAGATGTGGTGTTTAGAGGGGTGAAATATGTTATTAAACATGAAGTCCTACCGAAGGAACCTAAGAAGATAGAGTTTGAGCTAAAGGAGGAAGAATAAAATTCTACAACAGAAGAGGAATCAGAAGATGAAGAGCCACAAAATTCCGCTGTGAGAAGATCAGTTCGAGAAAGAAGGCAGCCAGAAAGGTATAGTCCATCGTTTTTCTGTTCAATTTTTTCTTTATCTATTACTGATGATGACCCCAGAAGTATGATGGAAGTAGTAGATTCAGAGGATGGAAAACTATGGAAAGAGGCCATGGTTGATGAAATTTCATCTTTGCACAAAAATGAGGGTCGATATCTAGTGGAGTTGTCGGTCAGAAGGAAACCAATTGGAAGCCAATGGGTGTTCAAGAATAAGATGAATTTAGGAGAAATGGTGGAGAAATACAAAGCTCGGTTGGTAGCAAAAGGTTATTCCCAGGTGCCGAGAATTGATTTTGGTTATATTTTTTCTCCTGTTACCAAGGTAGCTTCTATTAGATTACCTTTATATGTTGCTATTGCTTTTGATTTTGAGGTAGAGAAGATGGATTTGAAGACAACATTTCTTTAGGGGTATCTGGAATAAGAGATCTACATGAAGAAACCTGAAGGGTTTGCGGTGAAGGGTAAGAAAGAACTGTTATGCAAGTTAAAAAATTCATTGTTTGGTTTAAAATAGTCACCAAGGATGTGGTATTAGAAATTTGATATATTTGTACAGGCAATTGACTTCACTATAAGCAAAGCACATCATTGTGTGTATTTTAAATTAATTGGTGACCGTGTTATTTATCTATTCTTGTATATGGATGATATGTTGCTGGTTTGAAATGAAAAAGAAATTATCCAGGATTTGAAGACCCAATTGTCCTCCAAATTCGACATGAAAGATCTTGGTGCTGCAAACTATATTTTGTGCATGGAAATTAAATGAGATCGAGCAAAGAGGAAGCTTTGGTTAAACCAGAGGAGGTATGTCGAAAAAATACTACGGAGGTTTAATATGCAAGATAGTAAACTAGTGAAGTTTCCTATTCCTGTAGGTGTAAAGTTATTTGTTGAATAGTGTCCCAAGACACAAGAAGAGGAAGAGGACATGTCTTGTGTTCCATATGCAAGTGCAGTCTGTAGCTTGATGTATGAAATGGTCTGTATTAGACCAGACATTGTGTTGGCATTATGATTCAAGTGTTGTCCTTGATGGCAACTCACTCAGAGGTTGGTACAGATGCTCAGCAGTTGGTACAGGAGATGGCAACTTAATCAGAAGACAGATCCTAGTACAGCTTGCCAAGGAAGTTCATACACGCAGGTTTGTTAAGACCAAGTCGCGTGTACACGCAGGTTGGCTTCAGAAAAAGCGCGTGTATGTGGAAAAGTACCTTTGGTCCATGGCGGTTAGTCCTTGGAAGTTGTGCCTATGGTTTCGGACCATTATGTCTCGACGGACGTGTTGATCCCTAGTTTCGAGGTTGATGGTATTGTGTTTCTATGGTTTTGGCTCTTGGTATTGAACAAGGCCTAAGGCTATATAAGGAGAAGATCACTAGGCAAAGGAGCATGGATTGTGGGTGTCTGACGCAGTGAGAGGATCTGGGATTGCTGGTTATCTGTTCGGGACGCTTGGCAAGGGTCGGATCTGACAGCAAAGGAAGAAGTAATCATTTCTAGATCTGCACGCGGGTTGCCTTTGGAGAAAGAGCGTATACACGCGGTTTTGGTACAGTGAAGTAGCGTATGCATGATAAGGGTTGATATTTCAGGTTGTTGCTGATTCTGGTGGTTGTTGCAGAGTTCTAGATTCTGGTTTGGGTTCTGTGTTCTTGATGACAGGGTTTCAGTGATTCGGTATTGGGTTGTTTAATGAATTATGATGCAAGTATAAGTTGATGATTGTATTGCGGTAATGTTTGCTTTGTACTCTTGGATCCAGTCTGAAAATTGATGAAACGTGGTCCCTGAAGGTTGTAGGGTCAGCACCTACGTACTAGTAAATGGATCAGCTAGTACAAGAGCTGAGGGGGTTGTAGCTCCCTTCCAGAAGTAGTTGGAAAACGAAAGAGAGGGTTGTAGCCCTCTGCAGGTTGTAGCCTGCATACTGGTAAAGGACTGCACCAGTATATTGTAAAAGAAGTTTCTCATTAAAGAAGAAAGAGACGAATTGCAGCAGGTGGTTTTCACCCACATTGGGTTTCCACCTTATATCATGGTGTTCATGTGTGTGGCTCTTGTGTGATGTTCTGTTCTGTTATACTGCACCTGTTAAATTGCTTAATAATGTTCTGATGCATTTACTGAAGATAAGATTAACTGAATCATAAGATATCTGCATATACGCTAGTTGCTTTAGACACAGTCGCGTGTACACGCGGATTCACTTAACTGAAGTCGCGTATATGTTTCTGAGTATGAAATTGAAAAGGTTTTATTGATCTGATAATACTGATTCACCCCCCCTCTCAGTATTATTCCCAACAATTGGTATCGGAGCAGGTCCTTCAGAGGAAGCTTGATCGCTTGAAGGAAAAGATCCATCAAAATGGCTAATCCAGAAAGAGAGGCACACATCAGGCCATCAGTCTTTGACGGGAACAATTTTACTCACTGGAAGATAAGAACCACTGCATATCTACAGTCTCTTGGAGCAGAAGTTTGGGGACTCGTAGAAGGAGGATACAAATTCCCATCAGCAACTCCTACAGATCCAGCAGAGAAAAAGCAATATGAGCTCAATGCCAAAGTAGTTAATGTCCTATTGAGTACTTTGACTCAATCAGAATTTATGAAGATCATGCATCTCAAATCAGCTAAGGAAATATGGGACAAAATCGTTACAAGCTACGAAGGAGATGATCAGGTAAAAATAGCGAAGCTTCAAACTCTCAGAATCCGGTATGAAACTCTTAAGATGCGAAGTAATGAAAGCGTAGCTAATTATTTCCTGCGTATGGATGAGATTGTGAATTGTATGAGGGATCTGGGTGAAGAATTTGAGGAAGTTGTCTTAGTTCAAAAGGTTTTGAGATCTCTGTCTACTAAATTTGATTCTAAAGTATCTGCCATAGAAGAAAAGGAGAATGTGCGGAAAATTACCATGTCACAGCTTCACGGGATCTTAACTGCTTTTGAAATGCGACAAGAGGTACCACCAGAGGCCGCATTCGAAGTGTCAGAGGAAGAAGATGAGGTAAATTTTGTCAAGAATCTTGAACGGGGAACTGGACGGTTCAAAGATAAGCTACCTTTCAAATGTTTTCTATGTGGTAGAGTTGGTCACTATGCTGCTAGATGTCCTCATAACAAAGAAAGGATATATGAAGAAGATGGTAGAAGCTATTATTCCCATATTAAAAGTTCATTAAATGATAGTGAAGATATTAGAAGTCTCATGGCGCACAAGAAGAAGAATGCTTCATCCAATAATAGCGAGGATATTAAAAGTCTCATGGCACATGAAGAGAAGAATGCAGAAACTGAAGAAGCTGCCAAATTAAAAGAACTATTGGAAACAGAAACCAGGGTAAGGGAGAGATTGCAGGATATAGCAAAAGATCAGAGCACAACTATTCAGAGACTTGAATCAAAGATCCTCTCTCTAAAAGAAGATCTTGAAGATCAAGAACATGAAGTGATCAAACTAAAGCGACAAGTGGAAGAAGGGAGAAAAGTTGAAGAAGACCTAAGGAAGCAGTATCTGAAAAAGGAAGAACAACATCAGGTTGAGGTAAATATCTTGAAAGGTAAACTAGAAGAAAAGGATAAGCTCTTACGATTTCAAGATAGTTCTAAAGTCTTGGATGATATTCTTAATAGTCAAAGATCTCCTGCTATCAAGACTGGTCTTGGTTTTCATGAATATGGTGAAGGTGAATCTAGTTCACAAGGTGAGGCAAGAAACTCTAATGAGAAATCTGAAATGCTCAAGGAACAACCAAGGAAAGAAATTCCTCAAGGAAGATCCTTTACTCCTAACTATGGACGTGATAGACGATTATTTCCTCCGCTGAATAATGTTGAATGTTATGTATGTCATAATCTTGGACATGTTGCAGCCAGATGCAGAAGTAGAATGGTTCAAGAAAGATCATCGCATCCCAAGTATTTCAGAGGGTATTGCTTTGCCTGCAATGCATATGGACACAAAGCAATTGATTGTGATAGAAGGAACATGAAAAATATAAGGTGTTATACATGCAACAACTATGGGCATAAAGCAAGGGAATGCAGGAGCAGATTTCAAAATTCAAGACAAAGGGACCATACATCATCACAGTTGCAGGAATTGAAGAAGACAGAGACAGAAAGGTGTGGGATAACTCAGTCAGCTGACATAACAGACACAGGGGAATCTGAAAGTGAAATTCAGTATTCCATCCTGCATACGCTTATATAATGAAGACAAGTCGCGTATATACGCGAGTTACAGGCTGCAAAGTCGCGTATATGGAGAAAGGGCAGCAGAACAGACCCAGGTTCAGTCATGGTTGGCTCAGGCTCAGGGGGAGCAGAACAGACTCAGGAAATGGTTCAGACATGGTTGGCTTACACTCAGGGGGAGAATATTCTTCAAATAATGCATTGTTGGCATTATGGTTAGAAGGTGTTGATAAGGTCTATGAAGCTAAATGATACATCTTACTGTTTAGGAATGGTATTGCAGGCTGATGCTTATGGTACAGATCATGATACTGTTGGTGGCTTTCATAAGTCTTGGTCTAGATATTTCATCACTATGTCATGTATCTCTTTTATGATGTCAAGGTCATGTAACGGCCTATGTTGGTTTCCCCACTATGCCTAGGATGAATGATGAAATGTTCATGTATTATCATGTATCTTCACATGGTTAGGTGGATGAGAAAATATTGGTATATCCCCACTAGGTTGGGTGATGAATGTATGTTGAGTCTTTTGGTGATAGGAAGGTCTTCTATGATGTATAAGTCTTTGTTCTTCTTGAAGAACATCTTTTGCAGATCTTGCCTACAGTCAAGGGGAGCATGAACATCACAATTCAGCAAGAGCAGGATGGATAGATTGGTACACTTTGGCATACACAAAGGGGGAGCACATTTGGAAATTTCAGCATGTACTCAGGGGGAGTATGGACAGCAGTATGGACAGGAGAGGGTATACCAAAGAAGAGAATATCTTGGTCCACCCTTTGCCCTTGATGTCAAAGGGGGAGAGTGACTTGGTGTGGTGGTTGCCATCAAGTCCAAAGGGGGAGATTGTTGGCATTATGATTCAAGTGTTGTCCTTGATGGCAACTCACTCAGAGGTTGGTACAGATGCTCAGCAGTTGGTACAGGAGATGGCAACTTAATCAGAAGACAGATCCTAGTACAGCTTGCCAAGGAAGTTCATACACGCAGGTTTGTTAAGACCAAGTCGCGTGTACACGCAGGTTGGCTTCAGAAAAAGCGCGTGTATGTGGAAAAGTACCTTTGGTCCATGGCGGTTAGTCCTTGGAAGTTGTGCCTATGGTTTCGGACCATTATGTCTCGACGGACGTGTTGATCCCTAGTTTCGAGGTTGATGGTATTGTGTTTCTATGGTTTTGGCTCTTGGTATTGAACAAGGCCTAAGGCTATATAAGGAGAAGATCACTAGGCAAAGGAGCATGGATTGTGGGTGTCTGACGCAGTGAGAGGATCTGGGATTGCTGGTTATCTGTTCGGGACGCTTGGCAAGGGTCGGATCTGACAGCAAAGGCAGAAGTAATCATTTCTAGATCTGCACGCGGGTTGCCTTTGGAGAAAGAGTGTATACACGCGGTTTTGGTACAGTGAAGTAGCGTATGCATGATAAGGGTTGATATTTCAGGTTGTTGCTGATTCTGGTGGTTGTTGCAGAGTTCTAGATTCTGGTTTGGGTTCTGTGTTCTTGATGACAGGGTTTCAGTGATTCGGTATTGGGTTGTTTAATGAATTATGATGCAAGTATAAGTTGATGATTGTATTGCGGTAATGTTTGCTTTGTACTCTTGGATCCAGTCTGAAAATTGATGAAACGTGGTCCCTGAAGGTTGTAGGGTCAGCACCTACGTACTAGTAAATGGATCAGCTAGTACAAGAGCTGAGGGGGTTGTAGCTCCCTTCCAGAAGTAGTTGGAAAACGAAAGAGAGGGTTGTAGCCCTCTGCAGGTTGTAGCCTGCATACTGGTAAAGGACTGCACCAGTATATTGTAAAAGAAGTTTCTCATTAAAGAAGAAAGAGACGAATTGCAGCAGGTGGTTTTCACCCACATTGGGTTTCCACCTTATATCATGGTGTTCATGTGTGTGGCTCTTGTGTGATGTTCTGTTCTGTTATACTGCACCTGTTAAATTGCTTAATAATGTTCTGATGCATTTACTGAAGATAAGATTAACTGAATCATAAGATATCTGCATATACGCTAGTTGCTTTAGACACAGTCGCGTGTACACGCGGATTCACTTAACTGAAGTCGCGTATATGTTTCTGAGTATGAAATTGAAAAGGTTTTATTGATCTGATAATACTGATTCACCCCCCCTCTCAGTATTATTCCCAACACATTGCACATGCAGTGGGAGTATTGAGAAAGTTCATGTCAAAACTAGGGAAGGAGCATTGGAGAATAGTGAAGTGGGTTTTCAGGTATTTGCGTGGCACTAGTGATTATGGTTTGTGCTATCAAGGAAGACCAGGATTGGATAGGGTTTTGGATAGGGTTTTGGACATCTGTGGCTTTGTTGATGCAGATTGGGCTGGAGATCTGGATCAGAGAATATCTACAAGTGAGTGTATGTTTAACATATTTTGAGGCGCAGTCAGTTGGATGAGTAAGAGACAGTTTGTAGTGGCACTTTCAACTACAAAGGTAGAATACATGGAAGCCACTCATGCAAGAAAGGAAGCAGTTTGGTTGCAGAGATTGTGTTCAAGTATGGGGTTAGTACAATGAGTTATAAGGAGAAACTGTGACAACCAAAGTGGAATTTTCTTGGCAAAGCACCCTGCTTATCATTCAAAGACAAAGCACATTGATGTTCAGTATGACTATGTGAGGGATATGGTTGAGGAAAAAAAGGTGTTGCTGGTAAAGGTGGACACTTTGAAGAATACTGCAGATGCATTGACAAAGTTTGTGAGCATTGAGAAGTTCTCTTGGTGTAGAGAAAGAATTTGTGTTGCAGGGCTGGATCAATGACTAAGCTCTCTCGTGCCCCCCTATGGAAAGAAGAAAACAAGTCGGACAATGTTGGGTTGTGTTATATTCTTTCGAGGGTTATACAGTGTGCCATTAGCCCACCTTCATGGGGTTTTGGGGTAGCACCCAAGGGAAATATTTTTTGGACCCTATATAAGGTGGGCGAACCTACCTATGGCTTTCTGCATGGATTTTGCACATGGTTTTTGGCATGGTTGTTTTCTATCCATGCTATTTTGTAGATCCGGTCAAGGGAACTACGGTTATGTTCTAATCCAAGGTTAATGGATTGGGGTTTATGGATGCTTCGACATGTATATATGTATTGTAACATTGAAAGGAATATAACGAAAATTCAATCTGGTACTCTCGGTTTTGGGATCTAGGGGAAAATCTTTGTGTATATATGTTTTATGTTTTATTCTCTCGCCATTATTTACTTTATGTTTTTTTTAGAATTTGTTTGCAGGTAATTTTTGTATAGGGTTAAAACCTACAAATTTATCGTGGAATCCCTCGACAAGTGGGTGGAGACATGAAAATTACTTAATGGATAGTGAAGTAATTCTAAGGCATCCAACCTTATTTGGTTTTGTGATCACTTGACTAGTTTTGGTGAGATTGTTGTAGTTTGAAGGTGGAGGTGGTTTAACTTTTGGATTCCCTTGGTTTTTTACATCCTGTTTTATTTCATGAGATCCCACATTCAAGCTTGGACTATGGCACAGGGGTGATTGGATAAAAGAAATATTTGGTTCAGTTCAATCTATGGTTAGGTGGTTCATGGAAGTCTCTGACTTGGTTGGATTTTGCATATGTTAATAAGATTAATTTTCCTATTGTGATTCATGAGCATTTATACTTTTTATCATGTGGTTTTGATGGTTGTTCTTTCATGGTTAATATTATGATTATATGCTAGTTATAAAAATGGTTATATAATATGTTCTATCTATTACTCTTGTTTAAGCTTTGATAAGTTAATGAATGGCTGATGAATGCATGGGCTAAAAAGTGTGGTTTTGGCTACTTGAGAGGGAATTAGAATTTCTCAGTGATATGCAACTAAAGAAAATATATTTACACTCAAATATACATTCATGACCTATAGCTTACATCTTTACCATGTGTTTAATGAATTGCTTAGTAAGTTTTGGTCAGTATAGGGCAATTTTATGACTCATGTTTGAATGTTTAGATTTGTTGGCATGTATATTATGATTCTGGAAAGTCTTAGGCAGTTCTAGGCAGTGGTCTGGTGGCTAACATGGAATTAAGGCTCAGATCACGGGGCCGCACCATCTGGACTCGAAAAGTTGGGTGACAACCGCATGGAGGCAGTATTGTGCATTCAGTTGGAGGCCTATAAATACAGCGAAGCCTTGTCATGCATGTAGTTGGGGGTCTAGGACACTAAAACAAAGTTCCATCTAAGGGATTGACCAACTAGGGTGTTTCTTCAACTCATGGGTGATCTGTAGTCCTCGTAAGATGTGAGGTTGTGGTCAATAAGTCTCAATTGTAGGACTCACTTCCTTAACTATAACTAGGATGTGGGGTCATGCCATAGTAGCACTCTACTTCATATTTACCTGTAGGGCTTGTAAATTTTGATTACTCTGGAAATAACCTCACACCATCGACTACAGACGGATTTTACGCTTTCTTCCTCTAGAGAAATTATTTCGAATGCGTGGGCTCCAGATCTACGATTCCAGATCTGCAGTTATAGAAATTCTTCTAACGCGGGCACTAAGAATGCATGGGCTCTAGATCTGTGGTTTCTTCCATCTTTGTGTGAGCAGATCTGCGGCTCTAGATCTGCGGTTCTAGACTTGCGGCTCTTGCTGCTATGTACAATTTAATTATTGGACAGATCTGCATGTATATGTGAGATCACCATAGATTTGGTTAGATATGCATGTGAAGAACCCAGATCTGTGAGCTATTAACTATTAGAGGTGTCTTTTACTATTTCTTCCATCTCTCCATGAGAAGATCTATGGCTCTTGATCTGCGGCTCTTGTTGCTATGTACAATTTAGTTATTGGACAGATCTGCATGTATATGTTAGATCACCATAGATTTTGTTAGCTCCAGTGGCCTTCTCTTCGGAAATATTTTCTACTCAGTAGGAGAGCATTCTCCAGATGGCTCCCAGCTTCATGAAAATAGCTATTGGCTCAGTTTCGTCCGCCTTTGGGGGGCAATCTCCATCCCATATCGTCAATGAAGCCCCAACTCCCACTATCCAGGTGGTCCAGGCCTCACTTGATGAGGCTTTGAAGTTCTCTGAAAGTGCTCTAATCTGTTGATTCAATGGTTTTTGGCCGCGGCTGACAGCTCTACACAGTTGGATCTCAGCGGTATGATAGCCTCTAATCCCTGATGCAATTAATATATACCCCTGTGCTAGGGGTTTCTTTATAGTAGATTTTGAAAACCTTGAAAGCAGATGATGTATTCTAGATTCCGGCCCTTGGTTTTGGGAAAAATCAGGCCTATTCATGGGGCCATGGAACCCATCATTCGATCCCTCAACAATAGTCATAACCTCATCACAAGTTTGGGTGAGATTGCCAAACCTACCCTTGCATCTTTGGAATTTCTCTTTGCTAAAAGCCATTGGAAATGCAATTGGAAAATTTTACTGCAGGTGCCCATAAATAGAGGAATATGCTAGAACCACCTATGCACGCATCTGTGTGGAAATGGACTACAACATCGGATTCCCAGCTGAAATACACCTAACAAGCAAAGACTATGTGTGGAACCAGAAACTCGATTATGAAAGTGTCCTCTTCAGGTGTCGATCCTGCTTTGAAACAGGCCACCTAGCCAAAAATCTCCCAAAAGCCTCCCAAAAAAATTATGCTAGAAGAAATCACCATAGATCTACATGGTGGGAAGGAACACAAAAAGAACACTACACTGTCATCAAAGAGGAATTCTCTTGAGAAGACTCTGAATCACAAGAAATCTAGCAAGAAAGAAACAACTCTCAAGATAAGCAGGGAGAAAGCCCTGCCCAACAACAAAAGAGTGAACTCGACAACCCCTCAAGCATCAACAGTTATGAGGACTCGAATACCACACAAAATAAATCTTCATTTAACAGCAAAGAAGATATCCTAGACCAAACTTCTTCTCTGACTATCTTCAAAAGGATGAACATAGTAGATTGTGAAGCTAAGACACCAATGTCCCAAGAACCAGAAGAGATGAAGGAGATGTAAGATAAAGAAAGTTGGAAGACTGTAGAGAAAGAAAAGAAAGCTACAACACTAATCTCACGAAGAAAGACGAGGAGGTAGACAATTAGAAACTAAGAAAATTATAGGTCCGATAGACCAATTTGGTCTCAGTGGACATTAACCATCATCATCATCATCATCATCAAAAGTGGGTAAATGTGGGAGGGGGCATGTTACAAATTGGTATCTTAGATTCCAGGTTCAAAAACTTGGATTGGATGGTCTAGATGCATGTTTTTGTGCATGCATTTTCATCGTTATGGTTGTCATGCATGAGTTCATTGCATGTGTTAGTTTTATCATGCATCATGTTGATATGAATATGTATATTTACATATCGTTCTAATCTAGACTATTTTTTGTAGAAGAGATAGCCTCCCCTGAACTTCACTAAGGTATGTTTGACTATGTTTTTATTTGGTTATTTGACATGGTATGTTTGCAAGAGATAGGGAATCATAGATGACAAGAATAATGTTGGATTACACTTCATGTGGCTCTCCTTATAGATCAAATGAGCAACATAGAGATGAGTACTACCTGACATAGTAGATACCTTGAGAATTCTAAAGGAATATATTAGGAATTACAAAGAAGATAATGACATGATCATTTAGTCACAAGAAATGCTTTCCAAGATTCATGAAAAGAAAACATAGGTCAATGCAGTCACCCTTTAGATTTTATCATATTTGTTGAGACAATGCCAACCACAAATCAGTTATGGACTGTAGGAAAATACTAATGGAGCATATGGTAGCAGGTCTCATGGTGGACACAGGTTAGACATGGATGACACAGTCAAAGGTGGTATATGGATGGATACACCTGATAGGAGAGGTAGTAGTTGTGGGTTCTATTCTAGCTAGAGTTCATATAGACATCATGTTCATCATCTTTATCATCCTTACAGGAGGAGTGAGAGGAGATAATTACTAGATGAGTTCAAGAAATCCAAGCCTCCTACATTCAATGGAGAGTTTAAGAAATTGGAAAATGTAGAAGCATGGTTGCTTGGGATGAAGAAATTCTTTGAGATGTATGACTATACAGAGAACATGAAGGCTAAGATAGCTATTTTTAGTATCAAAGGAAAGGTAGACATTTGGTGGCAAGATGTGAATCATGTCAGAGGCATTAGGAAAAATGAGTTGAGTTGGCATGAGTTCAAAAACTCTTCAAGAAGAAGTACTTGTCAGAGAGGTACTATGACGATGAGTTTAAGGATTTTTATGAATTGAAGATGGGATCTATGAAAGATGAAGAGTACATGACTAAATTCCTGGAGTTGTTGAGGTATGTGCCTTACCTCAAGGGTGAGAAGACAAAAGTTCAAAGGTTCATCAATGACTACCATTAGAATTCAAATATTAGATTGAGTATGATGAGTCTTGGTCATTAGATGAAGTAACCAAGAAATTGAAGCACTGTTATCAGCAGTCAAAGCTTAAGATTGAGCCTAAGCAGGACTAGAAAATCAATGATAAGACTAAAGGAAAATGGCCTCCAAATCATGAAAGACCCCAAGATACATGTCAGAAAGAGAATGTGGCTCCTTACAAGAAGTTCGTTACAATAGAGAAATGACATGGATCTCAACCTGGAGAGTAGTAGAATAAGTGTAGTGGCAGAGAACCGTTACAATGTTGGATATGTGGCAAGGATCATCATAAGAAGGATTATATGTTGTATCAGGGTGGCAAACCTAAGATTTACAGTGCTCAAGAGTCAGAGACATTTGCGGATGTTGGGAAGAGAATTCCTCAAATTTATGTAACATTTGATAACAAGCAGGTGCATCACCAGGCATCCATTATTGAGATGGAAGGTAAGCTCTATGATTGAGTTGTTTCCATTTTGGTTGATCCTGGATTGAGTTATATTTATCTTAGTCATGACTTGGTAGATAAATGTGGCTTGAGAAAATAAGTGCATGGAGAATCTTGGTTGGTGTAGTTAGCTATAGGTATTAAGAAAAGAGTTCATCATTGGGTGAAAGCTTATGAATTTGAGTTGAATGGTATGTCTACATCATCACACCTAAATGTGCTCCCTTTGGGTTCATACAATATTATTTTGTGTATGGATTGGTTGTAACTTCATAGGACTAAGGTAGATTGTTACGAGAAGGTTATTTAGTGCTTGGATGATGATGGAGAGAAGAGAATCTTGCAAGGTAAGAAGAATCCTACATGAGTGAGAATGGTTACAAATATGCAGGAAAAACATAGTTGCAAGAAAGGGTGTGTATTTTTTGGAGTACATGTTTCTACTGAAAAAGGGAAGGGTGTTGAGGATATTGAAGTATTGAAGAGGTATTTGGTTTTGCAGCAGTTTCAAGATGTATTTCCAACATATATTTTAGAGTTACTTCCTCATAGGGAAGTGGACATTTCTATTAAGTTGGTATGATGAGCAACACCAACATCAAAGGCACCATACATTATGAGCACTCGAAAGTTGGTGGAATTGAATTTGCAGTTTAAGGAAATGCTTGATAAGGGATACATAGGGTCAAGTGCGTTGCCCTGGGTTGCACTAATATTGTTTATGAAGAAGAAGAATGGTACTTTCAGGTTGTGTATTTATTATAGGCAGTTGAACAAGGTGACGATTAAGAACATGTACCCTCTGTCATGGATTGATGACTTGTTTGCTAAGTTGAATGGAGCATAAATTTTCTCAAAGATTGACTTGAGATTAGGATATCATCAGGTACGCATCAAAGAATAGGAAATCTATAAAACTGCATTCTGTACCAGGTATGGGCATTATGTGTTTGTAGTAGTTCCATTTGGTCATACTAATTCTCCAACTACTTTCATGTGTTTGATGAATAATGTGTTGCATCCTTATTAGGAAACTGTTGTGATATTATTCATAGATGACATATTAATATAATATAAGAATGAGGGAGAGCATGCAGAACACCTAGCAGTTGTGTTAATATTGTTGAGAGAGCTTCAGTTGTATGTCAAGCTTAGTAAGTGTAATTTATTTTATACATAAGTTCATTACTTTGGACATGTAGTTTCCAAGGAAGGCATAGCAGGGGACCCAAAAAAGAGCAGAGCTATCATGGAGCGGGAAGCTCCTAAGAATGTGGATGAGGTTAGATCATTCATGGTATTAGCAAGCTATTATAGGAGGTTCATCATCAACCACCATGCATCGAAAGTCGTGTGGAATCCCACTATCAAAGTGCTCATCTCCATGCCCATGCGAGGAAGGGTGATGAGGTCATCGTCACCCATGCCCTCCTCTACTAGGCCTTCCTCACTCTCCAACCATGGACATCAGGTTGTAGATTGCAAGGGTCTAAGGAAACCGACAGACCACCTTCTCTCAAAATCCATAATTTAATTGCAAGGTGAGAGAAGCCATCATTTTAATGGTAGATGATAGTTGGAGAGGGAACATGGATAAGGCTAGTGCTTAATGCACTTTAAATGCTTGAGGGGGGTGGGCTTGAAATTTGACACCAATCACTCTCTACCTTCTCAAGGGACAATGAAATACTAGTTGTTTGCACTGCCAAATTATGTTTCCAATCTGAAGGTACTGCTAAGTTAATGTGCATGGACGTTAGTGTCGTCATGGTTGCAACCAGATTCGGGGGAGTAAAGATACAAATTTTACAAGACAAATAATTTATAATTAATTGATAATGCATTCTAAATGTTCTATTTTGATTTTTCATTCACAGATTCTTCTAACTATGTATTATTAAATTAATAAATCATGATAATTTTATTGCAAAATATGGTGAAAATATACATTCAAAGTAGTGGACTAACTAATTTTTCAAACTTAATATAGTTAAAGTTCTAAATTCTATATCCATTGCATAATTCCAAATATAATGAAATGTGTGTTTCAGGGAAAACTAGTGTCGATTCGAACTTCTAGTAGCACTAAGATGGGTAGCTATCTTAGAAACAAGCAATGAAATCTTTTCAAGAGTTCCTTTATGTGTGATAGATGGAAGAGAAGAAAAGAGGACCAACCTGGATCTTCCGCTTTGATCCTAGCTTGATTTCTCCTTTCCTTGATAGAATTTACCACTCCTCTCCTACTTGTCCCGCTTCAAAGAGTACCTGTAGAGTCAAAGTAACAGCAAACTATCAAAGCATCTCTATCTAAAAAATCATAAACAACGCGGAATCAGAAACACATTGACCATACAATTGCATTTATAAACAATAAAATTCACAAATACGAGATCATATGGAGGAAAACTCAAAGAAATTTATTAATAGTAATGTAAGATAGGATTACAACCTAGCTGTTTGATCCAAAATCATCCTCGCAGTTGTAGAAGCCCTCTCCACCTCATGAACAAGAAAATCACCCAACAATGCAATGTCTCTTCTCACCAAACCAATAACACTTCCTTACAAAATACAAAATTCTAGCTCCTAGATCTCTTAGATGAGGGATCCATTTATAGATGTCTTGCAAGGGTGTGAGTCAGCTCTGGTTTTTTTATTACTGTCATTTCACTGATAGTTCTTGGTTCCACTTGGAGATTTCATGATCTCTTACTCATCCCTGGGCGAATTCAAAGAGGCAAGTGTCACAGGAGAAGTTTCTGGAAGATTCCATGATCATCCACCTTGCAAACTGTCTCTTCCATTTGTCTATTCCTTCTCATCGCACCCCACAGAAGGGCATTTGAGTATACATCACACCTGGCCAGTTAGGTAGTCAGTATGCATCGCACCTTGCCCATGGAGCAGTCTGTATGGTCCAGTTTTGGCCAGTTCTAAGTAGTTTTTCAGCGGGAACTTCTGGGAAATGATGGAATCAGTTGACCATGATACTTTAGGGTGTGAAGCAACACTTTTAGGGACTTAAAGAGCCCTTAGTTTATGGAAATATGAGTTTGGGTTTGTAGTGCCCAAATATGTCTATAATAGCTGCCCCCTAAAGCATGAGGTCGTAAATCTTCTGATGTCGGGTGAAATTCTTTATTCATGAGGATCCGAGGTATTTGAACTGGAAAGTGACTTGTATAAGATACAATACAATACATCATCATCATATTATCTTCATGATCTAGTTGAGGTGGGCATTCCCATGCTCAACTTTATAAATTCATTTTCATGTACATAGGACAGACAATCGTCTATTGTTGCAGACTTGTGATTCTTTGCATGAAGAGTCATCTTCCCCAGCTTAGATGACTATCTGTGTAGCTGTTGTGTACAATTGATGTGTTTATTTTCCTGAATATGTCGTAGCTCAGATGGATGAAACTAGATCCGGGGTCTTCAAAACTCACCCAATCTTCACCCGATGTATAAGTCGATCCATGTGAAAAGATGTTCTAGAGTTGAACATGGAAAGACATCGCATGATTACTAGCTAATGATGTAAGCTGTTAACAGACGCGAGAGGAATCATTGATAATGATGATGACCCTCAAGATACTAAAGTACAATTCACGTGGTGTGAATATATGAGCCGATGTTGAACACCACGCAAAATCTTTCGATCGAAGGTCATTGATGTAAACCTGTCGCCGGAAGTGAGAAACTTGCCATTAAGGAATGCCAGCTTCAAAGTACTGGAAGGGTTGTTTCTACATCAACTTCTTGGATAATGAGTTGATGTCGACAAGAAGTGACCTGTCATAGGAGGGCCTTGATGTATCCCACATCTACGACACGAAATAGAGCAAATGATTTTTGTGGAGGTGAAAACGATCTGATGATATGAGGTTCAAGAATGGCGGTCATGAATAATGAAGTGTGGATGTAATGCAGTGGATGAGGCGTTTGCTGGATGGTGAATTCTCTGAATGACTTCTCTTGAACATGTTGGTGACACTGATATGGACTGGTAGCATTAATCCCATGGATGGCACGGAGGACCAATGGTGACGGTGAACGGAAAAAACCCAACCCAACTCAATCACAGTGATGGAGTGAAAGTGTCATGTTCAAGAGCGACTTGCTACCAATAGAGTTCTTCAAGTTTTCTTCCCATTTTTCCCTAGTCATTGCTGACTAGTACCTCTTTATTTTTGAAAAGCTTGAGGAGGATAGCATATACTTGGTCTATAATTTGCCCTTCGGGCAAACCTGTTGCTTTGTGTTTAGCGAGCCTAGCGTCAGTGAGACTCGTTCTTGTCTAGGTGGACAAGTTTGTCGCTATTGTTTTAACGAGTTTAGTGAAAAAGATAACTCAGTCCTTTTCATGTTTAGAGAGTTTGAAAATGGATGAAAAGGAAACTCCAATAGTCCTTTTTCATGGCATAATCCCTTGAGTCCTAAAAAGTATAAAATAATACGAAAGGGATGAATTTTCGATATTTTTAACGAGTTGACAAAGATAAGCACTTGATCTTTTTGTTTAATGATCCATTAAGTCCAAAAAGATTAAAATATATGAGAGGGACGGTGTTCCCCTTACATTAACGAGCTGGGAAGGCCAATAGCTTGACAATCTTTTTATATTTAACGAGTCTAAAAAGATATTAAAAGAGGCTTGTTTTTTAGGAACAAGTGATATTTCTGGGTAGCAGCTGGTTCTAGGTAAGTTTGGAACTTCTCAAAACATGGCAGTGTGAAGAGGGTGGCAGTCAAAATCACTCATCGCAGATGTTCCTCAAAAGGGTAAACAATCAAGTGGAAGGGTATGGTCAGCTGAATGAAATGGAGATGATGGAAGGAACACAACCAAAGTTCACAAAGGCTAGATAGCAAAGTGAAGACAAAGGTTATTTACCAACGGCAAGTTTATTTTTTAATGAGCTTGAACCTTGTGCCAACATGTGCTCAGTGTAGGTTGATTTTTTAACGAGCTTGAACCTTATGGGAACATTGCTCTTTTTCCTTTTTATGTAAGCTGGGAATGACCAAACTATAAAGCTAAAAAGCTAAAAAATGAAATTGGTCATTTTTGCTTGTAAAAAAGGTTTGCATGCCCCCAGCATAAAAAAAAAAAGTCTTCAGTAACCATATGGAAACTTACTCTGGTTAAGCAGGATGATTTTTTGTCAATACATAGACAAAACACTTCCTGCACTTTGTCCACCAAATAGACAAAGGTTAAGGTCACTCGGACCAATCACATAACTTACAGGGAAACTTATCTCTACAGCTGGGTTTGTCTGCAAAATAGACAAGGGTGCATGCCCCCTAAGCTTTGTTACATTCACTAGACTACTCGCAGTAATTAGGTGGATGGAATGAAGGTTCCTTTACGAGATTAAGTGAAAGACTCAACTTGGAACTTTGCTCAGCCTTGTTTCATGTTTTAACGAGCTTGACACAAGACAAGGAATTCTGCTCAGATCCTTGGTTTCATTTTTTTAACTAGGTTGACACCAGTCAATGAACTATCCTCTGGCGACCTTTGATCACAACTCATAAGGGGTCATGATGGAAAGATCTAGTTCCAATGCCCCCAGTACATATTGTACAACACCACTTAATTGGGTCATGTCAGTGGGATTTTCAACTATGAAAACCTCACTGTGATCAACATTATCAAAATGGTCAGAGTCCTTCTTAATCTTTGATGATGTAGAAGATATCATATAACAGGTTTCCACTATGGCCACTTCCGCCAGATTACTTGGAGGCAGGAGGGAAAAAGTACCCATTAAGGATGAGCCTTTTAGGAGACCGACTCTGACATGTTGAAGTGATTGAGAACTTCCATGGATCAATGGAATGCTTCCAATAGCCTGTGAACTATTGGGGAAAAAGGTTAGTTGGTCAATGATTGCAATTCCACCTTGGAAGGGAAATGCAATCTTTCTAAAATATGTTGACACAACGGCGACCATAGCATAAATCCAACACCTTCCTAGCAAGATATTGTAGTCAAGGTTTCCATCAATGACCTCAACTTCAATTTCTACTGTCTTGCTCCCCAGTTCGGTTTGCAAGTTACTTAATATCCCATATGGCATGTATGTTCTTCCATCGAACGCTTTTAATGTCGTTGATGATCATGACAAGCTTGGAGAGCCTAAAGTTTTCCAGCAACTCATTGACATAATATAGATAGATGCTCCCTCATCAATTATTGTTCGATGAACAGTTTTGTTGAGGGCTTTTACCTGTATGAGGAAAGCAAGTTGTGTTGGTAACTGAGGTTCGTATCCTTTATGATTAAAGGCCACTAGATTGGAATCCGCTGGATCAATCCCACCTATCGCTGATAACAAAGCCTATTTTTTGGATGGGCAATTCTATAGTACTTCAAGTGTCGACATGGCAGATGGCGATTGGGCCAGATCCTCCACTATATTATAATTTTGTGCTGCTTGAGCATGAGGATTAAATGTCGATTTATGTACTACTCCCTTAGGCGGTTTTATTGTTAATTCAGGAATGATTGGTGGAACAACTTCTGACGAAGTTGTTGTCGAACTACTTGGTTGATCTATAGCCTTGCCATTCGACGATTGTGGATTTCCATAATCCTTATTCCTTGTAGATATCAAAGCATCATTTTGTTGTTTTGAGATGGATAGCATAAGCACTTGCGATGGGGAAGCACGGTCACTATCAACCAGGTTAGTTTTTGGATTTGGAAATGGATCAGTCAATACTGCTGAGGTATTTGAAGTCTTTCTGAAAAACTTATTGACTTCATCTGGATGTGGACAATCTTTTGTGTAATGGTCCTCATCACATATGAAACATGGCCGATTAGGTTTCTTGTTTCTAGTAGGGTTTCTAGAAGGTTTCTCAGGAGTCGAATCCTCTTGTTTCTTCTTTTTGTTTGTCCCTTTCTTCTTGCCCCCTGGTTGCTTAGCATTTTTCCTTTGTCGGTTGACACAGCATTGACCTCCTAGGTGAGAGGTTCCTCATCTGCTTTTTGACTAGAAACCGTACGAGCTTTCTTAGATGTAGCATTTGTGGTTTTTGTGCTTGTCATACCTATCCTGCCATCGCCAGCATGAGAGTCTTTGTTTGATTTAGGAGGAGGAGGAACGGAAAATTATGGTCTAGGAGACTAAGTATAGATCAAGTCTAAATATTGCGCACGAGCAATGACTTGCTCTTATGTAACAACTCCTCCCTTAGCCACATCCTCTGTAATAGAGGGTAACAATGACTTTATAAACCATTTAGCTAAAAGCTGATCAGGAACGTACGTCTTCACCATTCTTCAATGATGACGCCACTCATGAATATGATCAAATATTATGTCCCTGTTTCGTACCTTATGGGTAACTGAAAATGGGTTAAAAAGGTAGTGGCAAGGGTGTTGAAGTTATCAAACGAAGCTTTAGGCAATTCTATATACCATTTAGCTACCGGTCTAGTTAACGTTTGCTGAAAAAGGCGAAGCCTAATCGAATCATCATTCAAGGTGTTGGATTAACACCACAAATGGAATGTCATTACATGATTCGATGGATATTCACCTGGATTTCCATTGAATTTAGGAATATCAGAGGGAATTTTATTAGGAATCGCAGGCCACCAAGGGGCGTAAGCAATTGGATCCTTCTTCAAACAGTTTAGATCTGGTAATTCTAGAGTTTCTACACAGGGAAACTGTTGATTCATGTTAGGCGAAGCATACCCAGGATAAGATGGAATCACCTGAGCAGTAGGTCTTTGCATACCAGCATAAGGTATTTGATGTTGGTAACTTTGATAAGGTTGATGGGCATAACCATTATAGTATGGTTGTTGATAACCACTTTGGAAATGTAGTTGCTCATTACTTACAAATACTTTTTGCTTAGGTCCTTGGTATGATTGCTGGAATTGCAGTTGTTGATATTGAACCAGCCATGGTTGTTGGACCATTTGTTGTTGTCTAATACTGGATGATTGACCAAGATGTGGAGTCATAGTACCTGTTTGAGCTTAAGTCGCTCCAGATAAGGAGGCACTAACCTGAGGTTGTGATTGAATCACTGAGACGAGAGGTTGTTGTATTGCAACCTGAGAAACTTGAGGTTGACATACAACAGGTAGCGCTTGTACTTGTGATACAGTCACAATAGCAGGTGTAGTGGGAATATTCGACACAGGATGGACTGGTTGCATTGAATATACAACCCTTGGTTGTTGAGGCAGTATTGGTACCCAACCGCTGGATGTAATTCCAGTTTGACCTGAACTTTGTTGTAAACTCTCATATGGTTGTTCTCCAGGAGGGAACAATGAAAAGGCATACTGCCCCCCATATGGTGGTAATCCAGTACTTAAAGGGTAGATTGGACTTTGAAGACACATTGGATCAACTTGTTGAGTTTCAACATAAGAAATACCAGATGAGAATCCGGATGAAGAAATAGGAACTGACCATGTCATCGAAACAGTCCTTGACTAGACTCCGACTTGTTGTTGATAACTTGCCAGGACAGATGGTATACTAGCGATCATTGTAGGAATGGCAGCAAGAAGCTTTGTTGTAGCTGTGTCAGTTGACACAGTCCTACATGTTGATGGTTGTTCGAACATGTTTAGTCTATCCAAAATATTTTCTAGCGATTCGACAAGAACTTGCAATGAAAAAGAACTAACTTCTTTAATAGAAGGATGTAAGTGAATCCCACTTCCAAAATGTACTGGAGTACTAGGTGGAAGATCCTCTACTATCTCTTCTATAGCAATCAATCTAGGTGGAAGAGGTAGACTGTCAGGTCCGTAAAATATTTATGTAGCCGAAGAAAGTGTAGCTTCTGCAGTAACAAATACTGGAGGGGTGACACCTTCTGAATTCTGGTATTCAACTTCCAAATGTTTAGGTAAGTGAACTTCAGTTTCTGGATCAGTCCTAGGTGGAGCTGCTTCAGGAATAGAGGTGTCTACCATTACATTAGGATCAGTTCTAATGTCCTCTTGTAACTGTGGAACTTATTCTATAAAGGCAGACGTACCAGAAATAATTGGAGTAACTGTAGTCTCTGACGATGTTGAAACACAAGTTTCAAATAAATTAGGTGAATTCGACTCAGTTAAATGAGAACGCTTTGCTCGGGATGGTTTCATTTCTAGGGTCAAAGACTGTTGACTCGCTAGTCTCCGCGAATGACGGGGTTTTGATTGACTTTCTTCCACAATTGCGGATTACTTGATCAACTCAAAAATTAAAGGGGAAAATATTATTCCGATTTAAATGAATTTTAAGACACTTTGACACAACTTGCTTTCTCAATTTTTAAGAGTTGAGAAAAAGATAAAGGTGACTCTAGTCACCTTCGATTTTTAATGAGCCTGAAGTGACAAGTGCTCAGATGGACCTTTTCTTTTAAGGAGTCGAAAAGGAACGAAAGTGACTGCTCTGGAAGTCTAGACAGAGTGTTTACCAAATCGATTGTAAAACTGAAAAATACACCTTGGTGATAAATGATAGAGAAATTACCAAGGACTTATGTACAACAGTCAATCTTCCCAAATGCTGTGTTCAGCGCATTACGATCGATAGGGTGGCAGACACGGCTTCCTAAGGATAAAGGATATCAGCCTATTGTGGTCTCTCAATATATACTCGACGGTACGAGGAGCACAAGTCCGTACTAGAACTTGTCGTATCAAAGAGAAGGAATCACCCAACCTTCGATGAAAACGATAGTTACCAGGTTTTATGACGTCGAAACACGTCTCTAGCGTAGACTTCTAGATGTGTTGCGTTAGATTCCAAAGTGTTTTTATGTTCATTGAGGTTTATTTTAGAGTTAATCTTGCTTAGAAGTTTGTTTTTCAACGTTCACCGCGTGATGTAGATGTGAAATTTCTAAATATGCAATCTAAAATGATAAATAGTCATTTATGTTCTTTTAGCAATGAAAATCCTAGCTACAAAGGAAAGAAGATAACGATTTTTCTTTCAGCAGAGAGCATAGAGCACACACTAAATGCACTTTTCCTAAATCAAATTTCACAAGCAGTCAAAATACAGATGCACATGCATGTATTTGTTTTCCACTTTCTTAATGTGTGAATGACAAAAATAAAGCTAAGTACAAATCTAAACTATTTTCTTTCAAAGCGACAATACTGACAATTTTTCTTTTCAAAATGGAAGGAAGACTAAGACGATACTTTTCGATTTCGAATTCAAAACTGTTTTCGACACTTGAAATACTAATAATTTCAAAATCAATTACAATGACAAAAGTACAATCAACTATCTAAAAGAGGAAGACTTTATGACACTCTTCTTTTGATTCAGAATGACAATTATGACACTTGCATCAAAAATGACAGTTCGATTAGGCTACTTTCGACAAAGGAAGATTGTAAATGATTGACAAATATGCAAAAACATTTACAATTCCTAACTGACAGAGGCTGAAATAATGTGAAGGAAGATGGCTACAGCAAGAAGGTATTGATCATGAACAACAAAACTACTGAATAAAGCTGAAAACAAAGAGAAAAAACCAAATTTTAGAGAAGAAAAACAGTTCACTCAATCATCGCACCTGCAACACAGGGAAACAGGGATGCATATCACCTGCAACACACGAGAGGTGCAATGCATCCAGGTTGCATAGTTACAAACAGTTCGATGGGCCAAGGAGTGAAACTGAGCTTGGTTTTTGCTCAAAACTTGCAGCTAAGTTCAGTGATTTAGGTTGATTAATGATGGACAGTAAACACAAAGCATAAGGGTAGGATCTGATGATGTTCTGAGCTACGACAAGGGAACTTAGGATGCTTTGTAAGTCAGATGTTCACTTCATAAAATAACCTGGAGATTGATTGAAGCAGTGTTTATCTACTTCGCAATTGCGTAGCAAAGGCATTTTCAAAGGCGAGCTGGCTAACTTCAGGCTCCATCTGTAGTTTATAAAGCAAACAATAAACAAACAAAACAAACTATTCGTTCCCCAGCAGAGTCACCATTTTGTTTCAGGGAAAACTAATGTCGATTTGAACTGCTAGTCCCACTAAGACAGGTAGCTATCTTAGAAACAAACAATGAAAGATTTTCAAGAGTTCCTTTAAGTGTGATAGATGGAAGAGAAGAAAAGAGGACCAAACTGGATCTTCCTCTTTGATCCTAGCTTGATTTCTCCTTTCCTTGATATAATTTGCCACTCCTCTCCTACTTGTCTCACTTCAAAGAGTACCTGTAGAGTCAAAGTAACAACAAACTATCAAATCATCTCTATATAAACATCATAAACAATGCGGAATCAGAAACACATTGACCATACAATTGCATTTATAAACAATAAGATTCACAAGTACGAGATCATATGGAGGAAAACTCAAAGAACTTTATTAATAGTAATGTAAGAGAGGATTACAGCCTAGCTGTTTGATCCAGCATCATCCTCCCAGTTGTAGAAGCCCTCTTCAGCTCATGAGCAAGCAAATCACCCAACAATGCAATGCCTCTTCTCACCAAACCAACAGAACTTCCTTACAAAATATAAAATTCTAGCCCCTAGATCTCTCAAATGAGGGATCCATTTATAGATGTCTTGCAAGGGTGTGAGTCAGCTCTGGGTTTTTGATTAGTGTCATTTCACTAATAGTTCTTGGTTCCACTTGGAGATTTCATGATCTCTTACTCATCCCTGGGCGAATTCAGAGAGGCAAGTGTCACAGGAGAAGTTTCTGGAAGATTCCATGATCATCCACCTTGCAAACTGTCTCTGCCATTTGTCTATTCTTGCTTATCGCACCCCACAGAAGGCCATTTGAGTATGCATTGCACCTGGCCAGTTAGGCAGTCAGTATGCATCACACCTTGCCCATGGAGCAGTCTATATGGTCCAGTTTTGGCTAGTTCTGAGTAGTTTTTCAGGTGGAACTTCCAGGAAATGATGTAATCAGTTGACCATGATCCTTTAGGGTGTGAAACAAAACTTTAGGGACTTAAAGAGCCCATTTTTATGGACATATGAGTTTGGGGTTGCAGTGCCCAAATATGTCTATAACAATGTGTTTGTAATAAGAAATTATAATAGATTTTTCCAAATTTTATTGAAATATGTGTTTTACCATCTAACAAAAAAATTATAAATTCATGAAATGATATTTCTTCTAAGCATAACTAGTACGATTCAACATGTGAGAGGTAACTCCTCACTTTATTTATTAATGTGCAACTGAATTTACACAAGGAGGTGACAATTGGTTTTAATGTCTAAAGGTTCCTTCATATTCTCTTGATTTATTTTTCTATGAATTTTGTGATAAAAATAACAAAGGATTATGTTTAACATTCCCTACTTAAGCCAAAGGGGTGTTTGTGATCTAAGTGGATATCAATGACCACCCACCTCTTCTACTAACTCAATGGTTCTCTATCTTCTTGGTAATTTTTCTATGGTTTTTCAGGTCCCAAACTTCCACAACCATTTTGAGGCCTTAAAATTTTGATGATTTCAGAGGCCATAGGATGCCATGGAATCCCTTTGGCCATGGATAGGAATCATTAAGAAAATGTTTCCAACATGTTACTGTGTGCCCCAAATAGACATTATATGAAAAAGTTGCGCCCCTACGATATTGATTAACCAACTAACCACCTCATTGCTTGAAAACCTTTTGGTGCTTCATATTATAGTGTTATGGTTTTGGACCTTTTCTATTTCTTCTTTATGTTAAGTTCCATCCTTTCATTCTCTTGTAATATATTTTTCAAAAACATGTAGTTTCCATCTCTCTCCTTTTAGAGATAGCTTCCATCATTCTGGCCAGTTTATGTTATATGATATTCTATTATTTACTTATCAATAGAAGTTAGTTTTTCACTATATTACTATGTTCTCTTCTATATTTCTCAATTTTTTCCATTTCCTTTCATTTTATTCTTTGTGAAACCTATATTAGTTTGTGAGCTAAACAATCATTCTCAAATTTTCAAAAAAATTTCTCATATTGCTTTGCTGAAAATGCTTGCAATTTTATTATTTGTGGAACATGTCTTAACTGAATATTATTGGCCTCTACATGATATCAAATCAAATGATACATTGTGTAGATATTTTTTGTTTGATCATGGAATCTGGGATCCTTGGACAAATTAATTGCAGGAGTCTTGTCATCTAGAGGAGGAGCATAATTCACTTGTTTCACCTACAAATATTCAAGTATTTCCCAAGCCACAAAATCTCCCTTGTTTATTCTAAAACTACCACATATTCTCCATTTGTTGTGGAACATTAGAGTAAATTGGAGCCTAAAAGTACTCATGAAATTTTCATGTAATTTCCATGTCATAATATGTAAACCAATCAAAATCCCTTAAATTTAAAAAGAGGTACATGTAAATATTTTGGAGGGAAAATAAGAGAAACTACTTTTTCTAATTGTATTTTTGGCTTATCTCCTTATAGGTTTACTAAAATTTCAAGTGTAGACACTCATTGGATGTAGAATCAAATTCCACATCCAACGAGTACCCATTATGCATAATTTTGAGAATACCCACATTGATAAAAATTGGAGATACAATAAAAAAGTGTGTTCAAAACGTTTTTTTAATGTATCTCCATTTTTTATCGATTTGGGTCTTCTCAAATGTATGCATAATGGGTACTTGTTGGATGTGGAATTTAATTTTGCATCCAATCAGTGTCTACACTTTAAATTTGAGTAAACCTATAAGGATATAAGTAAAAAATATAATTAGAAAAAGTAGTTTTCTTCTTTTCCTTCCAAAATTCGTAACTTTTATTTAATAATTGTAACTATTATTTTATTATTTTTCCTTAGGAGGCGACTTTTAGGCTGAAATTTACTCTAATGTTTGATATAATTGACTGTTTTTGTCACCTCCAAGAGATAGTTATTGATCTAAGACTCATGAACTTGCTTGAATCCGAGACTCCATTTTCTTTGTCTCCATCAAATTATGAGTATGAATATCCAACCAAACTAAATTCATATACCTATGAATATTTGATTCAAAAGTCTCGAGTTCCTTTTAAGTAGTTCAAAACTCTTTTTGTAGTATAGAAGTGTTCTCCACAAATACTTTTGCATAAACTTAGAAAAAATTCCAATAACAAATGAAATATCTGGTCTAGTAGTCGTTAGGTAGATAATACTTCCCACAAGTTGTATGTACTTAGTTACATCTTCAAATTCATTCCCTTGTTTTGATACAAGCTTCAATTTCTATTCCATCAGAGTATGTAAGGGGTTTCATTTAGCCATGCCAAAACTATTTAGCAATTCTTCAATGTGCTTCTTTTGGAGGGGAATATGTACTTTGGATGTTGAGTCACTTCCATGCCCAAGTATTAATAAAGGTGTCGCAAATATTTCATCTTAATGATATACAACTTGTTTCACCTACAAATATTTAAGTATTTTCCCAAGCCACAAAATCTCCTTTGTTTCTTATACAACTACCACATATTCTGCATTTGTTGTGGAACATTAGAGGAAATTTGAGCCTAAAAGTACCCATGAAATTTTCATCTAATTTCCATGTCATAATATGTAGACCAATCAAAATCCTTTAAATTTAAAAAGAGGTACATGTATATATTTTGGAGGGAAAAGAAGAGAACTACTTTTTCTAATTGTATTTTTGGCTTATCTCCCTATAGGTTTACTCAAATTTCAAGTGTAGACACTCATTGGATGTAGAATTAAATTCCACATCTAACGAGTACCCATTATGCATACTTTTTAGAAGACCCACATTAGTACAAATTTGAGATACATTAAAAAATCTTGTTCAACACGTTTTTTAATGTATCTCCATTTTTTATCAATGTGGGTCTTCTCAAAAGTATGAATAATGGGTGCTCGTTGGATGTGGAATTTAATTATGCATCCAATGAGTGTATACACTTTAAATTTGAGTAAACCTATAAGGATATAAGCCAAAAATACAATTAGAAAAAAATAGTTTTCTTCTTTTCCTTTCAAAATTCATAACTTTTATGTAGTTATTTTAACTATTATTTTATTAATAATAATAATAATATAATATCCATTTTAAGGTCATAGCCAAGCTAGACACCAAATTGGTGTATGAGACCCCCTTGTTTGTGGGACAAGGGACCCACCTCCACGTAGCGATTTGACTGCTAAGTCTACGGAGGCATACATACTCTACCCCCTCTAGTTTTGAACCTGTGACCTCTTAGGAGAAAACACATGCTCTTAACCACTATTTTTCTTTAGGAGGCTACTTTTAGGCTGGAATTTCCTCTAATGTTTGATATAACTGACTATTTTGATCACTTCCATGAGATAGCTATTGATCTAAGACTCATGAGCTTGCTTGAAGTTGAGACTCCATTTTCTTTGTCTCCATCAAATTATGAGTATGAAAATCCAATAAAACTAAATTCATATACCTATGAATATTTGATTCAAAAGTCTTGAGTTCCTTTTAAATAGTTCAAAACTCTTTTTGTAGTATACAAGTGTCCTCCACAAAGAATTTTGCATAAAATTAGAAAAAAATAAAAAAAATGAAATATTTGGTCTAGTAGTAGTTAGGTATATAATACTTCACACAAGTTGTATGTACTTAGTTACATCCTCAAATTCATTCCCTTGTTTTGATATGAGCTTCAATTTCTATTCCATCAGAGTACGTAAAGGGTTTCATTTGGTCATGCCAAAACTATTTAGAATTTCTTCAATGTACTTCTTTTGGAAGGGGAATATGTACTTTGGATGTTGAGTCACTTCAATGCCCAAGTATTAATAAACATGTCGCAAATATTTCATCTTAATGATATACAACAATTATTCTGACTTTCTTAATAAATAGAGTAGCATCATCAAAATTAAAGTGCTTGAAATTCAATTTTAGATAATTCTCGGTTAATTTTTCATATCGGGCTCACATGTTTTTTTTAGGCCATATAAGGATTTGGTAATTTTACATACTTCCTATTATTTTCCCTTCACAACAAAGCCTTCTAGTTGAGCCATGAGACATTCTCTTTCAAGTATCCATTCAAGAAAGTAAAATTTACATCCTTTTGATGAAATTTGCATCAACCCTAAGTTGTCAAAGAAAAAAGACTCAAGATGGTGGCCCATTTTGTTGTGGGAGAACAATGTATCCTCATAATCAACACCTTTCTTTGTGATTGTTGAGTAAGTCATTTAATTTGTACATGTTCTTGAAGAAGCAATCATATCCAATTGGTTTGGTTTCAAATGGAGGGTCCACCAACTTCCATTATCTATTCATTATGAGAGTATCATACTCCCTCTTCATTGAATATTTTCATTCATGATGAGAAGAAACATACTTAAAGGAATTTGATTCAATGTTATTAGAAAAAAATTATTTCATAATCATATGAATTATCTATATAATCTAGGTTAGTTCAATCAAAATTATCTACATGATATCCGTCTTGTCTAGTGGAACCTCTAGTTCTTTTCATTCTAACTTGATCAAGATGAAAAATTTTAAGTGTTTTGGTGACACATTTTGGGGGACCTTGTCTAATTTCCACGATCTTGGGTCTAGATTAAAATCTTAAAATCTCAAACGCTACAAAACCAAGAATCTCAACAAGAACTAGTTTGCACAACAGAAAATATGAAGCAATAAATCACATATGCACAATTATACACAAGTTTTAACAAATATTATAAAATAATGTACACCCCATTCTTTGTTATATTAAACAATTTGAAAAATACAATAGTCTATGGTATACAAGATACAATGAAAATATTTGCTGCATATTTGATGTTGTATCTTGTCCTGTCGGTCCTTCGATTCCATACTTCTCTCTAACACCCCCTTAGTCCTTTAAAGGAAAACACATAGAGACTCCAGGAGGGCTTCCACCTAACACTGCTGCAAGTCACTTTTTTTGCATTCACATGGGTTTATCCAATATTCTCTCTAGGTTGTTTAATCCTTGAGCTCCAATCCACCAATCTAGCAGTCAATTTTGTCCATCAAAGTCCTACACATTTGGCACCAAACTTCACCCAACCTTCATCTCTTCTTCATCACTTCAAGAGAGATTGTATAGGGCTACTTTGGGTGTCAAAATTTGTCCCTCCACCATACCATTGGCACCCAATCCAATCACTGCAAGATCTGATCCTAGTTGGAGTTTCTTCACGTCCAAGAAAACTCCAACATTTGGCTCCCATAGGTTGACAGAAAACCGGATCCAAAACAAGTCAAACTTTGACCCAACACAAGGTATTGTTGCTCCAAGTTTGTTTAATGTTGTTATAGATTATGACTGGTTAGGGCATCCAACATGCTGCAACAACCCTCAATCATACACAAAAGCAACCCTTAATTACTACAACCTCATCAAGGAAGAGTCCTCCCAATGTATGTTGTTGTTTTGGGCACTTTTTAGCCCCAAAACCTCCCACACTTCCTTTTTCTGGAGTGGTTAGGTCTACGGCCTACCACAGTCCTACACTATCACCTATAGTCCATCCAAAATAGACTTACCTTACCTATTTTTGCTGCCCAACAAACCTGCGTCCAACCCTCTCTTACTTGGCCCTCTTATAGGATGAGACAACCTCCACGCAGTCACAAAAACGTTCCCCAAACAATCCTTTTCCCCCTCATTGTTCTTCCTCTACTCTTACGTCCAAACAAAGGTCTCTCCCTCCTTCAACAAGCTACATTTTGATCTTGTACGATGCTCTTATGTTGCACTTTTTGGATTTCCTAATGGACCTCCACTCACCTTTTATTTATACACATAAAGAGCACTTCTTCCAATGTCCTTCATGGGCTGTCCAAATTTCAAGGAGGATTACTAAACTTAAGCTGCCCTTAACTCATATGGTGCCAACCCAAGAATTAACTTCAGAAATTCATATCTTCATTTCTAGATCTCATACTTGAGTGATATTTGAAGCGTTGGAATCACCATGCCAAGCTCTATCGCTTAAAAATTTCCCATGCTCAAATTCATGATGGTTTTGGCCCAAATAACAATGGGTGAAATACCCCAACCTTGGTTTCCAAGCCCACAAGTGACTCTTGTGGTTCTCTTCCCTCCAAACCAAGAACCATAGGGCTTGGAGTACCTCCCAACCTACTCAAAATTCAACACTCCCTCTTAGTGAGGGAGGTAATTCCAATACTAGGGAGTAACTCATCATCATCATCACTACTTGCAACACTCACCCAACTCTTAGCGCTCACAATTGTAGCAATCCATGTTTTATGAGCCGCGCCTCTCTCGAAAGTGTCACTATCACTGTTGGTAGCACCTTGCTTCTTCTTATTTTCCTGTATCAATTTCCAATCCTTCCATGATTCCTTCTTGTCAGTTGTAGGAGAACTCTTGTTCCCCACTGACTACATGTGCTTCTTTGGGTGCAAGATCCATCTCGAGCTGGACTCCCTCTGAGTCTCTGGAACATGGACCATCTTCTTGGGAACCTATACCTACTCCTATGAAGCCTGCACCTGCACATGCTTTACCTGCTTCTTCCCATGATCCATAGGCTTTCTCGTACAAATAGTATATCCTGGACCAACATCACTCGTCATGTCTCCATTCTGAATGGCACAAATCCTGATCCTTAGATCTCCTTCTAGGTCTTGTCACCTAACACCATGTACAACTTTGAGTCCCATTCATCTAGAGTCTCTTGTGACCTTGTCATATGTTTCATCGCACCACTGTCAACATACCATCCATCCTCATCGATAATACCCTACGAGAAATGACAGATCATAGCAATGTCCTCCTACTTCAATCTCTCGGTAAGATCATCTCTCTCAGCAAAAGTGGAAACACTAGTGAATTGTATTCCTTTATCTTTCTCATCATCTCGCTTATTCTTCGTTGGACATATCGATGAAAAATGACCCATCTCGCCATAGTTAAAACACTTGACCTTACTCAATTCCTTCTTCTTCTTACGCTTCATTTACACTAGAAGTTCCACGTCATCATCAAAAGTATTCTTCTTTGGATGAATATCCTTGTCTCGCAACTCTTCCTAAATGAAGTCGTCCCATAGCCTATTTCAGTATAAAAATTTATCTCTGACAACAATCCCTTTGATGAAGGGATTCCATTCCTCGGTGAACCCTTTTAAAGAAATCCTCACCATATCTGAATCTGAAATAGTCACATTGACGATAACAAGCTCATCTCTAACCTGAGACAATCTCATTCATTAAGGGAATTTTGAGGTCTAAAATGGGCATAGTAAGAAAACTGTACAACCAAAATAAACTTTATAGGAACCAATAGGATTCAAGATGATGATGTCAATCATGGGGGATGATTCAACATTTTGGAGTAAAATAGTAAAAAGATTAAAAAATAAGAAAACTACTTTTTCAACTCATATTTCCAACTTATCTCCCTAAGGTTTTACTCAAATTTTGAGCGGGAGTACTCACTGGATGCAAAATTTAATTCCTCGTCAAAGGAGTACCCATGTTGCATACTTTCAATGGACCATTCTACACGAAAAATGAGAAAATACGTGAAAAAACGTGATTGCAATCACGTTTTTCATGTATTTTTCATTTTTCATGTAGCAGGGTCCATCAAAAGTATGCAACATTGGTATTCCTTGGATGAGGAATCAAATTATGCATTGAACGAGTGTTTCCACTTGAAATTTGAGTAAGCCCATAGGAAGATAATTTGAAAATGAGAGTTGAAAAAATAGTTTTTTCTTTTTTCCCTCTAAAGACTAGGAAGTAACTCATCATCATCATCACTACTTGCAACACTCACCCAACTCTTAGCACTCACAATTGCAGAAATCCATTTTCTATGAACTACGCCTCTCCCGGAAGTGTCACTGTCACTGCTGGAAGCACCCCGCTTCTTCTTATTTTCCTATATCGATTTCCAATCCTTCCATGATTCTTGCTTGGCAGTTGTAGGATCACTCTTGTTCCCTACTGACCGCATGCTCTTCTTGGGGTGCAAGCTTCCTCTCGAGCTTGACTCCCTCTGAGTCTCTAGAACATGGACCTTCTTCTTGGGAACCTATACCTACTCCTATGAAGCCTGCACTTGCACCTACTTTACTTGCTTCTTCCCATGATCCATAGCTTTTCTTGTACAAATAGTAGATCCTGGACCAACATCACTCGTCGTGTCTTAAAATTCAAGACTCCCTCTTAGCGAGGGAGGTACTTCCAAGACTAGGAAGTAACTCCTCATCATCATCACTACTTGCAACACTCACCCAACTCTTAGCACTCACAATTGCAGCAATCCATGTTCTATGAACTGCGCCTCTATCAGAAGTGTCACTGTCACTGCTGGAAGCACCCTGTTTCTTCTTATTTTCCTATATCAATTTCCAATCCTTCCATGATTCCTTCTTGGCAGTTGTAGGAGCACTCTTGTTCCTCACTGACCACATTCTCTTCTTGGGGTGTAAGCTCCCTTTCGAACTTGACTCCCTCTGGGTCTCTTGAACATGGACCTTCTTCTTGGGAACTTGTACCTACTCCTATGAAACCTACACCTACACCTGCTTCTCTAGAACCTGCACCTGCTTCACCTACTTCTTCCCATGATCCATAGGCCTTCTCATACAAATAGTAGATCCTGGACCAACATCACTCATCGTGTATCCATTTTGAATGGCACAACTCCCGATCCTTAGATCTCCTTCTGAGCGTTGTCACCCAACACCATGTACTCCTGATCCTCAGATCTCCTGTGACCCTGTCATATGTTTCGTCACACCACTGTACACGTATCATCCATCCTCATCGATAGTACCCTACGAGAACTGAGAGATCATAGCAATGTCCTGCTACTCCAATCTCCCGATAAGATCATCTATCTCAACAGAAGTGGAAACACCGGTGAATTGCATTCCTTTCTCTTTCTCATCATCTCCCTTATTCTTCATTCGACATATCAATGAAAAATGACCTATCTTGCCATAGTTCAAACACTTGACCTTACTCAATTCCTTCTTCTTCTTACCCTTCATTCATGCTACAAGTTCCATATCATCATTGAAAGTCTTCTTCTTTGGATGAATATCCTCGTCTCGCAACTCTTCCTAAATGAAGTCATCCCATAGCCTATTCCAGTATAAACATTTATCTCTCACAGCAATCCCTTTGATGAAGAGATTCCATTCCTCGGTGAACCCTTTGAAAGCAATCCTCACCATATCTGCATCTAAAATAGACACACCGACAATAACAAGCTCATCTCTGACTTGAGACAATCTTGTTCATTAAGGGAATTTTGAGGTCTAAAATGGGCATGCTAAGAAAAATGTACAACTAAAATAAACTTTATAGGAACCAATAGGATTCAAGATGATGATGTCAACCATGGGGGATGATTCACCATATTGGAGTAAAAAAGTAAAAAGATTAAAAAAATAATAAAACTACTTTTTCAACTCGTATTTCCAACTTATCTCCCTAAGGTTTTACTGAAATTTTGAGCAGGAGTACTCATTGGATGAAAAATTTAATTCCTCATCTAAGGAGTACCCATGTTGCATACTTTCGATGGACCATTCTACACAAAAAATGAGAAATAAATGAAAAAGCATGATTGCAATCACATTTTTCATGTATTTCTCATTTTTCATGTAGTAGGGTCTATCAAAAGTATGAAACATGGTTACTCCTTGGATGAGGAATCAAATTATGCATCAAACGAGTTTTTCCACTTGAAATTTGAGTAAACCCATAGGGAGATAAGTTGAAAATGAGAGTTGAAAAAATAGTTTTTCTTTTTTCCCTCTAAAATTTGATGATGTAATATAATATTATTTTATTATTTCCACTATTATTTTATAATTTCCTTAGGAGGCCCATTCTATACCTCAAAAATCCCCTAATGAGATATGAAGTCACTCCACCCTTTATCATCTTCGTGGACTTCAACTTATCGTCCAATACCAATACCGGGTTATTGTTCTTATTCTGGAACAAATTCTAAAGAATCATACACATATCATGTGTGGTGTTCTTGCCAGACAAATGAGGTATTAGGGCATCCTTCACACCATCTGGGATGATCAATCTCACCTTCATATCCAAATCCTCATACACTTCCAACTCCTTTGGGCTAGTTTACTTCTTTATGGCTTTCTCGGTGAACTCCTAGATCATGTTGACCTGCAAGACCAACTTGATCCTTTCCTTGCATGGACTATAGTTGGAGAACCCCTCCAACCCGTCCTCATACTGGATACCAGCCTACAACTTTAGTTTTGTCACCTACAATGTGATGAACTCCCTCTTAAGTTGTACTTGGATGTTCACAACTTTGATTCAATGACTTCCAAAGTAGCTCAGACACACTCTGATACCATGTTGAATTTCCACGAACCTGGGTCTAGGTTGGAGTATTAAAATCCCTGATGTTACCAAACCAAGAATATCAACAAGAACTACTTTCCACAATGGAAAATATAAAGAAGTAAATCACATATGAACAAGTATACACAATTTTTAACAAATATTGTACAATAATGTACAACCCAATATTCGTTATATTAAAAAAATATGAATAATATAATAGTCTATGTTATACAAGATACACTAACAATCTTCGCTACAGCTACTATGTCACATCTTGTCCTGTTGGTCCTTCGCTTTCGTACTGCTATCTAGCTACGCCTTCGTCCTTCAAAGGAAAACACATAGAGACTCCAGGAGGGCTTCCACCTAACATTACTCCAAGTCATTTCTGGTGCATGTACATGGGCTAATCCAATATGCTCTCTAGGATGGCCAATCCTTGAGCTTCAATCCATCAATATAGTAATCACTATTATCCATCAAAGTTATGCACATTAGGCACCAAACTTCACCCAAACTTCAGCTCTTCTTCGTCACTTCAAGATAGCTTGTCTAGGGCTACTTTAGGTAGCCAACACACTGGCCTCCACCAGACCAATGGAATGCAATCCATTCACTACAATATCTACTCCTAATTGGAGTTTCTTCACATCAAAGACAACTCCAACACTTGGTTCCCACAGGCTACTAGAAAATTTGATCCAAAACAAGTCAAATATTTGACCCAACACAAGGTATTGCTACTCTACGTTTGTTGTTTTACTGTTGTTCCAGACTATGATTGGTTAGGGAATCCATGATGCTACAACATCCCTCAACTATGCACCAAAAAAACTCTTAATGACTGTGACCTCATCAAGTAAAATTCCTCCCAACCTGTGCCTCTATTTTGGGCATTTTTCAGCCCCAAAACTTCCCACACTAGACCTGCTTTAAAGTGGTTAGGCTTGCGGCCTACCACAATCCTACATTGTCACCTACATTCCACCCAAAACAAACTTCCCTATCCTCTTTTCACTACCCAATAGACCTGCGTCTAGTCCTCTCTTACTCAGACCTCCTACAGGATGAGACAACATCCACACAATCACAAAAAGGATCCTCAAACAATTATTTTCCTCCTCGTTGGTCTACCTCTTCTCCTGTGGCTAAAAAAAGGTATCTCCATCCTTCAACAAGATGGATTTTGATCTTGTATGTTGCCCTTGTGTTGCAATTTTTGGATGGCCTAAATAACGTCCACTCACCTCTTATTTACGCACAAAAAGAGGGCTTATTCCAACGTCCTTCATGGCATTTCCATCTGTCAAGGAGGCTTACTAAACTTAAGCCAATCATAACTCATATGGTGCCAACCCAACAATTAACTTCAAAAATTCATATCTTCATTTCTAGAGCTCTTATTTGAATGATATTTAAAGCATTGGAATCACCATGCCAAGCTCTATCACCTCAAATTTTCCCATGCTCAAATTCATGATGGGTTTGGCCTAAATCCCGATGGGTGCAAAACCCCAACCTTGGTTTCCAAGCCCACAAGTTACTCTTGTGGTGCTTTTTCCTCCAAACCCTAAAGCCTAAGGATTGGAGTACCTCCCAAGCTACTCAAAAATCAACAGACCTTTCAAAGATGTTCCAAGTAACTTCACATATTTATATGGGACTTCATTTGGATTCAACCTTCCAATCCTATCAATCACATCACTCAAAGGATCTTTTTGATCTAAAGAAGTAGTTCAAACTTCATGAGGGGGAGAAAATTCTACGAAGGAATATTACATATATTGATCCAATACATAGATCCTTATGTGGAATCTCACTATCAAATTTATTACATGTATTTTCATGGTTGAATTGATCCAAATGATCAAGTTGTTTCTTAACAATGTTTTCAATCTTAGAAAATTAAAAGAAATTACATCTCAAGAAAGAATAAACTTCTTGTTTACCTCATTGTAAATATGATATGCATTGGTAATATATGAAACCCCAATAAGATGCACTTCTAACTCATTGCATCAAGCATGCTTCTTGATTCCCTCAGAATCAAGGCATAGTAGGTGGAAACAACGAACCTGAGATGCCTTTTTGAGGGAGTGTGGCCATAACACATTTCAAGAGTCTTACTTCTAAATTCATGATATGCGCATATTTTTTCCACATATATTTCACATAGAACTACATCAACCCAAGCATCAATTTTAGGTTTTCCAAAAACATCATTGGATGAACCATATTCAAGATAGTCTTATCCATTCTTTTAGCTACACAATTTTGTTGAGGATTGTATGGATTTATGATTTGATGTTCATTCCCATGTTGGTGAACATAGTTTCCAAATTCATTAGAGGTTTATTCTTTTCCATTATCAATACAAAGAGATCCAATGTGTGATTGTACTTGAATTTCAATCCATACATGAAAATCTTTGAAATATTCAAAAGATTGAGATTTACTTTTCAAAAATTCCAACCAACACACTTTGGTGTAATCATCTATAAAAGTAATCATATATTTATTTCCATTAACAAAAGGAATAGAAATAGGGCCACACATATCATATTGTATCAATCGAATTTTCTACATGCTTTATAATTAGAAACTTGTAATGGATGTTTGTTATTCCTTCCAAGGATACAAGCATCACATTACTTTAGTTTCCTAGAAATAGTGAAAAAACTAGAAACACCACTCCCTTTCAATACATGAACTTGGTTGGCATAATTAATATGTCCAAATGTAACATGCCATATAATATTATATGAAAATTTACCTTCATTGCGATGACATATGTATGCATAATTATGTGTATGAACATATATCATCTTCAACTTCAGCAATCTTTCATTCTCTTCTCTAGTCATGATGATCATGTTGTCAAATTTATTTCTTATTCATACTTTACCATCAAAGATTTGAATAGAGTGACATTACTAGTGAATGTGAACAAGAGACAATAGATTTCTTCACAACTCTAAAAGTTAGTCATGTAGAATGAAATCAAGAAATCCGGAAAGTTCAAGCCCTAATGTTGCCAAGTCGTAAAGGGTTAAAACCTAATTTATCTAAGAAATACATTGTTCCATCTAAATTATCAGTGAAGTATTCAAATAAGTCTCTCTAAAGGCACATGGAATGTTGCAGTTGTACCAAGTCATCATGCATATCTCGAAGAAGAAAATGAAGTGTGAAACAAATCCCTAGTTGCTCCAATATTGAAATAGGAAAAAATATAATGAGAAAATTTAGGTTCTTTACTTTTAGTTGGATTTTTGTTTTACCTTTTTCTTCTTTCTTGTTTCGATTTTTTTATATTTTCTCCTAATATATTTACATGTTAATGCATCAAGTCCATCTCTATTGCAATAATTGTAGTGAATCTCAGGGCTTTCTCCTTGATGGTGTTTACCCCCTACCTACAAAATTACTTCTTGCATGTCCTCTTCTATGTTTTCAAGGTTCTTCCTCTTCCCCAGAGCTTTCTCTCATTCTACAAAAATATCCACCAAAGAGTCAAAGTAATGGATTTGAGTTGCTTATTATCTTGTAGGGACTGAGATAATTGGAGTATTTAGGATAGAGGGCCTTCATAAAGGATGTGAGGCTAATTTACATCTTAATTTCATTGGCATATAAATCATCCATGATGGCTCCAATTTTAGATGTTAGGAATAGGGGGTCATTTTCTTTCAACTCAAGGTTAAAGAGTTTGACCATTAATTGGACAAGCTCTGATTTAGAGTGTGAGTCATATAGATCCTTCTACTTATTTAATGCACCAAAATAATTTGTATGGAAACTAAATGATGAGTCACATCTTCACTTAGAGAAGCAATACTTAGGGCTTAGGATTTGTTGTCCTTATTTTCCAAAATGGCTAGCTCCTTATATGATATGGGTTTGGTAGGTGCATTTTCCTCTTATCCTTCCAAGATATGTTTCCATAAGTCATTAGAAATGAATTTGTGCCAAAAAAAATGTTCAAAATGAGCTCACTACTGAGAGGAGGTGGGTGAATTAGCAGTGATAGGAATTATGAAACTTTTCAATTCTTTTCTAATTACTAATTCACACACACATACATTAACCCATTAGCATATCAGACCACATAAAACATTAAACAACTCAACAAATAATAAATCTGAATTTGCAGCTACACTAATATCATCACATGTGAACCATAAAATCAATCACATAAATAGGCAAAAGAGGACACAAGATATTTCTATTGGAAAACGATCTCTAAGGAAAAAAAACACTCGCTATTACTACTACTCTGCTTAATAATTTTATTATTCGTCAAGAATTTCAATACATATAAAATACATATCCCTAGTATCAGTAAGAACTTTGATCCTCATCTCACAACTCTATAGACATCCATCTACTAGAAGCCACCACGACCAACAGGCCTCATGTAGAAATGTAATCCCCATCTCATGACTCTACCAAACTCATCCGTTGGAAGCCACCACAATGAAGGAACCTTGCTCAACTTTGATTGGACTCATGAAGAAATATTTTCTCTGTAATGACTTTACCGGAGCCCCCACACCACTCCTCTACTTGACGCTCGTTTCATTCATTTTCAGATTGGATTCAATATTAAATTCTCAACTATAAAAACACATCAACCTCTAGCAATATAGGCTCTAAATAGATACAACAATCATCCTGAACAATTCTACAAAACCTCACTCAAACACTGCAAAAACCCCATCAATAATACATGCTGCATACACAAAATATAATCTTGTGAAAACATAATGAGAAATTATATAGGAAATGAACAACATTCATTCCTTAATCCATAACCATACTGCTCCTTAAATTATGGTTGAATCACACTTCTGCTGCCATTTACTACTGCTATAAATTGTTGTATATTTTTTGCAAAATTCCCTGCACAACTTGCACACAATGTTTTTCTCTCACACACATTCTTCCTTACTCACTCAGCCATCACCAAAAAAGAAAACCCAACTCAATACCCTTTTATTTTTTACTTTATGTCAAATTATGCTCAATTATCACCAAACAAATACCATAGTAAAATACCATGGTTATGTCAATATCTAGGACACCTCTACCATGGTAATCTCCAAATCAATACCACAAGTAAATTGTTAAAATTGGCAACTAGGGCCAAACTTCAAGTAGGTCATATTATTCATGGCTGATAATATTTTTATTATATTCCTCTCGTTGAGAGGTGTAGGATTGATATAAATATCATCTGATTCTGATAAGTATTCATGAAGATATGAATTTATTTTGATTATGGAATTATTATCAAGCCGACCTGCAACTCATGTAGGCTCAGAAGCCCAACAGTCACATCTATTCAAACACCAACGTTCTGTATAAATACAAGAGGAATTTTCCTCATTTGGACTCACTCATCTCACCACATCTCTCTCTCTCTACTGCGCAGAAAAGAGTCTCTTCTCTACTACGCAAAAAGGGTCTCTCCCTCACACATGTGAAGCCGGAAGCTGCTGAAACTGAAGCTGCAACTTCAGAAGTAAAGTTTGACCTATGTGGATGAGAAAATCTCATCATATGAACTATGTTGTAGTTTCATCTGAACCTCCTCTGAAAGCCGCAACTTTTGGTGGTGGAATCAAGTCAATCCGACAGACGGTTTATAAGATATCGACTGCCCTAGTTTGAAGGAAGTTGCTGAAATTGAAGCTGCAACTGTAGAAGTGAAGTTTGACCTCTGTGGACCAGAAGATATCCTCATCTGAACTGCGTTTTAGGTTCATCTTAACCTCCTCTAAAAGCCACAATTTTTTGTGGTGTAATCAAGTCAATCTGACAGACGATTTGCAAGATATCGACTGCCCTAGTTTGAAGGAAGATGCTGAAACTGAAGCTGCAACTGCATAAGTAAAGTTTAACCTACATGGACCAGAATATCTCCCCATCTGAACTATGTTGTAGGTTCATCTGAACCTCCTCTGAAAGCCGCAACTTTTTGTGGTGGAATCAAGTTAATCTGACAGATGATTTCCAAGATATCGACTGCCCTAGTTTGAAGGAAGCTGTTGAAACTGAAGCTGCAACTGCAGAAGTGAAGTTTGACCTGCGTGGACCAAAAGATATCCTCATATGAACTACATTGTAGGTTCATCTGAACCTCCTCTGGAAGTCACAACTTTTGTTAGTGGAATCAAGCCAATCCGATGGTCGGTTTGTGAGATATCGTCTGCCCTAGTTTGATGATGAAGCCACTAATGCTGATGTTGCTGATCTAGGGTTTGCTACTGCTGACATAAATAAGATTTATTGTACTATTTCTCTCTATTGAATTATTGAAGATAGAAGAAGATTTGATCAAAGGCTTTCCCCACACATTGTGGGGTTGTCCCTAGCTAGCCGCCACATCTTGTGTCTCTTGTCTTGGCTTGTTTTCTATCGATCGTTTAATGTTCTATCTGCACTTTACTTTATGTACATGTGATTGCTAATCTGTGGAATGTAATAGGAAAAATAAGTAAACTGTTATAAGCATAGAACATACCATAACTTAACATGGAATCAGAGCTGAAGTGAAGACAAAGCCCGAGCAAGAGCAAGAGCAATCACCAAAGAGAAGATTGGCAAGGCTATCGTAAAAGAACTATGGGGTCCTGAACACTCTTTCCTGCCAAAGACAAGCTCCATGAAAAAGCTAACTATCACGGATGGAAGATTTCTATCGATCTAACCCTAGAAGATCAAGGAGTGCTGGACCATGTAAGAGGAAATATTGTTGAGCCTCCATCAAATGCATCTGCTACTGCCTGGACCAAATGTAAAACTGGAGAAGTCAAAATAGAAGATCATCTGGGACTCTATCAACAAGCACTTGGTGGCCTACATCTCTTACCTAGACACCTCCAAGAAAATCTACGATAGATTGGTGAGTTTATTTAAAGTTAATGATGTAAATAAAGTTTTGTTTCTTAGAAATAAGCTGAAGGAAATTCATAAGGGTAAAGATGAGAGTATGCAAGAATACTTCTTAAGAATCACCGAGATCAAGAATGATCTCCTATCTATTGGGGAGACTATTAATGACAGAGAAATGGCACTCACGACTCTTGGAGGATTACCATCCAAATGGTATGTGTTCAGGACTACTCTTCTGAACAATAATGTAATTCCTGGTTTTGAGGAATTAATGGCTAGATGCATTCAAGAAGAAACAAGGGTAGAAGAGCAAGAAATGCCCATGCCTAAAGGTCCTCTTGCTGCCTTTTCTTCTCATGCTAAGAAAAGAAATAATTCCGGGACTAAATCAAAAGGAAAGGCTGGACTTAAGGGTGGAAGAAAAGGACGATGTTACATCTGCGATAAAGCAGGTCACTATGCAAGGGAGTGCCCTGATAGAAAGGACTCACACCGAGACGAGGATCAAAATCCCTCTGATGGAAATAAAATGAATGACAAATTCAATAGCAAAGGTAAGAGGAGAGTTGGAATCAAAGAAGAGGACAACCATTCAAGAAGGCTAGAAATTCCATGATGTATTAAATGCACTTGACCTCAAAAAGAACCTAGTGTCCATCTCAGTAATGGAAGACAAAGGCTAAAGGTAACCTTCAGCGATGGCAAGGTACGTATATGGAAAAACAATGTTAAAGATGCCTTTACTCTTGGGTTTCGTGTTGATTCATTATATCAGGTTGATGGAAGTCTGCTAGGTGTCATGTCTTATGACACATATCTTCAGTCCGAACTTTGGCATCAGAGGTTTTCCCCCCTTCATTATAAAGCTCTACTGGGTGTAAGACAAATGGTGATAGGGATGCCCGAATTTCGAGTAGAGAAAGAAGTTGTACTTCCAGGATGTGCCAACGGAAAGCTCAAAAGGGGACCATTCTGCTCAAGCCTAAGCAAGACCTCGATATATTACAGTTGGTTCACTCAGGCATACCTGAGGTTCGCATTAAGAGGGAGACTACTACACCACATACTCCAGAGCATAATGGTGTGACACCGTACGATTGTGGAAGCTGTCTCTATGGGTAGATGATGTAACAATGCTTGATGTGGAAGAACAGATGGATCGTATTTATCCACCTGAGCCTTCCTGTTCTAGGAAGAGGCCTTCATGGCTTAGGGGGCTACTTGATGATGCTAAAGGAAATGTTGCACCCCGAGGAACCTTCCGTTATAGGTATCAGGGATACCTAACCAGTATGAGCACAATCATACAAAATGAGCCTTCATCATTCTCAGATGCCATCAAGCATCAAGTATGGAAGGATGCTATGACCATTATGGAGAATGATGTCTGGGAAGTAGTTCCTAGACCTCAGGACAAGACAATTTTTACTTCAAAATGTCTTTATAAGATAAAGTTGTAGCAGATGGAAGTACGAAATAGTATAAGGCTCATTTTGTTGCTCGTGGTTTCTCCCAGAAGGAAGGTATAGACTATAATGTGATATTTGCACCTGTTGCCAGATATATGACCATCCACTTGATCATAGCCCTTGTGGCTTCACAAGGTTGGAACCTACATCAGATGGATGTCAAGACCGCATTCTTGCATGTTTCGATCAAAGAAGAGGTCTATGTGGAGCAACCCGAAGGATTTGAGATTTATGATTAAAAATCTCATGTATGCAGATTGAAGAAGGCTCTCTATGGGCTGAAGCAAGCACCCCGAGCATGGTATGAGAGGATCAATAGCTACTTGATGAAGCTGGGATTCAGCAGGAGTGAAGCTGATCCTAACCTTTACTTTAAGGTTGAAGATGACAAGCCTCTCATACTGGTGTTGTATGTGGATGACCTCTTTCTAACAGGTGCATACCCTCTCATTCACAAATGTAAGAGGGAGTTGGCTTCTGAATTTTAAATGAAGTACCAAGGACTTCAAGTGTGTCAAAAGCCAAGGGAAATTTTCCTATCTCAAGGAAAATATGTGGTGAAGATTCTGTAAAGATTTGGTATGGTGGACTACAAGCCTGTGACTACCTCGAGGATCTTAACTTTCAGAAGTTATATGGTAGTGATGTCGGACCAGATTTGGGAAATGCCTTTGAGTTTCAAAAACTCATTCATGTTGATGTTCTTGGTGAACCTCCATCTGAACATATGTTTTGCAGTTAGAATTGTGAGCTCATGTTTGGTTGAGCCTCACTATATTGGTGCCAAGAATCTTTTGAGATGTCTCAAGGACACAATCTCTCATGGATTGAGATACACTACCAGAAATATGAAATTGCATGATTATTCGAATGCTGATTAGGCAGGTAGTGTGGAGGATCATTGGAGCACTTTTTAGTGCTATTTCTCTTTGGATTCTGCTTCGATATAATGGATGAGTAGGAAGTAGAAGTCGGTTCCCATAAGCACCGTTGAGACCGGATACATATCTACGAGTATGATCTCATATGAAGCTGCCTGGTTGGGGAAGCTCTTTAGTGAGCTGTTTCAACACATACCACTGTGATTCTCTATAACAACTAGAGGGGGGATTCAATTATTGAGGAATCCCGTATTCGTCGATTGCTCCAGCAGATAGACATCATCTGGGATATGGTAAGTCGATGAGAAAGGAGACTCCATCGCATTAAGATGATGTACAGGTCGATACACCTTGTCAAAGCCCCAAGTAAAGATCTAATCTATGATTTTCCCAAATGACTTGGAGTCATCAAGAAACCCTTGTACAAGGGTCCTGCATGCTGCATACATTGAGCTCTGGGAGCTCTAAGGGCTTGCAGTGGAGCAACATACGACCATAGGGTGACTCACCCTCCCTTGGTGGTGCACACTGGAACAAGATGATTCACTCTCTTGTGGGACAAGATGATTCGCTCTCTTGTGAAATAGGATAATTCACTCTCCTGTGTAGTAGGATGATTAGTTCTCCTGTGAGGCCTGGATTGATGTGTTCTCCATGGCAGTCGTAGAAGGATTGATGTGTTCTCCATGGAAATTGTAGCAGGATTGATGTGTTCTCCTGTGAGGCCTGGATTGATGTGTTCTCCATGGTCATTGTAGCAGGATTGATGTGTCCTCTTGTGAGGATAGGATTGATTAGCTCTACTATTGAGGCATCCTACCCATGCAATCTAGGGCTCATGGGAAGTACCTCTCATCTAATCAGTGAGTAGGAAAATGAAGTTAGGGACCATAGTAGTACCAATGGACGTATCATTGTATCTACCATACTCCCTATGCAAGGATGACCTCCATTAATCTGGGATTAATGATACTGGTCTGGGACCAGTGGTAGGAGTGGTACATTCTATGACACTAACTTCGGGTTAGTTGTTACTGGTCTGGGACAAGTGGTACGCACTTTGAGACTGACTTTGAGTTAGTGGAGGATGTTACTGGTCTGGGACCAATGGTAGGAGTTGTACTCACTATGACGCTGACTTCGGGTTGGTTGAGACTGGTTTGGGACCAGTAGTACATACTCTGAGACTAACTTTGAGTCAGTATGATACATCCTCGATAATTTCTTCTTCTTCATAATTCGGACAAAAGCAGAGCAGAGCATAACAGAGCAGAGTCGTATAGATCAGTACAGGGAAGAACAAGACAAAGAAGAACAGGTAGAATAGAGCAGAACAGGGCAAGGGTCAGGCTATATAGGGCAGTGCATTTGATGGATGAATAGTAATGACCGATAGATAGATTGCAGATGAAGTTCTCCATAGTTGAGAGGGAGTGTTAAAATTGGCAACTAGGGCCAAACTTCATGTGGGCCATCTTATTCATGGCTAATAATATTTTTATTAGATTCCTCTCATCAAGAGGTGTAGGATCGATATAAATATCATCCGATTCCAATAAGTATTCATGGAGATATGAATTTATTTTTATTATGGAATTATTATCAAGCCAACCTACAACTTATGTAGGCTCATAAGCCCAAGAGTCACATCTATTCAAACACCAACGTTGTGTATAAATACAAGAGGACTTTTCCTCAATTGGAATCACTCATCTCATCACATCTCTCTCTCTCTCTACTGTGCAGAAACGAGTCTCTTCTCTATTGCGCCAGAAAGGGTCTCTCCCTCACACATGTGAAGCTGGAAGCTGCTGAGACTGGAGCTGTAACTGCAGAAGTAAAGTTTGACGTGCGCGGATGAGAAGACCTCCTCATCTGAACTACACTGTAGGTTCATCAGCAACCTCCTATGACTACCTCGAGGATCTTAACTTTCAGAAGTTATATGGTAGTGATGTGGGACTGGATTTGGGAAATGCCTCTGAGTTTCAAAAACTCATTCGCCTTGATGTTGTTGGTGAACCTCTGTCCGAACATATGTTTTGTAGTTAGCATTGTGAGCTCATATTTTGTTGAGCCTCACTAGATTGGTGCCAAGAATCTTCTCAGATGTCTTAAGGACACAATCTCTCATGGATTAAGATACATTTCCGGAAATATGAAACTGCATGATTATTCCAATGTCGATTAGGCAGGTAGTGTGGAGGATCACTGGAGCAATTTTTAGTGCTATTTCTCTTTGGATTCTGCTTCGATATAATGGATGAGCAGGAAGAAGAAGTTGGTTGCCATAAGCATCATTGAGACCCGATACATATCTACGAGTATGATCTTTTATGAAGCTGCCTAGTTGGGAAAGCTCTTCAGTGAGCTGTTTGAACACATACCACTGTGATTCTCTGTAACAACTATAGGTGGGATTCGATTATTGAGGAATCCCATATTCGTCGATTGCTCTAGTAGATAGACATCATTTGGGATATGGTAAGTCAATGAGCAATGAGGCTCCATCGCATTAAGATGATGTACAGGTCGATACACCTTGTTAAAGCCCCAAGGAAAGATCTAATCTGTGATTTTCCCAAATGACTTGGAGTTGTCAAGAAACCCTTGTACAGGGGTCATGCATGTTGCATACATTGGGCTGTGGGAGCTCTGAGGGCTTGCAGTTCTTACTAGAGCAACATACGACCACAGGGTGACTCACCCTCCCTTGGTGGTGCGCACTGGAACAATATGATTCGCTCTCTTGTGGGACAAGATGATTCGCTCTCTTGTGAAACAGGATGATTCGCTCTCCTGTGTAGCAAGATGATTAGTTCTCCTGTGAGGCTTGGATTGAAGTGTTCTCCAGGGTGATTTTAGCAGGATTGATATGTTCTCCTGTGAGGCCTGGATTGATGTGTTCTCCATGGCAATTGTAGCAGGATTGATGTGTTCTCCTGTGAGGCCTGGATTGATGTGTTCTCCATGGCAGCCTGGATTGATGTGTTCTCCATGGCGATTGTAGTAGGATTGATGTGTTCTCCTATGAGGACAGAATTGATTAGTTCTCCTGTTCAGGAATCCTACCCATGTAGTTTGGGACTCATGGGAAGTACCTCTCATCTGATCAGTGAGCAAGGAAATGAAGTTAGGGACCATAGTAGTACCGATGGACGTATCGTTGTATTTACCGTACTCCCTACGCTAGGATGACCTCCATTGATCTAGGATTAATGATACTGGTCTGGGACCAGTGGTAGTAGTGGTACATTCTATGACACTAACATTAGGTCAGTTGTTACTGGTCTGGGACCAGTGGTATGCACTCCGAGACTGACTTTGAGTCAGTGGAGGATGTTACTAGTCTAGGACCAGTGGTAGGAGTTGTACTCACTATGTCGCCGACTTTGGGTTGGTTGAGACTAGTCTGGGACCAGTATTACATACTCTGAGACTAACTGTGAGTTAGTATGATACATCCTCGATCATTTCTTCTGCTTCATAATTTGGACAAAAGCAGAGCAGAGCATAACAGAGCAGAGCCGTACAGATCAGTACAGGGAAGAACAAGACAAAGAAGAATAGGTAGAATAGAGCAGAACGGGGCAAGGGTCAGGCTATATAGAGCAGTGGAATTGATGGATGAATAGTAATGACCGATAGACAGATTGCAGATGAAGTTCTCCCTAGTTGAGAGGGAGTGTTAAAATTGGAAACTAGGGCCAAATTTCATGTGGGTCATCTTATTCATGGTTGATAATATCTTTATTAGATTCCTCTCATTGAGAGGTGTAGGATTGATATAAATATCATCCGATTCCAATCATTATTCATGGAGATATGAATTTATTTTGATTATGGAATTATTATCAAACCGACCTACAACTCATGTAGGCTCAGAAGCGCAACAGTCGCATCTATTCAAAAACCAACGTTGTGTATAAATACAAGAGGAATTTTCCTCATTTGAAATCACTCATCTCATCACATCTCTCTCTCTCTCTACTGTGCAGAAAAGAGTCTCTTCTCTACTGCGCAGAAAAGGGTCTCTCCCTCACACATGTGAAGCCAGAAGCTGCTGAAACTGGAGCTGCAACTACAGAATTAAAGTTTGACGTGTGTGGATGAGAAGATCTCCTCATCTAAACTACACTGTAGGCTCATCTAAACCTCCTCTGAAAGCTGCAACTTTTGGTGGTGGAATCAAGTCAATCCGACGGACGGTTTGCAAGATATCGATTGCCCTAGTTTGAAGGAAGCTGCTGAAACTGAAGCTGCAACTACAGAAGTGAAGTTTCACCTACGTGGACCAAAATATCTCCTCATATAAACTACGTTGAAGGTTTATCTAAACCTCCTCTAAAAGCCGCAACTTTTGGTGGTGGAATCAAGTCAATCCGACAGACGATTTGCAAGATATCGATTGCCCTAGTTTGAAGGAAGCTACTGAAAGTGAAGCTGCAGCTGCAGAAGTAAAGTTTGACCTACGTGGACCTAAATATCTCCTCATTTGAAATATGTTGTAGGTTCATCTAAACCTCCTCTGAAAGCCACAACTTTTGGTGGTGGAATCAAGTCAATCCGACAGATGGTTTGCAAGATATCGACTGCCCTAGTTTGAAGGAGCTATTGAAACTGAAGCTGCAACTGCAGAAGTGAAGTTTGAACCGCGTGGACCAAAATAAATCCTCATCTAAACTAGGTTGTAGGTTCATCTAAACCTCCTCTGGAAGCTTCAAATTTTGGTGGTGGAATCAAGCCGATACGATGGTCGGTTTGTGAGATATCATCTGCCCTAGTTTGATGATGAAGCCGCTAATGCTGATGCTGCTAATCTAGGGTTTGCTACTGCTGATATAAATCAGATTTATTGTACTATTTCTCTCTGCTGAATTATTGAAGATAAAATAAGATTTGATCAAAGGCTTTCCCCACACATTGTGGGGTTTGTCCCTGGCTATGTGCCATATCTTGTGTCTCTTGTCTTGGCTTGTTTTCTGTGGATCGTTTAATGTTCTATCTGCACTTTACTTTATGTACATGTGATTGCTAATTTGTGGAATATAATAAGAAAAAGAAGTAAACTGTTATAAGAATAGAACATACCATAACTTAACATGGAATCAGAGATGAGGTGAAGACAAAGCCTGAGCAAGAGCAAGAGCAATCATTGAAGAGAAGATTAGCAAGGCTATCCTAAAAGAACTATGGGGTCCTGAACACTCTTTCCTGCCGAAGACAAGTTCCGTGAGAAAGCTGACTATCACAGATGGAAGATGTCTATCGATCTAACCCTAGAAGATCAAGGAGTGCTGGACCATGTAAGAGGAAATATTATTGAGCCTCAATCAAATGCATCCATTGCTGCCTGGAACAAATGGAAAACCAGAGAAGTCAAAACAGAAGATCATCCGAGACTATATCGACAAGCACTTGGTGGCCTACATATCCGACCTAGAAACCTCCAAGGAAATCTATGATAGACTGGTGGGTTTATTTAAAGTTAATGATGCAAATCAAGTTTTGTTTCTTAGAAATAAGCTGAAGGAAATTCATAAGGGTAAAGATGAGAGTATGCAAGCATACTTCTTAAGAATCACTGAGATCAAGAATCATCTACTATCTATTGGGGAGGCTATTACTAACAGAGAAATGGCACTCATGAATCTTGGAGGATTACCATCTGAATGGTACGTTTTCAGGACTACTCTTATGAACAATAATGTAATTCCTGGTTTCGAGGAATTAATGGCTAGATGCATTCAAGAAGAAACAAGGGTAGAAGAGCAAGAAATGCCCATGCCTAAAGGTCCTCCTGTTTCCTTTTCTTCTCATGCTAAGAAAAGAAATAATCCCGGGACTAAATCAAAAGGAAAGGCTGGACCTAAGGGTGGAAGAAAAGGACGATGTTGCATCTGCGATAAAGCAGTTCACTATGCAAGGGAGTGCCCTGATAGAAAGGACTCACACCAGGATGATGATCAAAATCCCTCTGATGGCAATCAAAGGAATGACAAATTCAATAGCAAAGGTAAGAGGAGAGTTGGGAATTAAGGAAGAGGACAATCATTCAAGAAGGCTAGAAATTCCAGGATGTATTAAATGCACTTGACCTCAAAAAGAACCTGGTGTCCATCTTAGCAATGGAAGACAAAGGCTACAAGGTAACCTTCAGTGATGGCAAGGTACGTATATGGAAAAATAATGTTAAATATGCCTTTACTCTTGAGTTTTGTGTTGATTCATTATATCAAGTTGATGGAAGTCCGCTAGGTGTCATGTCTTATGACACATCTCTTCAGTCTGAACTCTGGCATCGGAGGTTTTCCCCCCTTCATTATAAAGCTCTACTCGGTGTAAGACAAATGGTCATAGGGATGCCCGAATTCCGAGTAGAGAAAGAAGGTGTATGTCCAGGATGTGCTGAAGGAAAGCTCAAAAGGGGACCATTCCCCTCAAGCCTAAGAAAGACCTCTAATATATTACAGTTGGTTCACTCAGGCATACCTAAGGTTGGCATTAAGAGGGAGACTACTACACGACATACTCCAGGGCAGAATGGTGTGGCACCGTATGATTGTAGAAGTTGTCTCTATGGGTAGATGATGTAACAATGCCTGATGTGGAAGAACCGATGGATCCTATTTATCCACCTGAGCCTTCCTCTTCCAAGAAGAGGCCTTAATGGCTTAGGGGGCTACTTGATGATGCTGAAGGAAATGCTGCACCCCAAGGAACCTTCCGTGAAAATAAGAAACCCAACAGGTATTAGGGATACCTAACCAGTATGAGCACAATCATACAAAATGAGCCTTCATCATTCTTAGATGCCATCAAACATCAAGTATGGAAGGATGCTATGACCACTATGGAGAATGATGTCTGGGAAGTAGTTCCCAGACCCCACGACAAAACAATTGTTACTTCAAAATGGCTTTACAAGATAAAGCTGTAGTAGATGGAAGTACGGAATAGTATAAGGCTCATTTTGTTGCTCGTCGTTTCTCCCAAAAGGAAGGTATAGAATATGATGTGATATTTTCACCTGTTGCCAAATATACAACCATCCAATTAATCATAGCTCTTGTGGCTTCACAAGGATGGAACCTACATCAGATGGATTTCAAGACCACGTTTTCACACGGTTCGATCAAAGAAGACGTCTATGTGGAGCAACCCAAAGGATTTGAGATTTATGATAGAAAATCTCATGTATGCAGGTTGAAGAAGGCTCTTTATGGGCTGAAGCAAGCACCCCGAGCATGGTATGCGAGGATCGATAACTACTTGATGAAGCTGGGATTCACTAAGAGTGAAGCTGATCCTAACCTTTACTTTAAGGTTGAAGATGACAAGCCTATATTACTAGTTTTGCATGTGGATGACCTCTTTCTAACAGGTGCATACCCTCTCATTCACAAATGTAAGAGGGAGTTGGCTTCTGAATTTGAAATGAAGAACCAAGGACTTGAAGTGTGGCAAAAGCCAAGGAAGTTTTCCTATCTCAAGGAAAATATGTGGTGAAGATTCTGAAAAGATTTGGTATGGTGGACTGCAAGCCTGTGACTACCTTGAGGTTCTTAACTTTTAGAAGTTATATGGTAGTGATGTCGAGCTAGATTTGGGAAATGCCTCTGAGTTTCAAAAACTCATTCGCATTGATGTTCTTAGAGAACCTCTGTCCGAACATATGTTTTGTAGTTAGCATTGTGAGCTCATATTTGGTTTAGCCTCACTAGATTGGTGCCAAGAATCTTCTGAGATGTCTTCAGGACACAATCTCTCATGGATTGAGATACACTGCCAGAAATATGAAACTACATGATTATTCGAATGCTGATTAGGTAGGTAGTATGGAGGATCACTGGAGCACTTTTTAGTTCTATTTCTCTTTGGATTCTGCTTCGATATAATGGATAAGTAGGAAGCAGAAGTCAGTTGCCATAAGCACCACTAAGACCGGATACATATCTATGAGTATGATCTTATATGAAGCTGCCTGGTTAGGGAAGCTCTTCAGTGAGATGTTTGAATACATACCACTATGATTCTTTGTAACAACCAGAGGTGGGATTTGATTATTGAGGAATCCCATATTCGTCGATTGCTCTAGCAGATAGACATCATCTGGGATATGGTAAGTCGATGAGCAAGGAGTCTCCATCGCACTAAGATGATGTACAAGTCGATACACCTTTTGAAAGCCCCAAGGAAAGATCTAATATGTGATTTTCCCAAACGACTTGAGGTCATCGAGAAACCCTTGTACAAGGGTCTTGCATGTTGCATACATTGAGCTGTGGGAGCTCTGAGGGCTTGCGGTTCTTACTGGAGCAACATAAGACCACAGGGTGACTCACCCTCCCCTGGTGGTGCGCACTACAACAAGATGATTTTCTCTATTGTAGGACAAGATGATTCACTCTCTTGTGGAACAAGATGATTTGCTCTCCTGTGTAGTAGGATGATTAGTTCTCCTGTGAGGCCTAGATTGATGTGTTCTCCATCACGATTGTAGCAGGATTGATGTGTTCTCTTGTGAGGCTTGGATTGATGTGTTCTCCATGGTGATTGTAGCAAGATTGATATGTTCCCTTGTGAGGCCTGGATTGATGTGTTCTCCATGGCGATTTCCACAGGATTGATGTGTTCTCCTGTGACACCTGGATTGATGTGTTCTCCATGGCGGCCTGGATTGATGTGTTCTCCATGGTGATTGTAGTAGGATTGATGTGTTCTCCTGTGAGAATAGGATTGATTAGTTCTCTTGTCGAGGCATCCTACCCATGCAGTCTAGGACTCATGGGAAGTACCTCTCATCTAATCAATGAGTAGGGAAATGAAGTTAGGGACCATAGTAGTACCGATGGATGCATCATTGTATCTACTGTACTCCCTACACTAGGATGACCTCCATTGATCTGGGATCAATGGTACTGGTTTAGGACCAGTGGTAGGAGTGGTACATTCTATGACACTGACTTCGGGTCGGTTGTTACTGGTCTGGGACTAGTGGTACGCACTCTGAGACTGACTTTGAGTCAGTGGAGGATGTTACTGGTCTGCGACTAGTGGTAGGAGTTGCACTCACTATGACGTTGACTTTGGGTTGGTTGAGACTAGTCTGGGACCAATAGTACATACTCTAAGACTAACTTTGAGTCAGTGTGATGCATCCTCGATCATTTCTTCTTCTTCATAATTCGGACAAAAGCAGAGCATAGCATAGCCATACAGATCAGTACAGGGCATAACAAGACAAAGTAGAACAAGAAGAATAGAGCAAAGCAGGGCAAGGGTCAGGATAAATAGGGCTGTGCATTTGATGGATAAATAGTAACGACCGATATAAAGATTGCAGATAAAGTTCTCCCTAGTTGAGAGGGAGTGTTAAAATTGGCAACTAGGGCCAAACTTCATGTGGGTCATCTTATTCATAGCTGATAATATTTTTATTAGATTCCTCTTGTCGAGAGGTGTAGGATTGATATAAAGATCATCCGATTCCGATAAGTATTCATGGAGATATGTATTTATTTTGATTATGGAATTATTACCAAGCTGACCTACAACTCATGTAGGCTCAAAAGCCCAACAGTCACATCTATTCAAACAACAACGTTGTGTATAAATATAGGAGGAATTTTCCTCATTTGGACTCACTCATCTCATGACATCTCTCTCTCTCTGCTACGCAGAAAAGAGTCTCTTCTCTACTGCATAGAAAAGGGTCTCTCCCTCACACATGTGAAGCTGGAAGCTGAAGCTGCAACTGCAGAAGTAAAGTTTGACCTGCATGTACCAGAAGATCTCCTCATCTAGACTATGTTGTATGTTCATCTGAACCTCCTCTGAAAGCTATGACTTTTGGTGGTGGAATCAAGCCAATCCGACGGATGGTTTGCAAGATAGACTGCCCTAGTTTGAAGGAAGCTGCTGAAACTGAAGCTGCAACTGCAGAAGTGAAGTTTGACCTACTTGGACTAGAAGATGTCTTCATCTGAACTGCAGTGTAGGTTCATTTGAACCTCCTCTGAAAGTCGCAACTTCTAGTGGTGGAATCAAGTCAATCCGATGGACGGTTTGCATGATATCGACAGCCCTAGTTTGAAGGAAGCCGCTACAACTGCAGAAGTAAATTTTGACCTGCATGGACCAAAATATCTCCTCATCTAAACTATGTTGTAGGTTCATCTGAACCTCCTCTGAAAGCCGCAACTTTTGGTGGTGGAATCAAGTCAATCCGACGGACGGTTTGCAAGATATCGACTGCCCTAATTTGAAGGAAGCTGCTGAAACTGACGCTGCAACTGTAGAAGTGAAGTTTGACCTACGTGGACCAAAATATCTCCTCATCTGAACTGCATTGTAGTTTCATCTGAACCTCCTCTGGAAGCCACAACTTTTGGCGGTGGAATCAAGTCGATCTGACGGTCGGTTTGTGAGATAGCGTCTGCCCTAGTTTGATGATGAAGCTGCTAATGTTGATGCTGTTGATCTAGGGTTTGCTACTACTGATATAAATCAGATTTATTATACTATTTCTCTCTGCTGAATTATTGAAAATAAAAGAAGATTTTATCAAAGGGTTTCCCCACACATTGTGGGGTTTGTCCCTAGCTAGCCACCACATCTTGTGTCTCTTGTCTTGGCTTGTTTTCTGTCGATTGTTTAATGTTATATCTGCAGTTTACTTTATGTACATGTGATTGCTAATTTGTGGAATATAATAAGAAAAATAAGTAAACTGTTATAAGCATAGAACATACCATAACTTAACATAAATACAATGGTTATGCCAATACCATGGATCCCTGCATCATGGTAATATCAAAGTCAATACCATGGGTAAATACCATGGTTATGCCAATACCATGTAACCCTGTGCCATGGTAATCTCCAAGTCAATACCACAATGTTGATGGCCCAAAATGACCATTCAACATTATAAGAGATACCACCTGGTTGAAAACTTAAAGAAGCTCCTTTTCCATTTGGAATGGTGGTTCTAACTTGTTAAGCTAGGTCCAGTTGCCTTCTCTCTATCTCTATTGGCTTAAAGTATGCATTTTAATTACCAATAGAGAAGAGACATCATACCAAATATCTTGCCAAGCTCAAGCAAGAAAGTGATCCTTAAGATGATTTAGGGCTCAACCAAGCCACAACCAAAGTTTGCCTCTTTGATAAGAGGACTTATAGAAATGCAATTATTGTAGGTTTTAATCACATACGTAAATTACCTGCATACAAATTCTAAAACACAGAAAATAAACAATGCAAGAGCATAACACATAAAACACATATACACAGAGATTTTCCCCTCAATCCCAAAACCGATACTACCAGCTTGATTTTTCATTATGTTCCTTTCAATGTTAGAATACATATTTATACATGCCGAAGCATCCAATACCATGGACCGAAAACCATCGCGTCCAAAGCCATGTGCGAAAAACATGCACAAAACCATAGGGAGGTCCGCCCAACCTAATATAGGGTCCAAAAAAAAAATTCCAACACCATAGAGTGGGGTTACCTGCACCCCCAAACCCCTATGACCCCACCCCACTACACAATTGGCACAATGAAGGGGGGCTCTGTCCCCCTTCTAACCCCCCGGTTAACTACGTGGGCTAGTTGTGGAAAGAATATAACACAGCCCAACAATTTCCCACTTGTTGTTTTCTTTCCACAAGAGGCCACAAGAGAGCTTAGTCATTTATCTAGCCCTGCAACGCCCATTGTTTCTCTACACCAAGGGAACTTCTCAGAGCTCACAAATTTTGTCAATGCATCTGCAATATTCTTCAAAGTGTCCACCTTTACGAGCAACACCTTTTTGTATTCTATCATATCCCTCACAAAGTGATACTAAACATCAATGTACTTTGTCTTTGAATGATATGTAGGGTTCTTTGCTAATAAATTTGCACTTTGGCAGTCAAAGTCTATCCTTATAGCTCCTTGTACTAACCCCATACTTGAACACCATCTCTGCAACCAAACTGCTTCCTTGCTTGCATGAGTGGTTGCCATGTATTCTGCCTCTGTAGTTGATAGTGCCACCACAGATTGTTTCTTACTCATCCAATTAACTGCACCTCCAAATAGGTTAAACACATACCCACTTGTAGATCTTCTTTGATCCAGATCTCCAGCCCAGACTGCATCAACAAAGGCACGAATATCCAACACTCTGTCCAATTCTAGTCTTCCTTGGTAGCACAAATCATAATCAATAGTGCCACACAAATACCTGAAAACCCACTTCACTGGTGTCCAGTGATCCTTCCCTGGTTTTGACATAAGCCTGCTCAATACTCCCACTGCATGTGCAATGTCTGGTCTAGTACAAACCATCACATACATCAGGCTATCGACTGCACTTGCATATGGAACACAGGACATGTCCTCTTCCTCTTCTTGTGTCTTGGGACATTGTTCAACAGATAATTTTACACCTACAGGAATAGTAACCTTCACCGGTTTACTATCCTACATATTAAACCTCTGCAATATTTTCTCGACATACTTCCTTTGGTTTAACTAGAGCTTCCTCTTTGTACGATCTCGTTTAATTTCCATGCCCAAAATATAGTTTGCAGAACCAAGATCTTTCATGTCGATTTTGGAGGACAAATGGGTCTTCAAATCCTGGATAATTTCTTTGTCATTTCCAACCAAAAACATATCATCCACATACAATACCAGATAAATAACATGGTCACCAACTAATTTAAAATACATACAGTGATCTTCTTTGCTGCTAGTGAAGCCAAGTCCCCATATAAATGTATCAAATTTCTGATACCATATCCTTGGTGACTGTTTTAACCCATACAGAGACTTCATTAACTTGCATACTAGTTATTTCTTACCCTTCACTACAAAACCTTCAGGTTGCTTCATGTATATCTCCTCTTCCAAATCCCCGTGAAGAAATTTTGTCTTCACATCCATTTGTTCTACCTCAAAATCAAAAGCAACAACAATAGATAAAAGTAATCTAATAGAAGTTACCTTGGAAATAGGAGAAAAAATATCACCAAAATCAATTCCCGGCACCTGGGAATAACCTTTTGCTACCAACCGAGCTTTGTATTTCTCAACCTTTCCTTCTGCATTTGTCTTCTTCTTGAACACCCATTCGCTGCCAATGGGTTTCCTTCTAGCTGACAACTCCACCAGATCCCAAGCCTCATTTTTGTGCAAAGATGCCATTTCATCAACCATGGCCTCTTTCCAGAGTTTTCCATCCTCTGAATCTACTGCTTCCTTCATAGTTCTGGGATCATCAGTAATAAGTAAAGCAAAATTTGAATAGAATCGTGATAATTCTTAATTCTAGAAGAGGTGTATACTAAGTGAAGGAATTGATCATACATGGTAGAGGCAACTTTGTAATTATTGGTATGCACCACCATATTGGAATTCTCAATTATGTTAAGAAAGGTTGAATAAGATTCATCAAAGCTTGTAATTGTCTCATTTGGATTTGGAATGCAAGGAAGGTAACAAACATATTCAAACCAATCCAACAATTCAAATTTTGAAGGTTTATCTTCAACTTTGAACCTTAAGAAATTTAGTCAAAATATAACAGTAAAATCTATGAAAGATTAATTTTCAAACCTTTGTAAATCTTCAAATTCATCACATATGTGTTCATAATCATAACCTTCAAATTCATAAAGGAATGTTGTGATAAATTGATCCCAATTGTAAATAGAGGCAGCTAGAAGAGATTAAAACTAGCTTCTAGCTTTTCCTGAGAGTGTAAGAGTAAAAATCCTACATAAAATACCTTCATCAATATCAAGAAAAGAAGAATTTGAAAATTTTTGAACAAATTTTAAGTAATGATCAAATGCAGAAACATTCCTCTCACCATTGAACTTTACCTTTGACAAGTGTCATACTATTTCCGATGGTGTATTGGTAGGTGGACGTCCATAGATACAACTGAAAATTGGAAGTTTTGAAGGAGCCATTGTGATTAAATAAAAACTTTAAAATACAAAAAATCCAAAAGACAACAAGTCGTCAAGCCCTCCTTCTAGCACCAAAAATGTTGATGGACCAAAATGACCATTCAAAATTATAAGGGAGACCACCCGGTTGAGAACTTAAATAATCTCATTTTCCATTTGGAATGGTGGTTCCAACTAGTTAAACTAAGCTCAAGCACCTCCTCTCTATCCCTGCTTGCTTAAAGTATGTATTTAACTTACCAATAGAGAAGCGACATCATATCAACTCTCTTGCTAAGATCAGGCAAGAAAGTGATCCTTAAGCTGATTTAGGGCTCAACCAAGCCAAAACTAAAGTTTGCCTCTTTGATAAGAGGACTTCTAGAAATGTAATTATTAATTTATATGCAAACTAATCCTAGAATGCAAGCAAAAGGAAAGAAATCCTAAGCCTATCTCGATTAGGAAGGTGTAGATCTAACCCAACCGAGAGCAAAGTAATTAAATGATTGTGAATTTAATATGTCTGGTTTTAGGTGATATCTAGCTAATGAAATAGTTCTACTAGCTAATAGTATAATTACCAAAACATGCTTTGTTCAAAGACCTATTAACGATGAATGATTAATCAATAACATTAGGAAATAATTCACTTAATCTCAGTGGTAATTAAATCAAATTTAAATACCATATTTCTAAGTAAAGAATTACTTAGAAATATTATTTGGGTATAAGAGAAAAAAGAGAAAATTAATAATAGATCAACGAAGCTAATGAGCTAGATAACTAATTCAAAAATACCTTCATCTTCACATTAAACAATATTCCTCAACATGAAAAACATTTTACACAGATCTGTCATTAAAAATATTAAATTTGCATTAAAAATAATAGTATTTAAAATACAAATTGATTAAAAACTGCTCTCTTGTTTTGTTCCTTGATTTGTTCTCCAAAAATATTTCTCAAATCATAAGCCTTTCCATTAAAAGAAAGAGATGAAATATCGTAAGCTCTACTCCCAATACACAGTCTAGAATTGAAAACGACAAATCGAAATAACTCATATCTGAGATTTTCCTCCTACTTCTACAACTTGAAAATCCCTTACGATAGTGCTTGAGAATTCCCTCAGTGCAGAAAAGAAGAACTTTTTTTCTCCATTCTACAAATCACTATTTATAATTACAAAAGGAAATTGAAAATGAGAGAGTTGTTGGAGAATAAATTTGCTCCAACCAATTGATTTCCTAAAATTCTATTTCCTCTTTTGCTAGAGAAATTCCATTCTTCCAAATCTTCTCAACCTCATTCTCCCAAATGCTCTCCTGCAAAAACCAATCAAAATTAAATTAAAATGCAAATCAAAATAAAAAATACCAAATCTAGAAAACAAGCATCTCCAATCAAAATTTAATTAAATAAATAAATCTATACCTCCCATTGACCCTTATAAATATCTTATTGATCAAAGAGAATATAATCGAATGGATCTGACATCAACAGAGGCTTTGGGCAAATGAAAATGCAAAAAACTAAACTTAGAAAACTAGTTTTGGTTACAATTTTGGAGCTTAATTTCCTGATAAACTTTAGACTCATTTAATGACCGAATTTGGTCATGCAACCACTTTAACGATATTCTCCATTATTTTATCTATATAATGAACTATCATGGGCCTCGTTTGGCCAATTAAGACTCCACTTATGAGATTCCAAAGTTGAAGTGTCAAAAATGTCAGAATTCTAGAAAATATTATGCCTAGGCCAATATTAGACATTTTTAATTAAAAATTCTAATTCTCTTTAGTTATACAAATTAAATTTTAATTAATTATAGTTGTTAAACTAATTATATACAAGTTAATTATAATTATTAATATTCAAATTATATTAATTACAAATTAACTAATCAAAGTTATTGAGTTAATTGATTAATTTAATATTTTAATTATAAACTATATATGAAAATGAAATAATTTAAATTATATTAAAAAAATAAAAAATATGACACAAGTCATTATGTTAGTGGCTATTGGTCCCATGTGGATGGGCCAAAGTGGCATTTGTGGCTAAATAAATAACCCATGGTGAATCAAAGGAGGCATAACGAGGGACTTAATAGAAGTGGAGAGGGGAGTCATAAGGAGTTAAATTACGAGAAGGTTTATTGGAGGGGTTAGATATCGAGCATCATCAGAGATTTGAGAATGATGTGAAATAAAAAATCCTGAGGTTCTGATAGAAGTATCCCAAAGTTGTGATGTCCCGAGCTACATGTATTGGAAGGTTAAATTATCCTAATTTTTTTTTAAACCACTGCTCCAATACCAAAGTCCTGATGTATTATATGTATCAGAAGTGAGAAGCATCAGAAGATTTGTTAATATCGGAACATCAGAGTTATTGAAAAATCAGACGATTTTATGGAATGGGGTTACGATAAAATAAAGTCCTGATGTGTTTGGACCATTGAGGGAGTATGGGGTATCGGGGCTTTGAATATCAGAAGTTTTTAATCGAGGTGTTATGATAAAAACAAGTTCCTATATAACATGTGAAAAGAACATCGTAGGAGAGAGAACATAAGAGGTGAGGTGAAGTGCGGCCTACGTGGAGTGGGTCTCTTCCATCATAAACTACAACCACCTGGTAATTTAAAAATCTGACAAAATGAACTACAACCAATTTGCAATTTTGAGATTTCAAATCTCATAATTCCTTTTAAAATAGGAAATTGGAATAAACTACTAAGATCCCGAAAACACATAATTTTAATTGTTCTACAATTTAGATGCGACGATTTTGTAATACCGTTAGTGAAAAATGAACTAATTAGTAAAAAAAATTAAAAATTAATATTTACAATTAATCTACAAAAATTATAATAATATAAATTTTATACATTTTTAGCCTTGGTGATAAAAAATATCAAACTTTGGAGAAGTGCCATTTACAAACTGTGCAACCAAATGAGATGAAATGAGAACCGTTGGAAATCTTGCGAAAAGTCGAATGCAATGAAGCACTTAGAAGGAAAATTCGAAGAAAATGAAAATATGTGTCTACTTGATCCCTTGTTCTTGTGGGAATCTGATTTTATTTATAATATTAGATTGTTGTGCTAAGATCTTCCTCATATTTGAAACAAAAAAAATTCATTGTGCTCAAGGATTCATGAATTTTTGCAAGTGAAAAATGAGTTTTTATTTTGATTTTATGAGAAATTTAACATAAATAAGAGACTAAATAGCAGCATAAACATATACTGAACATCATCAAAAACAAATTACAACAGGAACATGATAAAGGAGTTCACACCTCCTGGGCTACGTCTCCTTGGTCCAACTTCCAATGGCTTGGGCTTCTCTATTATGCTCAAAAGTGTAAAAAAGTGTTTTTACAATGCTCAAATGCTTTTGAAACTTGCTCCAATGAGTCCAAAATGTACAAAAATGGCTCCCTAGCCTCTTTTTGCATACCATTTGGTCAAAAACTGAAGAAGTTATGACCTCTCCTAGTTAGGCCACTATTCTCTCCACAAATTGCACCAAATCTGGCATGATCCTACAATTTCACCCCAAAAAGCACTAACAGGGTGAAAATTTCATTGCACAATGGGAAAATGTGTAGGAGTGTTAATTTAGATGACGAGACCTTAGAACCAAAAAGTTGGGTCATATGGGGGTGATGCGTCCAGAGGTTAGCCCTCGACACTGGTCCCCCCTCCCTCCGGTGGTCACGGTGAATGCTACGGGTTAAAGTAGTGCTCACATTGGCCGGAGTGGTCATGGTTAGGCTAGCAATTGAAACAAATGTTGTGGTTTGCAAATGCGGTGGTCACATGGGGGCGGTTAAGTCCCCCGCCCGCCCCCACAAAACTAGCAATCAATAGACATTAATACAAAGTCACTTTCATTATATGTTAAGAACTAATGCGTAGGTGGAGTGGTAACCGATTTCAGTGTGTTGTGAGAGGTTGCGAGGTTGAGCCCGATCTCCGACCTATCTTGCCAACAAAATTTTAGTCGACCATTAAGAGGACATGTGGCAGCCTTCGGTTTAGCTACATGTCACCTCCTCATTGTCCAACACAATTAACATGGCTAATTAAACGATATCAACGCAACAAAATATTCCAAGAAATTTTCAAGAATATTCCACTTGCCACCTAGGCAGTACAGATGCCAAATCAGCATCCCTATCATCCATCTGCAATTTTCTTTTACCTATTTGACAAATTGAACAGATAATGTTTCTCGGAGGATATGATGTCTGTTTCGCGTGAAATGAGTTATGCCAGATTCAATATGATGAGCACTACATGATCATTCAGGTTCCACACCATTCTGACGACTTCGAGTTTTGAACATAATTTTGAGCACCTGATAAGATTCCCTACATTGGATAAACTTTTCAGTCCATTAACCAAATAATCCATGAGCATGCAACAGACATTAGGAACAATCATTCCTGCTCATTAGCTCTAGTTGAACATGCAGAGAAATCCAAGCACCATGTCTGCATTGAGGATTCGAGAGTCATTGCTAGGGTTAATCATTTCCACCATAGGAAGCTTAGAGAGGCTATCGAGATTGAGAGACATGTTAGCAATCTCAACAGGGATGATGTTTGGAAATTAAGAAAGAGTTGTATTCCAACCCTCTCTTCGTGATTCCTCCACCTGTTATTCCCTTCTTCTTCTTTTTTATTATCTTTAATTATATATATATATATTAATCCTATTTTAGCAAATATTCTATTTTCTAGTATTTTTAATTTTATTTATTTCTTATAATCCTATCTATTTATTAAAATAAATAAAGTCTAAGTTTATAAATAAATATTATTTTTATTATGTAATAAATTATTTACTAACTACTTATTCCTAATTCTGATCCCCTATAATTTTATTATTTAATTCTTGCAATATTATAAAAAAAATAATATTTAATATATATAAATAAAATAAATAAATTCCTAACAGCTACTTTATAGCTAAATAATATTTTAGTAATTAATTCCTAACAACTTATAATATTATTTTAATTATTTTAATAATTATTTAATTCTTGCAATATTATAAATTAATTTATTTAATATACATAATTAAGATAAATAAATCCCTAATAGCTACTTTATAACTAAATAATATTTTAGTAACTAATTCCTAACAACTAATTTTATAATATTATTTTAATTAATTTAATAACTAATTTACTAACAGTTAATTTCGAGTGGCTAACTCTGGGCCATGATGCATCCATGTTATTTATTCTTGAGGATCGATTGATTTTTTCACCTTTGTATTAAGGATGAACCACATTAGTTGGTTCAAAACGTTGACCAAATCCTAATGATCTGACTAATATGAAAGACATTACTATTTACAAAATGAAAATATAGAAAAATTGTAGGAAACTTAATCAAAAGAAAACATTAAATGGCGATTTAGCCAAAAATTTATGGAAAGGGTTCTCATTATTTGAAATAAATAAGTCAAAAATGGGGGGGGGGGGGGGGGGGGGGGGGTTGAGCTTTATCACATCATTTTGTCACTGTCCTTGTACTCCCCATTCCTTGATCCCGGAGGACCTCTACAATGAACCCTACATTCTTTCCCATCATGAAGAGACTCCCATTATGTCCCTATTCATGAGCAGAACATTTCCCTTTTGCATCATTTCCCAATAATCTTCATTTTACCCCACTTTACAAGACCGACGCTAGTGACCCCTTTCCTCCTCATGCTGCTTTGTAGAGTTTAAAACTCGACCTAGCGCCGCACGACATGAATGAGCCTTTTCTCAGTCACGTCAATCCTCTTTTGGCAAGTTTTTTAAATATGGAGTCGAAGCTTCCAGGTCCAGAAGCTATGTAACAGAAGTCTGGTAAATGGTTGGGCTGGATAGAGCCGAGGAATTCAGTTTGGGCTCCTTTCCCCTATTAAGATGGAACAAACCAAAGAGATAAGCCCTCTCCCATCATAAGAGGAACCATCTCCCCTCCATCAAAGCTATATAAACTCCTCCTTTTCCAAGTTGAACTGGTCTTTTTGGAGCTTGAATAACTAGCAAGATATCTATAGTTTGTAACCTTCTAGTTTATGTCTGTGGAGGGAGAATAGTGTGTTTGGTTTGGTTTGGAACTAAAGGGAAGAAGCCTTAAAACATTCAATGTTGGGGCTATCCATGAGATGCTAGCAGAGGTGTGGGAACCTGGATACATCAGAGGAGACCTACAACATCAAGGCTTTGGTTGTCTTTTTGAACTTATATGAATACAACTTTTGATTGATTTCCTACATTAAGTATTATCTTACATTTGATGGCTTAAGATTCGTTGACCTTTTAAGTAGGCTGAATGAAATTTGTATGGTATCACGTTTGTTGTTGTTGTTTGTTTGCTTGTTTTAGGTATTTGAAAGAAGGAAATGAAAGGTAGCTAGAGTAAGGAAGCAGGATCATCACCAAGCGGAATAGTGTTCTAAGAGGTAGGCCCTCTTATTTAATTCTAGCCTAAGGAAGTTTTCACTAGATTGTTTGTTTGTGGTTGGACGCGCTCTGTCGGGCTAGAGGAATTGTCTTTGTCTGCATCGATAATTTACCTACACCAAAAATTGGTGACTCTGCTGGGGAGCCATCCCTCTCTTTTTATTGTTTTTCATTTCGTGATTTGTGTGGAATTTTCTTGTATCACCTTTTCCCTTTGGTTTCCTCTGCTTTGCCTAATTTACTACTCCTAGTCTTAAATTTACAATGGTAGGTCTGGTTTTGGCTTTTGAAATTTTTTATTTTTTTCTTGAAATCCTTGATTAGCGTGTTTAATTTTCTGACATTCACATCGACCAGTGCGAATTGTTTTAAAATAGTCGCGTCGTACCCCCTTGTGGCGCATGTTAGTAGTTAGGCAATTGCACTCATTCCTATAGATGAAGATCAGGGTTTCTCCTGGATCATAACCAATGTGTCTTTCCCTCTTAATTTCTGCCTCTTAGCCTGTTTTTCCTATGTTCTCCCTGACTGGAAAGCTTCATTAACTTGGTTTGTGTGCTTGCTTGGTTTGAGATTTCCCTACTTGATTTTTGAGTCTTCAAATGGTTTGTGACCCTAGGGAATCTAGGTCATCATCCATTCAACTGTTTGTTTGCTCATCAAGTCAAGTTGCTAGTTATCCCACCCTCTGATGTGTTAAGTCTGGCCTTGTGTGAAGTTCCTTCTTATTTTTTCTTTGAATTAATCGATTAATGCTCTTTTTGGCCAAACCGTCGTGCCGATCAGGATTATTAGTGCTAGTTGTAGCATGGCCAGTCGTGCCGACCAAAACTAGTTATATCTTGGCCAGCCGTGTCGGTCTTTGAGTTGAGAAAAAATTAGAATTTCTCCCTTTCCAGTGCCAGTGTGTCTTGACCCTCAGACTCCCTTCTTCTACCCAGAAGTGACTAGGATGCTTTGTTTACTGATTGATTGATTGACTTGAAGTTTCATTTCTTGATTTTTTGAGTTTTTTGGATGGTTCCTATGACCCTAGGGCATCTAGGTTGATTACCATTGATTTGTTTGTTTACTTATTGTGTCAAGTTTCTAATTTGCTGCTTCATTTAATCCATCTTTTAGTCGCAACATCTTCATTGCTTCATTTTCAATTGAATGAGTGAAAGAGTTTCGTTTGTTCTCTTATTTTGAGTGTCTCTTTTCTCTTTCCGAGCATAGATTACATTGTTTGGTTTGTCAATTGAAGCATTTATGTGTTAGGTTTGTTCGATTCAGGGAAGAAGTTTCTTTTAGTTTCATTTATCATGCTTTGGATTTGATTGATGCTTGTTTGTTTGGAATTGTGAAATTTTCTTTAAAGTGCTTTATGTGAAAAATTAATTTTTCATTTATGAAAAGAAGAACATCATTCTAGTTTACTTAAGTGAAAACATTGTATTAGTAGCATTATTGAGAAGCTAGAATTGCATCATCATAAGCATTGGAAATGAAATGGAACTTCTTATGTTGTTAAGGGAAGATTAAATGCATTTAGGACATGTATTAGTGAAATATTTCATTCTTTGATTTTTTCATTGACTGTGTGCTCTCTATCTCTCAATTACTATTAACTTTCATCAAAGAAAGTTTTTTTTTCTCATATAGCTGCATATAGGAGTTTTTAGATGCCAACAGTACAGCCTTGGAATTGAAACCTAATTCAAGATCAACCATTAAAATTTATTGAATTAACCTAAGGAAGCATAGAAACTTAACGCTCACATTTAGTGGTCTACGCTAGAGACGTGTTCCGATGTCTTTAAACCTAGCACCTGTCGTTCATTTTGGTATTAGACAGTGCTAGTACAGACTTGTGCTCCCAGTACCATCATGTATATAAAGGGACACCCCACTAGGTTTGCAATCCTTTATCCATAGGAAGTTGAGTCTACTGCCTTGTAAACGTGATACATCAAACACAACATTCGGGGAGATTACCTATCCATACTTCTCGGTTCGCCATGAGGTATTTTGAAGTTCACGGTTACCTAGTAATCCATTTTTCCTAGGTTATCCTCAGTAGTCATATTGGTATTTTTGACTCCTTAAATTTAAAATATCATTGAGCACTTGTCCTTTCAAGCTCATTAACTCCGAAAGTGACTAGAGTCACCTTTCACCCTTTTCTTGACTCTTAAAATATGAAAAGGTAAAGTTTTTTCCAGTGTCTTAAAACTAACTACCATGAAATATTCCTGGTTAAACTTATCTTCCTTAGTGATTCTTTAGGGTTGATTCCAATGGAAACATTTCCAGAGTCTACCAGTCAAGGATTCCCCTAAGATAGGAATCCTAGTCCTTTTCCTTCTTTTGGAAATGTTGGCACTCCTTATATGGCAACATTGTCCCTTCCTGGGTTAACTATTGGTTTACATGTCTGGTTATTTCGACCTCAGTGGTCTCGGGTGTCCCAAATTCTATCCAGCCATCTTATTTACTTGAACAACATCAAGTTAATTCTAAGGTTGACCTCTCACCTTCTTCCCCTATTTATTTACCCTCCTCTTCTACTTTGCCCGGTGAAAGTTTGAAATCCAGTAACCAGGAGGCTAAGAAGAAGAAGAAGAAGAAGTTGAAGAAGAAGAAGTCAGATAAGCGAGAGGCCAACTGTGCAACTATTACTCCAAATGCACCTCCCATAGACAAACCTTCCGATCCTCCACGAAAGGTCAGATTCGCTTGCAGGCTTTGTAAGGGTGACCATCTCCTTCGAGATTGTCCTGGTATTCCCAAATCCTTAGAGGTATTGTCTCAAAATCTGAATCGACCATCCCCATTGACCTCTAGAGATCATGTCGATGCTATGCCTTCAACTACTGATGGTAAGAAGAAGGGAAAGATTAGATTCCCCTGTAGGTTATGTGAAGGAGAGCATCTTCTTCACCTTTGTCCTCTTATGGATAAAGCTTCCAAAGTTTTGGAAAACCTTATAGCTCCTCAACCCCAACTTCCTGTTGGTTATCAAAGGCTTTCTTCTAACCCTCTCCTAGTTGTTAAAGAGATTGACTTGGATTCATCTCTTTCCCGTCCTGCTCTTCCTAAGCATGACTCTCTTGTGTTTGTTGCCGACCAACAATTGGCCGAAAAGAGTTCCAACATGGCTTTGCCTTCAGTTGTTCACTTTGTTCTCGAAGAGAGTGATGATCATACTACTCATGTTATTCTCGTCACCTCAGATTCTCATAGTGACCCTCCCATCCCAATTGTTCAGGAGGGTCCTTCTCCTTCTCTTGCAACGCATGGGGCAATCATATGATACCCCCACCAAGTAGTTCTATCATTTCTTTTGATTAGAGTTAATTGGCTACTTTCCGCCTCCCATATGATGTCCCTTTCTAGATCAAAGTACAAGCCTATAATATGGTAGTACATGACGCTATATTAGATGAAGACACATCTGTTAGCATCATATCTTCTACTACTTGACAAGCTTTGGGCTCCCCACAGCTTGTGCCTGTCACCCAGAATTTGTTGGATTTCAACGAAGGAACCAGTAAACCCTTAGGGATCCTTCCAAAGTTCCCTATTACTTTGGGAGGAAATATCATCTATATAGACATGATGGTAGTCCAAGGTCCCTTATATTTCAATCTTCTCCTTGAACGCGACTATGTTTATGTCATGGGAGCTCTTGTTTCTTCACTTTTCTGTGTGGTTTTTTTTCCACACGAAGGGAGAATGTGACCATTGATCAATTGTCATTCATTGGTCACCAGGTGCTTCCTATGCAGCCATCGTCCCCTATTGGTTCTTGTTTGCAAGTAGTACCCTTGTTGCCACAGGTCAATTATGTGGCTACTCGTTCCGTCTCCACATCTGCTGATGATCACACAGATGGTATAGTGCATTATGTACCAAGGGCAATGGAATCCGATCTGTCATTGGTACCATTTGAGATTTATTCCTCCCAGAGCGTAGTTCTCCTGTATAGTGAGGACCTATTGGGAGCCATGTTCTCGTACGGTCCATGAACAGGTTACAGAGCATAGTTCCTTGTCTTGTGTCAAGCTGGTTAAAAAATGAATCAAGGAGTCAGAGCATAGTTCCTTGTCTTATGTCAAGCTCGCTAAAAAATGAAACAAGGGGTGTGAGCATAGTTTCTTGTCTTGCTCATTAAAAAATTAATCAAGGAGACTGAGGATAGTTTGTTCTTGTATCAACCTCATTAAAAAATGAAACAGATTTATGAGGATAGTTCTTTCACTATTTCAACCTCGTTAAAAAATGAAACAACTCCCTTTTCCAAATTGAGTCTTTAATTAAGATGTCATAAAACCCCAATCAAGTCTTTCCTGGATCTCAAGAGTGAACAATGAATTGAAGCTTGGGGGCCATGTACCTTGAATTGAGTCATTATGCTGGGGGCATGTAAACTTAACTCAAGCATAGTTTGTCTTTGTTTCATGCTTGTGTAAAAAAGAAACTAAACTCAGGCATAGTTTTTCATTTCAAGCTTGTGTAAACATGAAACTGAATTCAAGCAGAGTTCCCCATGGTTCAAGCTTGTGTAAAAATGAACCCATGCCCAATTTACATCTCACGATTGCCTTTTTATTAGCTAATTCTTCTAGATAATCCTTGGTTGTTTCATTCCATCACCAACATATATTTGGCTGATCATATGCTTTCACTTGGTTTCTTTTCATATTCTAAGGAACCGCAACAATGAGTGGTTTTGCTAGTTAGACTCTTGACCTTTCATTGTTTGAGTAGTTCCCCCATAACCAAAACTAGTTGCTACCATTTCATACCAATCATTCCTCTAGGACGAGTCGTATTTAAGCTCTTTCCGCAACTTGAAAAAACTCAAATGAAAATATCACTGAGTATTTTTCCCTTTTTGACTCATTAAAGACAATAAAAATGGGGGGTCCGCTTTCAAGCTCTTTTTTTAATCTTTAAACACGAAAATATTGTCGATCTCTTTTCATTTTGAACTCGTTGAAGGATGCGAAACATCGTTTACCCAGTATATGTTTACCCCTTTTTCGGGTTGGGATAAACTATTTACGAAAAGGGTACTCCTTGACTGAAATGGTCAAGTGGTTCCCTAAAGTATCATTTTCTACCTTTTTGGGCTCGAGAGATATAAATGTATGAAAAAGGACCATGTGGATTTTTCTTTTCTGTGTCTTTTTCAAACTCTCTAAACATGAAAAATATTTTTAGTTTCACCTTTGTCAGACTCGTTAAAAGATTAAACAACATAGGACTCGTCACCATGAAGGACATGAGCTTCTCCTTCCTAGGGCTCATAAATCTTACTAGTTTAGAGTCATCCGAAGGATGGACTTACAATGCAAGTACATGCTATCCCCTTCAAGCTTGCGATTAAAAATAATTGGGGTACCTGCCAGAAATGGTGGGGTAAAATGGGAAATTCTATCAATTATGTTGGCAGCTCACTCTTGAACATGACACTTTCTGCTTTGTGTCGGGTTGGGATATCCTCTCTTCATCGTTGAATTTCTTGGGTTGGGACGTTCATTTTTGCCTTCCATTTGATCTATGCCACATCATCATGACCTTCGATCCTATGGATCCAAAAGTTTCCAAACTCCATAGTCATGTCGCTAATATGTTCAAGGGTTGTCCTTCTGCAATTACACTCATTCCTAATTCTCTGTATCGTCCATTATCATTGCATCCCTTTGTCTCGTGTCGATGATGTGGGATACATCATGGCCCTCCTTCGACACAGTCACTTCCTCTCAACTTTAGCTCATTATTCAGGAAGTTGGCCAAGAGAGTCCCTTCTAGTAACTTAGAGCTTGAATGCCCTAATGGAAAGTTCTTTGCACTCGACAACAAGTTCACATCATTAGCTTTCGATTGGGTGATTTCACAGGTGTTCGAATTCAGTTCCTTTATTCACATTTCGTGGATTGTGATGCTGGTACCTTGAGAAGCATCGTCATTATTGGTTGTGTCTCTCATGTTTGTTAACGGTTCACATCGTTGATTGGTAATCAAGCGGCTTTCTAGCATGTTCGACCTCATCATATCTATTCACATGTTAGAATTTGTACTTTGATTGGGTTGTGTTGGAGCGCAAGACTCTGGGCTTAGATTACAAAAGTCGAGGTGTAAGATGATGTGACATGATCATGTTGATATACATGTCCCTCTTAGATGGATGGTTGTGACCATACCATGAGTTGTTATATGTGATCCTTCTCATTATTGGATGGTTGCGCCCATGCCTTAGATCCATCTACATGATCTCTCTCTGGATCGTTGCATCCATAGCAGGATTCATGTATCATTTGTCATAGTTTTCAGTGACGTATATGTATCTATTCTTGCTTGCAGGTTTTCCAATGATGGACTCTGTTTCCCCGCATCTACTTGTAAAGCATTTCACCCCTCACTCTAGTTTGGCCTTCATGCTTTAGGGGGCATATATTACACATCATTTTGTCATTGTCCCTGTACTCCCCGTTCCTCAATCATGGAGGACCTATACAGTGAACCCTACATGCTTTCCCATCATGAAGAGACTCCCATTATGTCCCTCTTCATGAGCAGAAAATTTCCCTTTTGCATCATTTCCCAAGAATATTCCTTTTACCCTAGTTTACAAGATCGGCGCTAGTGACCCCTTTCCTCCTCGCACCGAATTTTCGAGTTTAAAACTTAGCCTAGCGTCGTATGACACGAATGAGCCTTTTATCAGTTGTGCTGATCCTCTTTTGCCAAGTTTTTTAAATATGGAGTCGAAGCTTCCAGGTCTAGAAGGTTTGTAATGGAAGTCTAGTAAATGATTGCGCTAGATAGAGCCAAGGAATTCAGTTTGGGCTCCTTTCCCCTATTAACACGGAACAAACCAAAGAGATAAGCCCTCTCCCATCATAAGAGGAACCATCTCCCCTCCATCAAAGTTATATAAACTCCTCCTTTTACAAGCTGAACTAGTCTTTTTGGAGCTTGAATAACTAGCAAGATATATATAGCTTGTAGCCTTCTAGTTTATGTTTTTGGAGGGAGAATAGACTGTTTGGTTTGGTTTGGAACTAAAGGGATGAAGCCTTAAAACTTCCATTGTTGGGGCTATTAATGAGATGCTAGAAAAGTTGTGGGAACCCAGATACATCAGAGGAGACCTGCAACATCAAGGCTTTAGTTGTAGTCTCTTTCTGAACTTATATGAATACAAATATTGATTGATTTCCTACATTAAGTGTTATCTTACATTTGATGGCTTAAGATTCCTTGACCTTTTAAGTAGGTTGAATGCAATTTGTATGTTATCACGTTTGTTGTTGTTGTTTGTTTGCTTGTTTCAAGTATTCAAAGGAAGGAAATGAAAGGTAGCTAGAGTAAGGAAGCAGGATCATCACCAAGCAAATAGTGTTCTAAGAGGTATGCCCTCTTATTTGATTCTATCCTAAGGAACTTTTAACTAGATTATTTGTTTGTGGCTAGACATGCTCTCTCGGGCTAGAGGAATTTTCTTTCTCTGCATCAAGAATTTACCTACACCACAGCTTTCACCTCAACACATAGGTAAATACCATGTTTATGCCAATACCACAGATCCTTGTACCATGGTAATATCCAAGTCAATACAATGGGTAAATACCATGGTTATGTCAATACCGCGAACACTTGTACCATGGTAATTTCCAAGTAAATATCATGGTTATATAGCATGGTTATGTCAATACGATGGACTCCTATACCTTGGTAATATCCAAAACAATACCATAGTTATGTCAATACCAAGACTATTTGCACCAAGATAATTTCACATGCGAACCTACTCCACACACATACAAATACCATGTTAATTCTAATACCAAAAATACATGTGCCACAATAATACTCTACTCATGAAATATGCAAGTTGTGCTAGGAAACCAGAGAAAATGATGAAACGAAACTGAAAACAACTCAGCTTCAAAACATCTAACATAAACCATGCCAACATAAATGAATCCATATCACATGCAACAGTAAAACATTTGCAACTAGTGGCATAAACCAACAAATCGATATGTAATAAGCCACAAATAGTAGATTGAATCTGAAACCACCTGTAACATAATCATTTGCAATACATGTCTAGGTTTACATCAATTCCATCCATCAATCACTGCAACGCAACACTTGCATCATCAATTCCAACACAATTTTGAATTGATATTTTTCCTTACAACGTAATACTACACCAACATCAAAGATAAGAGTGTTTGAAAAAATGTGTTTGAATAAGCTAAAATAGATTTAAAACCAAATAATTATATAAAATGTTTATGAAAACTATTAAATATAATAAAATAGATTGATTAAACATTTAATCATACTAATAGTTAACATGGAAATCAAGTTTATGATAGAATTCCTATCTCGTTGTTTCAAGGAGTAAATTACTAAGTTACCAAACTCAATTTATCTTTTGACAGAAATACCAAAAACTTTAACTATATAGTTGACAAACTCATAATATATTTTTTGAAGATAATAATATAAATGCATTATTAATGTAAAAATTATTCTTTAGCTTATTAAATTGGATATAATTTTTTAATATAGCTGTAAATTTATGTTAATTTTTAGATTTTCAAATGATGGAGAATCAAATCCATTGAATCAAATGAATAGTATCATTTGCAACTGATTTAGGCTAATTATACTTTCAATAAAATTCAAAAATTAAAATCTTATACGAATATACACACATGAAAATTCAACACTAAAGTGTAACAAGAGGGTTTCTAGGGCCTTTTGTTTGTTCTTCCATGGTGTGCTCTTTCTTTGAGCTAAATAGGCATCCTAGTAAGTAGGTTAGGACCCATCTCTTTAATAGTGTGAGAGTCCTTGGTGCATTTCCCTCCTTCCTGGTTTCTTTTCTGGCATGTCCCTTTGTTGACCCTCTCCTCTTCATAAAGTGTTTTTTTTTTCTTCTGTCAGATGGATAATGATCTAGAGGATTTAGTAGATTATGATGACACAGAGACCAGATTAGGAATTTCTCATAAAAGCAAGCATAACATTTATTGATTTAATTTCTCTCCAAACTTGGGTTTACAAATGAATTACATGGCTATTTATTACTCTTGAATTCCTCAAAGAGACAAACGTCTTCCTGGATATTTGGAGGAAGTTGAAAGAAATCCACTTAATTCTAGGAATCTATCCCAATTACTTAATCTCCAACAATTTCTAGAAGTCTCCACAAAATCTAGAATTTTCTAAATTAAATAAATACATAAATATAAAATAAGAGATGCTCCTACATAATAATACCAGGTAAGAAAAGATACATTCATATGCTTTGCTTCTGGAGTTCTTCAATACTAGTACCATATTTTGAAATCTTTGTTGTTGTCATCCAAGTAGCATCTTCAGCTAGTTGATTCCTCCATTTAACCAAATATTGAAATTACTCTTTATTCCTGTTCCTTTTAGCCACCATTTTATCGACGATTGATTCAATCTCTTTCGCTGGTGCTTAAGGTAATTGTTTCTCCCACTGAACTGTATCACTAATAGGTTCATCTGTAGGATCATTTACTGGTTCCTTAAAGGGATATAGATCTGAAACATTAAATATTGGTGAGATTCCAAAGCCTTTGGGTAGTTCTATTTCATAAGAATCCGAGGAAAACTTCCCCAAATTTTTGCATGGTATGATATTTTTCAGTTTTAACTTATTATATTCCCATTTAGGAAACCTTCCTTTTCGAAGATGTGCCATAACCAAGTCTCCAACATTAAAATCCGATTACCTTCGTTTGGAATCTACTCTTCATTTATACCTGTTGTTTCTTTCTTCTAATTTCTACTTGACTTAGTCCTGCATTTCCTGCATACTAGCTACAAAATCTTCGCCATCTACACTTCTAAATTCTTGTTTTCCAAGGTTCCTTAACTCATAAATTCCTCTTGTATACATCCCATAAAATAATTGGAATGGACTTAATCTTGTGCTTTTGTTAGGTGAGTCATTATATGCAAATTATGCACAAGAAAGTACCTAATCTGATTGTTTGGTATGTTCACTTACCAAACTCCTCAAGATATTTCCAAGACTTATATTTACCACCTCTATCTGACCATCAGTTTGGGGATGATATGCTGAACTAAAGTTGATGTCGGTTCCTAACTTTTTCCAATAAAGTTCCCAAAAATGACCCACAAACCTGGTGTCTCTGTTAGAAACAATACTTGTAGTTAATCCATGCAATGTAACTATTTCTTTGAAGAATAAGTTTATTATGTTAGTTGCATCATTTGTATTTTTACAGGCTATAAAGTGTGCCATTTCTTAGAATCGATCAACAACAAAAAATATTTAGTCACTTCCTCTTTGTATTTCGGGCGATTCTAGTATAAAATCCGTGCTTATAGAATCCGATGGTCGATTTGGTATTGGTAAGGGTTAAGACAATCAAGTGTTATGACTTATTCCTTTTGCATGTTGACATATCCTGCATCTTTCAACAAATATTCTTACATCTTCTTGCATGTGAGGCCAATAATAGAATGCTTGTAATTGTGTTAGAGTTTTATCTTGGCCAAAATGGCCTTCTAAACCTCCAATACATTTTTATTTTAATAGATTTTCTCTCATCGAACATCTTAGAATGCATAATTGTCTTCCTTTGAACATAAATCCCTCCTGTTATCATGTAATCTAACCATGGAGTTCTATTTCTACTTACAACATTTTCACAAGTTGCATAATCTTCTTTGAAATCTAGATCATCTTTATACATATCTTTTAGCTCATCAAATCCTAAGAAATTCACTTGGAAATATTGCAAAAATAAATTGATCGTGCTTAATGCATCTATTACTTTATTTGACTGCCCACTTTTATGCTTAATAACAAATGTAAAACGTTGTAAGACTTCAATCCATTTAACATGTCTTTGGCTCAATTTTGTTTGATTATTGATGTATTGTAAAGCATGATTATCCGTGTAAAGGATGAACTCTTTTGGCATAATATAATGTCTCCATTTTTTTAAAGTTTGTAAGATGGCATAGAATTGTTTATCATAAGAAGAGTATTTTTTCTTGGCTTCATTGAATTTGTCACTATAGTAGGCGACTAGTCATCCCTCTTGACTTAGAACCACTCCCATTGCAGTTCCACTAGCCTCGGTCTCAACTTGGAGCAACTTGGTGAAATATAGAAATGCTAAAATAGTTTTTTTTGTAACTTTTTTCTTTAATAGTTGGAAAGTTTTATTAGTTGTTTATGTCCAATAGAACGGTTAATTTCTTTCTTTAATAGTTTCTATAATTGGAGCACATATACCACTAAAATTCGAAATTAATTTTCTGTAAGAACTTTCCAATCCATGAAAACTTCTTACCTCCGAAACTCTTCTTGGGGTTGGCCAATTGATTATGGCCTTCACTTTCTTCTAATCAATCTTTAATCCTTCCTTTAAAATAGCAAAACCCAAATACAATAATTATGTGTTCATGAAACTACACTTCTTAAATTGATTAGCGATATTTCTTGTTGTAACTTCTTCAAAACCATCTTAAGATGTCTTATTTTATCTTCGTTTGATTGACTATAAATTAAGATATCATCAAGATAAACTATAACAATTTTTCCAATGAATTATTTTAAGACTTCATTCATTAACTCATAAAGGTATTGGGAGCATTGGTAAGTTCGAAGGGCATTACCAACCATTCATATAAGCCATTATTAGTTTTGAGTTGTTTTCCATTCATCACCTTCTCTGATTATGATATGATGATATCCACTTTTTAAATCTATTTTAGAAAAATATGTAGCACCAATTAGACAGTATATAAGATCATTAATACGAGGTAATGGAAATCTATACCTGATTGTGATTTTGTTGTTTACTTGAGAATCTGTACACAATCTCCATCTACCATCCTTCTTTGGAGTTAACACTGTTGGAACAACACATGGACTTAAGCTTTCTTGGATGATACACTTATCCAACAATTCTTTCACTTTATTTTTAATCTCTTCATTCTCCTTTGGAGTCATTCTATAGGTTTCTTTGTTTGGAAGACTGGCACCTGGAATGAGATCAATATGATGGTTGATACTTCTAATGGGAGGAAACTTATTAGGAAAGTCATCCACTAGAATATCAATGAATTCATTCAACATATATTTAAGTTCTCCTAGAAGGTCATTCAGATTTGTGCTTATGACAACTACCTTTGGCTTATCAATCAAAGCAAAATTTATCTCCTCATGCTTGATTTCTTGAAGGAAATATTTTCCACTAAGTAACATTACCTTGGATTGGTCTTCTTCTGGTTCTTTTTCATTCTTTAAAGGAAAGAGTACATGTTTTTCTCCATCCTTTTCAAAAGTATAGGTGTTGTTCCTTCCATCGCATATTAATTTTCTGTCATATTGCCATGGTCTTCCAAGGAAAATATGACACACATCCATAGGCATAACATCACAAAGAACTTTATCTTTATAGCATCCTGTCTGAAACTCCACTTCACTTTTTTCATTAACTAGTATATGATGTCCCTTTTGCAACCATGAGACTTTGTAAAAAGTAGGATGTTTAGTTTTCCTTAACTTTAACTTTTCTACCATTTTTGTAGATACTAGATTATCAGTACCCCCACTATCAATAATGACTTTACAACATTTTCCTCCTGATTTAGAGACAATTTTGAACCATTTTTCCTTTGTGTAAGTTCCTTTACTTCTTTAGGATACTTTAATAAAGTTATTCTCATCATTAAGGATTCACCAGTTTCAGGTGCATTTTCATGTGTAGAGGATTGTACACTTTTTGTATCAGTTTGTGCCATATGTACACTACTCTAAATAGAAGATCGTTCTGGAAATTCATTACATTTAGGACCAACTTTATTACATGTATAAAATCTTACCACAAAATATTGACCTCTACCTCTTTGATATGGTCTTCATCCTCTGAAATCTCCTCTTGATGATGATTCTTCCTGATGTGAACTACTTCCTCCTTCTTTTTGAATGGGAAATATTCCACTTGAATAACTTGATTGTTCTCTGCTCCTTATAGTTTTTCCTCCTCTTCCTCTTTGACTCTACTTCCTTGCCAATTTTTCTTCTATCTTGAGGGCTATCTCATAGACTTCTTCAACAATTTTTAGAGAAAAAATATCCAATTCATCTTGTATTTCAAATCTTAGGCCATTAATATATCCAACTAAATTTTCATTATCTACTTCCGCATGGCTAGACCTTATACTTAATTTATAAAATTATTTTACAGACATGAATTTCTGCTTAAGATTTTACATTTATTGAAAAATATTTAACTAATAGTCTCGAGGAAGAAATTTACCTTTGAACTTGGCTACCATCTGATTCCAACTAGTGATCTTCCCTTTTCCTTTATTTCTTCGCCCATCTTGCACACTATCCCACCATAATGCAACATGTCCTTTTAATCTAGTCACCGTGAACTTAACTTTCTTCTCTTCATCTACATTTTCATAGTGGAAATATTTATCCATGGCACTGATCCAGTTGATCAATTCTTTAGGATTTAAGTTTCCCTCATACATAGGCACTTCCAATCGCAGCTTGTTGCCTATCCCTGTGATCATCTTGACCATTTTCTCTTCTGGAGTTTCTTCTTCACCTTCTTCTTATGAGGTTTATTCTGCTTTGTTGATATCGACAATTTCCATGTCTCTTCTATGTGTTGTCTCCAATGCATCTAATCGCGTTCGAATATGTCTTACCTCATCAAGTAAGACATGGTTGGCAGTTTGTATTCCCAACCAATTCTAGCTCCCCTGGCTCCTCTAGCTCTATGCATCATTTTTACACAAATTTATAAATAATCACTCTCATTTATGATAGCTTCAACCTTTTAAATCTTTTACAAATTCCTTGAATCTTATATTCAAAGCAAAATATGAAATAACACATACCTTGATTAGGGCTCCTCCAATGTAGCAATAGTAAATTGAAGCACACATTCTAGCATCAATTAAATGTGGAATACAATAATAATTGTACCAATATTACCAATCGACTCTTAACCATAGGCATCCCACTCATTATATTTCTTCTCCACTTTAAATCAATTTCACCTAAAAAATGTCATTTTTTAAAACTTTTAAAGTCAAATAATATATTTAATTCATATATTTTGATGTTGATAAGAGAGCCTCTTTATCCACTAACTTAATGGATACAATATTTACCATTCATGAATATTTAACATTCATGATTTCGATTCAACCTTTTTTTCTAAGGAAGAGCAGTTTGGAGAACTTATTAAAGGATAAAAATATAGTGAGCTTGGTTTTTATTTGGAGACAAGACTTCACATACATGATCAATGTTGGTTACAAGCATTACACATTATAGGAAATGAACTCAATCATACCAGGCTCGAACCATCCATTCAGAAATATTGCTTCCTTATTTCTTGATTCAACGATCAATCGAGGAACCTCTCACACAAATTAGCTCTTAGGCAAACACCAGACTTAATTTTGCACGTAGTTTCCCACACAATCTTCAATCACACAATCTCCATGCAGTCTACAGTCTCCACATAATCTCCAATCACACAGAATGTATTCTTTATTATCACCTCAAAGTATTAATGGGAAGATACGTAGAACAATTCTCACAGGCCCAATGCTTCCACTCTTACAAATTTCAATGGATTCATCGCCCAACTCTGCTCTGATACCAAAATTGACGCAGAGACTAGATTAGGAATTTCTCATAAAATAAAACATAACATTTATTAATTTAATTTCTCTCCAAACTTGGGTTTACAAATGAATTACATGGCTATTTATTCTGGAGGACGAAATCTCTCGAATTCTTCAAAGAGAAAAACTCCTTCCTGGATATTTGGAGGAAGTTAAGAGAAATCCTCTCAATTCTTGGAATCTATCATAACTACTTAATCTGTAGATATTTCTAGAAGTCTCCACAAAATCTAGAATTTTATAAATTAAATAAATACATAAATATAAAATAAGATATGCTCCTGCATCATATGAGCACAATTTTTTTTGTGGCCATATTTTTTGGTGGAAGAATGAATACATGCCCCATTTGTCTCTAGTGCTGGATTTCATCCGAAATGGATTTTCAATCCCTTATATCTCATTTTATATTGTGATAAGTTGTGTTTTTGCATGACAATGGCTTGGGTTTTTATGTCTCTTTCCCTGTGTCCCCGTTCCCTTTCATTTCTTCCCGTATTTCCCCTTCTTCCCTATCTTCCCCTAGTTCAAACATATATGTTCCTCCCCATTCCTATGATCCCTTTCCACCCTCTATAACATTTTTCTCTATTTTGTTGCATATAAGGGGTTAATTCATACATAAGAGAAGTGATGAAATGTTCCTCACCATGGGAAACTATACTTAAATGACCAAGGTTATGGATTTCAAGGGAAAAACATTGGCTGTAATATTGAGGTAGAGTCATTGTGAGTGATGTCTTTGTGGAATTTCGTATTCTCGGCATGGAAACTACTCTCAGGGTATGTCCCTACTTTCTATGTCTTGGAGAGAGATTCTATCACCTTTGATCTCGTTAGTGAGCCTGTGGAAGATCTTAGGGTCTAGGAAATTCTTCCTGGCCTACCTCTCCATTTCTGGAGTTTGGATTTTTTTAAATCTATGGGGGATAAAATAGGTTCTTTTAGGATGTGGAAGAAGGTTCACTCGAGAAGGAGGGTTGTCATATGGATTGGATTCAACTGGATATTTGTATGAAAGGAAGTTTAGTCATAGAAATGGAAATCCCCATGGATGGTGTCATGTTGGTTCAAAAAGTGGATTATTCGAAACTCCCTTTGAGTTGTCACTAGTGTCATGAGGTAAGGAAGATACAAAAAAAAAAATTCCCTAGCCATGGCCTGCTTGGGTCAACTTGATCCCTCCTTCAGCATCATATGGAAGCTTTGGGTATTGTTTCTTCATGCTTTGATTTGAGGTTTAGTGCATGGGCTCGAACTCACGAGTCCCTTAATAGCTAATGAGTGCAAGAAATGACCTTTAATTTACTAACGTTTCTTCCCTTACCTCTTCTTCTTCTAGTATTCCTAATTAATTTTCTTTGGCACATTTTACCCCTTCATTCATTCATCCTTGATTCATGCCCAGTATAGTAGTTTCCTCCCCTCAAAGAGGAAAGGCTATGGTGTTTATGGCCGCTACTGATCCTGCTCAAGTTCCCCCTCATATTTTTCTTTCCACTCCTGTAGCTCTCTTTCCTCTCAATATGAGAAAAGGTGTTATTCTCTACACCTTGAGAGGAATCTTAAGGATATCCCTCCCTCAAGTGGTGGCCTTGAATTAGAGCACCAAAATCAAACCTAGTATGAAGGAAATGAAACTTGTATAAGGCTCACGAGAAAGCAAAGACTATAATAAAGAAAGGAAGAAAACCCTCCCTAGATAGGTTCCTTAGATAATCCATAAATATTTACCTTGGGGCCTCATGAACTTCCTATCCTTTAATGCTAGGGGCATTAGGATTGACTGTAAAAAAAATCACCCTCAAAATACAAGTTGGAGTCCAAAATATTAGACATAATTATGATGTGAGAGGCTATGTGTTCATTCCTTAAAGAGTGAAACACTATTATGGGTATGTTAAAGAATTGGTCATTCTTCCATGTTGACTTGGATGGTTTCTTTAGAGGGTTCATCACAAGTTAAAGCCCCGATTGCAAGGCCCTCTCTTCTTCTTCTTCTTTTCCATCTACTATTTTTTTAGGATGTATTTCAAAGATATTCAATTTCATATTTATCTTTAAATATATATGGCCCTTATGTTGACTAGGAATTATATTTGGAATATTTAAACAGTACAAGACCCTTCACAGATCCACACTCTATTGTTGGAGGTGATTTGAATTTTGCATTGGGTCTTTGGAAATTTTGGAGACCTAACCCCTACCTAGACCCTCTCCATTAGTTCTTCTCTGATTTTCATATTAGAAATCATCTAATGGATTCAGAGTTTGTCAACATTTCTCATATGTGGATGGATGGATGATCACCTGGAATAAAATTATCCAAGCTACTAGATAGATTCCTAGTTTCAGTGCTACTTTCCTCCTGAGGTTTTTCTTTCAAATCCTCGATAGAATTTCGTGGGGTTTCAAGTCATAAGGTTATTCTTCTATAATTTTCATTGAAAGATGATACTAAAGATATATCCTTTCATTTCAATCCATCACGGCTAGATGTGGAAAAGTATCAGTCCTTGGTAGAGTCATTTAAGATCCTTTGCTTCTTCTTCCTTTATGGACCAATCTAAAAAAAATACCTTCTACCTAAGAAGCTTCAAGGTCTTGGGAAAAGGAATATTATGCAAAATGGAAGGAAAGGTTCTTCGAAGTTGAAGAATTGATTATTGATCCCTTCTCTTGATTAGACTCAAATTCTATCTTGGTTGAGCATTTAGATTATATAAAAACCCTAGACATAGAAAGGAAAGCCTTACTCTAAAGGAATAATAACATTGGTGTCTGAAAATTAGGGCCAATTGGCTCTCGTCGGGTGACAGTAATTCACAATTCTTTCATCAATATGCCAATGAGAGGAAGCAAGTCAACTTTACTTAGGGTATCATTGATTCTAGTGAATCCTCTCTTCACTCTTTTGTGGAAAAGGTGGAGGAGGAGGTACATCTTTTCTAGAATATCTTTAAGGCCTCTCAAGGCATTTTTCAAGGCATTCTACAAGTGTTGACAAAATTTCCATAGGTTACTTTTGAATAAATGAAAGCCTTCTTTCTTGAGGAAGTTTTATATCAAGAAATATTGGTTGCTCTTCATTCTATGCAAAAGTTGAAGAGCCTTGTACCAGCATATTTTTGGTTGAATTTTATTTTAGTTTCTTCGAGTTGATCAAATATGATTTGCTAAAAACTATAGAGAATCTAAATCCATAGGCAAGATCTTGGTTTCCTTTAATTCAACATTTTTATATCTTATTCCTAAATCACAAGATGGTACCTCCTTTGCGAATTTTATGCCTATTGCTTGTTGCAACCTCAATTATAAATTGATATATAATAGTATGACTATGAGAATTAAGCATTCTTTTAGTTGCTATATTTCTAATGAACATTTAGGTTCATACATCATAGGAACATCCATGTTGTTGATTTTTGTGTAGCAACGAGAGGTATTCTCACATGACAATAGGCCTCCTAAGTCGGCCTAGAAAAATTATGGAAATCAAAATAAAACAATTTTTTGTTTTTGAGATTTGTGTAGGCTCAAAAGGGACAAGTTGGCCCCACCATGAAAAGGTGTGCCCCTTGGGGTAAATACACCCATTCAACTTATATATACACACATGATGTGACACTTCATTTAACTCACTCGCTCATCATCTCTCTTATATAAGACACTCATGAGAGTAGAAAAAGGATGAAATGGCTAAACTTTGGATTTGGTTTTGACACATATTTCTAGACAATTTATTGTAAACCTTTTTAAAGAATAATTTCTCCTATAAGAATAGTTGTTGGGTTTTCTCCCAATTTTGGGTTTCCTAAGGAAAAATTTGTTGTCTTTATTGTGCATGGTTGTTTCTTTATGATCTTTATTGTTTCTATTCTTTTCATTGCTTTCCTATTGATATTTTTTTGTATAATTGTTGAATAATATATGTGACACAAGATAACCTTAATAAATTTAAAGTGGAAATTATGGAAACAACATTAGTAATTTTCAGGAAATAGATTCAAGTGAAATGTTGCAAGGAATTTCATTAAGGAGATATGAGGGTTGAATAACTGGTAATGTTTGTAATAAGGCAAGAAGTCATAGATTTCTAACTTACAAAAATCATATGATATACATATTAGGGAAAAGCATAAGATATATATATATATAATATATATGATATACACTTCTTCTGACCCATGGCCTACTAGTGAAGTCACACTATGACCATATTGTGTTATTGTTAACTCAGTTGGTGCTTCATATTTTACACTATTGTAATAGTGTTAACTAAGTTGTTGCTTCATACTCTATGGCAATAGATTGTTAAGCCAATCAAATACATGTAAAACACATAAACAAACAAATACATATTGCTAAGGCAACCGAATGCATGCAATGCGAAACACATAAATAAACAAATACATAAAATTTGAAACAAACATATACACGTAAACAAATGACAAAAATGTATAAAATAACCATTAAAATATTATTTGGCTGGAAACACATTAAAAATAAATACTTTGAAAACAAAAAACCAAGATAAAAAATAAAATAAATAAAAAATTAAATTAAATTAAAATATACTTGTCAATCCTGTGTATCTCTCTTTTTTGTAAGATACTCAAATGACTCTCTTCTATATTTTTTTTTGTTTAAATGTTTTTCTCATTCTGCAAGATGTTAAAATGGCTCTCTTTTGTTTAAATGTTTTTCTCATTCTGCAAGATGTTTAAATGGCTCTTTTATATTTTCCCTTTTTAATAGATGCTCAGATGAATTCATAAACTTTAATCTACGTATTTATATGCTTTCTTTTATAATTATTTTTTCCCACAATTTTATTTACTAACAAACATTTTTTAAAAAGTAATGAAATTATACGTATCCAACTACTTAAAATTTTAATTTTGAAACTTTATCATCTCAATTCAATAAGAGAATTTGGAAGTAAAGATAAACCTAAAAGGAAAAAAGGTACTTCACCGACACCGCCATATAAACTGTTAAATATGTATTTACCGAAATTTGAAAGTGCGTATTCCATTTATTTCTCATATTGTTTATTATTCATTGAAATTTTCTGCTGGCTGGTAGTGTTTGACAATGTATTAGCTTTTTCAAAGGCCTCACTTCCCATTCTGGTTTGTATTTTGTAGTATCTTCTGGCGGTTATCGGGATGAAGAATACCGTAATTAACAAAATTCAAAGAAAGTTATAGCTTAAGTTACGATTCTGTGTCAGCACTTCCTTCATGCGCTTCGATTAAATTAGAGCTTAAATCCTCACTATTTTCTTCGACTATCATCTTCATCTGCTTAAACATGATTAAACACTAAATAAGAAGCTGCGATTTTTTTTATATTCCATTATAACTCGCAACTAAATATATGGTCATCGATACTTGCCAAAGTATTGTCTGAGTTGATGCCTAAGTTTTTAATAAAGGGTTTTTCTTTTAAACGCATTCGGTTTGAAAAAATTGATTGGAGAAAAGTCAAGTTCATAGCTTATTATGATCCATTACTTGAAGTTTACGGCTCATTATTTCACTCGCTGTCATTGAAATAAATATTTGCGATATCGTTTATGGTTCATTATTACCTGCATGACAATATCGTGGAAAGGTAATATAGAATATTTAAAGGATTACAGAAAAAAAAATAGCGAAGAGTTATGGGAGATTTTAAAAAAGGGAAAGTGTTTGTTTTGGCAGATATTTATAAAGGGATTTTTTTATTAAAAGGAGTTCGTAAAGGTTTTTAAAACTTTTGAAAATAAAGGTTTGGGGAGAGGTGGTGTTTTAAATATTATTTGTATTCGGAGATACGTGTTTTTTTCCATGTTGAAAGTATTTTGAGGGTTTATTATAAGGAAGAATTTAGTATTTTTTTTGCGGTTGTGGGAGATTTTTTTAGAAAGTGACTTTAGGTTTTGCAAAAGTTTATTCGTTTTCAAGTTTTGGTGTTTTATCACGCATGATAATGTTTTCTGTTTGGAAAATTTCTGTGTGTATATAAATCTACATAAAGATTGTCCCTACCGAGGGCATATTAAAAAATATATTTTTTTCGGCGAGGGCATATTAAAAAATATATTTTTTTCGGCCGTGATATGGAGAGAAGCGTTATGCAATAAGGAAAAAAATCATAAGATGGAAGAAAGACAACAATTATGGATCGGAAAATACAACTCAAACAGGCCAACAAAATCAATCGAAAAGAAGAGGTAGTGACCGTTTCCATGTTTAGAGAGGTTGACGTTAGCCGAGGAACCAAGAAGTCTAACAGAAGACGGAAGAGAAATCAAGGTTGATTCATGTAGCTTGGATCTGCTACCACATCCTATGTTTACTAATAAACATTTTTTATTTTTGGGTTGTCAAAATGTAACTTTTCCTCGACATAAAGAGTTAATTGAGTATTGGTCTAATAACCCATATGATGAGGTATGTGATACTTTAGTATTGTATTTTATGAAACAAACATTGGAAGTTTTTGTGCAATGTAGCAAAAGCTACATCTTCCCAAGAAACATGGAAGATCATGGAAGAAGAACTTAGTACAAAGGAACTGACATGTAGCAACAAGTTCTGTCACAATCTGTTGAAGAATCAATAGAGAAGTTAGCTACAGATTTGAGAGTAGATGAGAAAGAATCTAAGAGGACAACATAGCGTGGATAATTCCACTCGAAAGTGGATGATGGTCATGAAGACTATAAAAGTGAAACCATTATGTAGACATGCATGTGGATGAAGAAGATGCAGCAAAGATTGTAGAGAGAGAAGTTGAAGCCTCTGTGTGTGAAGTAGAGTAAGAGCATATAAATTCTCTTGAACTCCATTGTAATGTGGACGGTGAAGATGATAGTGCATCCCACGATGATGAGACACACATGGATGATGATTACAAAGTGAGATGTGAATTGGTGAATCTAGTTGTAGCTGATGAATCTAGCAAGTTGAAAATGTTAATGAGCACATGAATGCTCAAATATCCCACCATAGGGTGGATGAACATTATGTTAATGATGCTTGTGGTATATTTTTTGAAATAGCGATTGATCGTGGCAATATGGAAAGTGTCTTTTTTGATGAAGAATTGAATGTTGAATTTGTCACTGTAGCAACAATTTATGAAATAGTTAGAACTACTCATGAAGCACTACGTGAACTAGTAGCAGTTGATAATGAAGGAGAGGATAAAGTGATTTAAGGGTTTTTGAAGATAATATCCACTCACAACATAACATTGGGAGATAACTTCCATGCAGTGGAAGAGAAGGCAAAGAATGAAGAGAAAGCGAAGGAATCTCTCATTATAGATGTTTTTAACATTGTTTCAAAATAGTATGAGAGCTAAAGTTGAAAACAAAGTTATTGATAAGTTTCATGTGAATTTGTGGCTCATTGAAGAATGGATTGAGAAGTCAATTGATCAAATTGATGAGAGTCTTCATGCAACAACCCGAATAAAAGAATTAAATGAAATGGTGAACGAGAAAAATGAGAGTGATTATGTTTTTACATGTAAGCCTAATGATGATCTTCAGTGTGCAAATTATAGGCAAAGTGCAATGATGAAAGTGAAGAGAAAGACATGAAAAAATGTAGAAAAGAAGAAGAAAATGTTGAAGAAATCTTTCAATTTTGGGGTTTTGAAGAAATTAAATTTTACTACGAGTTAATATTATGGCAACAGTTGAGTTGTATGATAATGATAACTTGAATTTTTGCTATAAGCTTGATGACAGTGTGCATAAATGACAACAATCCATGAGTGAAAGAATAAGTGAAAGAATTGTTGAAGACAAAGTAGTAAAAGACAAACTCATATTGCTTTTCTGAACAAATACAAGAGAAGAAAAAGGAAAATTGCACCAGAAACAAGTGAAGAAATATGCAACTTAAAACAAGAAAGTGTAATACATAATGATGAAGTAGTTTCCAAGGTATAGAGTTTGGAAAAAGAATGAAAAAGAAAAAGAAAAATCAACATTTAAATTTTTTTTGAGCTATTGTAAGGCTAGCTTAGACATAGTCCAATAAGCATGTTTAAGTCATGTTGAGCCATATGGCGGTAATTATGAGGTGTGAGTTAGTTTGAGTAAGTGTGAATTAGTTTGACTTCAGTCTAAATTTGGAAAAGCCAAATTTAATATGATTTTACATGAACAAGTTATTAGGAGTTGAGTCTATTCTAGTTGCAGTATGTAAGATTTTATATTTAGTAAGTGATGACTTTATATACTTGTGGTTGAGTCATTGTGAGATGTATGAAGCCAAAAAAAAATAAATTTAGTAAAGGATGGCTTTCTATACTTGTAGTTGGGTCATTGTGAGATGTATGAAGCTAAATGAGCCGCACCTTGGTAATTGTGTACATAAAAGAGTAATGAATAAAAGTATTTTTGTGTAAATTTGTGTGTTTTCATGCTGTGCCTTTCCATCCATCATTAATCACTCTTTCTCAACTCTTTAAAGATAGCTGAGCTTTTGCAATCCCAGCAGCAGTTGAATTAGCGTGGATGATATTTTGGTAGAGAATATTTGTGTTCTATTCCTTGTACTGTTTTGATACCCCTGAGCTTAAATCCATCGTTGATTCTCCGAATATTTGGGAATTGGAGGCGCGGTTAAAAAATTGACCATGTCCATGTCTATCGGATTCCTGAATATTCGGAAAATCAGCAATTGACTTAAGAATGGCCTTTTCACACAGGATTTGTGATCATGATAAATGGGCATCCAGATAATCGTGTGCTGGAGGTTAATGAGACCTTCGAAAGATTTATGATGGGTTTCAGACACGAATCCTTGTACTAACCGGCTTGGTCTTAAGAAGGAAAGGTAGCAATTATTAGAGGGGGTGCTAGAGGAATCGGTGAAGTTGCCATTCGGCTTTTTGCAAAACATGGTGCAAAAGTTATAATAGCCGACATCGATGACACTGCAGGCGAGGAACTCTCCACCTCTTGGGCTCCTGCTGCGACATATGTGCGTTGCCATGTGAGCACGTTGCCATGTGAGCAGAGAAGAGGACGTGGGCAAGCTGGTCAACGTAACAGTTGCCAAATTTGGGAAACTGAATATCATATACAACAACTCACGAATCCTTAGGGAGCAGAGGGAGCGCAATGGAATTTGATGGAGAGGAATTTGATAGAATAATGAATGTCAATGTGAAAGGAGTTGGGCTTGGAATGAAACATGCAGCACGAGTCATGGTCCCTGAAGAAATGGGTGCAAGTGTGAGTGTTCTGGGAGGATGTGGGCCTCATGCATACACGGCATCTAACCATGCCATCATTGATTTAACAAAGAATGGTGCATGTTAACTAGGAAAGTATGGGATTAGGGTAAATTCGATCTCTCCTTTTAAAGTTGCAACATCCATGTTGATAAATGCTCGGAAAGAATCCGATGTAGAAAATACAGCTATTTTTGAGGGGGATCCCGAAGAGCGAAAGTATAAAATGGAAGAGCTAGTTAGAAGCCTGGCAAATTTAAAGGGCGTAACTCTTCGAGCCGAAGACATAGCAGAAGCCGCCTTGTATCTTGCCAGCGATGAGTCACGATATGTCTGTGGCCATAATTCAGTTGTGGATGGAGGTGTTACAAATGTAAATAACTGTCTTCGTCTGTGATCTGTTTCCAAACAATTTGCAGCCTCGTTTCACGCATTTTGATTTCACAAATATTGACTAATGAAAGGACTCTGGACCCGACAAGGAATCATACTGATTGATTTTCTACACAATAATTACTTTATATGGAAGTTACCTCGAAAGTGCTTATTAATTCAAAGGAAAGTTGACTGAAAAGAACCTTATCTTCCATTCTTTACTAACTGAATTTCGAATTTTAAATATCAGGCAAAGTTTGCTTTATAGATTTAATCATAACCGAAGAAGCTTTCCTAATCGGGAAGAATCTTAACGCCTCTTTGGATGGCGAACAGGAACCGCCTTCAAAAACCCAATAAAAATTACAAATGTGCTTTGCAATATACAAAGTACAAGCATTGGGTGTCGGCAAAAGATCCATGTAACATATGTCGAGAATGGGCTTTGGGATTTTGACGTAACGAGAGTCCTGCACCGTTACCAAGTTCGAATCTGAATTCGGATTTAAATGGGATAAGATACCATACCAAAAAAATGGATAGTACACATTTTAAAGATTTTAATATATATATTTTATTTTTTAACAATAAAATATTATAATTATTTTTTTTAATTTATTTTCAATTTTGAATATTTTCTAATAACTTTACAATATAACAAATTTAAAAATGCAAATTAGACATATTTTTTCCTGGAGAACTTATCTCTATTTATTATTTAATCAATAAATAGATATTTAAAAAATCACCATTCTAAACTTATTTATGTAGTATTTGCCAAAATAGAAATATATTTAAAAAATTATTAATAATCTACTTTCAACTATTCTTTATTTTTCTTGTTTTCTTAACTTTCCTACTTTCCAAAACAAGAGTGAATTTAAAAAATACAAATATCTCAATTTCACAATTATTTCTATTTTCCTTTCTTTTCTATGTAACTTTTCTAAATAAGCACCCTTATCATTATCTACATGTGTTAAGGCTTTAGCATTATATGCCCACAAATCCTTATCAAGGCGATGCAAGTATATTTATGGATTTCATCTTGTGATCAGAAAATCGAAGCAAACAACCATCAATAGGACTCATTGGGTTGGCGAGGGAAGGACGATGCAATTATATTTATCGGTTTCATCTTCTGATCAGAAAATCGAAGCAAACAACCATCAAAATGAATCATTGCATTGGCGAGAGAACGCACTTCAAGCCAAACGCAATTCAAGCCCAATTTCTACCTCTAATGGCACACTCCACCATCACAAGATCTAGAATCATATCCAGCGACATAGCCAACAACATAACGAGTAACAAGGTAAGCAACATAACCAACCAAATGGTCAAATCTTGATAGTAGGTAAGAAAAGTCAATAAATATACCAAATCTAGGCAAAGAGTGATATTGTCATCCAAATAGTGAAAATATTTTTCTTATATTTATAAAACATTCTCTCTATCACGCTTGACCCATAACTTCAACTAAATCCATCATTATAACCAATGTTCAACATTCAATTTTTTCAAAAAACAATAACATGACATGAGGAAATGCTTGTACTTAAATTTTGTGTTAAAAACCAAGAACACAACATGAAGAAAAGTCAAAAGTCGTACCCACCCAGGAAAAAGTAGTGAATTTCAAGGTCAGAAAAATCTAGAGCTGAGACAACACACTACATTGGTATGTTGGAATGATGGAGAGACATTGGTAGGGGAGGAAAAGAAACAGACCAATGAACGAATCAAATTGCGTCGAACTATTCGTTGTTGAAATCGAATTGGCAAATTTGGTAGCTATAGTACTAAGTACATCGTAAATATGTAAACTAAGTGTGCTAAACAATACTATGAAAATAAAATATTTCAGAAGTCGCAAATACATTGAAAAAAAAAAAAAATTAAAATCAATGTCACATACAGCTGGTCTTTCCCAAACAAGTTTACACATAAAATTGTTTTAATTTATTTTCTGAACAAAATACATACATTACAAAGAATTTAATATTGAATATTATATTTTTCATTCATAAATGTTAAATTAATATAAAATTATTTAAATGTTTTCTAATTGTGAAAATAGATACAATAAAATGAAAAGAATTGAATGTAAAATATTATAATATGGATATGTGTTAAATTAATAACGGTCCAAAAAGTAAGTATATATATATATATGTGAGAGAAATATATATGTTTATATTCATTGAATTTGATACCACGACATTATTTTTGACCAATTTTTTTACACGATTAATTCAATTTGGAGTATGTTTTTTAAATTTATGTCAGAGGTATAATTAATAAGTTTTCTAGTATTGGTTTGTAATTATTTTAAGAATTATTGTAAAAAGTTATTGAGGTGGTTATCTATATAGCATTTTATTATGTTAAAGTTAAAATAATATCTTCAAGTTATAGTCTACACACATGTTTGAAAAATAGTTTTTTTACTTACATTGAAAAGTAAACATTTAGTTTTGAATGTAGATTTATGTGATCCATAATGTTTAGTGAAGAATTTTTTCGGATTGAGATTACATAGGATTTATGGGGCCAATGTTTCGAACCCTGCACTATGGTAATTTACATTTTTCAATTATAAACTAATAGAATTCAATAATAGAATGGATTGCTCTAGTCTCACTTTGGTAGTGTCATGACCCTAGGGGTTATGCATGGTTACAAGGCACATTTTGGGTGCATCATGACCCCTTAAGCATGTGGTATCATTGAGTTTGGGACCACCTAATGTAGCACAATATTAATCCCCCCGAACTACGCTTCACAATAAGTTCACTTTGTTATGCTCTACATTAGTTACTTAGCGGAAACTCATAACCTCTCAATATAGTGCAAATAATTTTATTATCACAAACCTCTTACAATTATTCAACATGTAAAATCAACACATTACTAATATCTCAACAATCCAGAAGTGTGCTCAAATATCCATAAGAATACATGTAAAATGGAACGATCCTCTTGCTTTGTTCTTTATTAAACCAACAATCTTTTCAGCTTGGTCCCCTCTTACAACATGTAAACATCACAATACAATACCAATTTGTAGAAATTAATGTGTAGATTCGAAATTTCTCATGCAATTTACTAAATCACCTGAATCAAGGCTACTCTACTACTCTACAAAAGTTAATTCACAATCTAGAACACAAATCATAAACATGCAAGAAGAATTATCACACATGCACATATCTTTATCTAAGGGAAAGAAACTACTCAAAACCCCTTCCTACATGTATTGCATTAATCAAAGAATACAGATGAAATGCATATGTTTCTCAAGCCTGAGCACATCCTGCAAGTGTATAGTTTATCCCTTTGCTTGACTAACTGACTTTGGCCAACACTTAGCCAATTTTCAAGCCCTCCTTGTGTTGTTCCTTGAGGAATTAGAGCCCCATTAGTTAGGAAATTCCCTCAGTTGGATTGCACATTTCCTCTAGGTCCTTCCTCTGACTGCATGCACCACATTAGAATCTCCATCTCAAATCATCAACTCAAATTCTTTACATGCATGAGCTAATTTAGGATGATAGATTAGTTATTTGGATGATCATTAAGTGTGGTTGAAGTTACACTTCCTCAACTTGACCTTCCACTAGCTCCTCCAACAGTTAGAACTAGGTTAACTGACCATAGCTCAATTTAACAGAATTAAATTACTAGAACTGAAATTAACTCAACCTAGGCTCCTAAAATTTATGAACCACTGCACACAATTGAACTTCATGCCCTTAAATTGAATTAACTGAGCTAGACTCATATTTTTTTAGGAATCAACTCAATTAAATTGAACTTCAACTCATTAACTCAAATTGAGTGTTACTAACTGAGTGACAAGAGTCATGTCACCTTCGTTAACTCATCCAAGTTGTCTACTGATGTGGAATTTCAAATTTCCTCAATTTGATTAAGGCAAAAAACAAAATTGCGACTTTCTTGGTGCATTTTCTACACTCCCTATTAGAAAGAAAGGGATTGTCAACCACCCCTATCCTGCACCCGTGGAATGTACTGCATGAAACACCTCTCACTGTTGTTGTTGCGATAAACAGAGAGGATCTGTTGAATCTCAGGTATTTTATTTAACCAATCGGGTCCTAAGACTTACCCAGCATCTGCAATTGCACGGAAGAGACTATTCATCCCAAAGGGGTTTGTGGAAAATTTTGAGCAAACGTAAGCAACTTCTGGTTTATCTATCCAAGAGGGATAAACTTCGTTACGATGATTTAATTGGTCAATTGGGTATCCGTGGGCTAAAAACCCATTAATTTCGAAGTTTTCAATTCCAATCCAATTTTTAGAGATCCAGGATCCAGTCGTTCTTTTTTCTTTTTATTTTTCTCATTTAGAAAACTACAACATATGCAACTCATAAGTGTCCAACAAGCTAACTGAGTCAACTATGTCTGCAACTGTCTACTGGGAAAATTTTGTTGTTGTTGACTTTGTTACTGAGCCTCATGGTTGTTGAAGAATCTAGGGAAAATAGGTGTAGCGTGATTCTTCGTGACAAGATAACAATTTGTGAAGTATTTTTCCAATTTGTCTTTTCTAGCTTAATATTCTTCTTAGCTTATTCATGCACGTGTGTGCTTCATCAAACTACTATCAAAACATAAAACAAAAACACACGATGTTGGCTCTCTGCAAGAGCCAAAACCTCTCTTATATTGAGAGGAAAACTGTTGGGTCCCTATAATACTAGTGATTACCCCATTACTATTGTAGTTATACCCCTTATTAATATTGTTGTGCCCATATTGCCCCCATATTGTTACTACTGTGCCCCATAGAATCCCTCTATTGTTATTTTTGTGGCTTTATATTATTATTGTTAGGTCGGCTGGATTATATTGTGACTCCTTAGACTCCTATATATAGAAAGGAGGTTTTGTCATTTGAATCATCCAAGAATTGTTCATTTATGTAATGTAAAGGAGGTTGCCCCCTCGAAGAGGCTGAATTCTAAGGCGTTGATCTATCTTTTCTATCTTTTCTTGAGCTGGTTTCATAACATTTGGTATCGAAGCTTTGGATTCTAGGGTTTCGCTGCTCCAAACAGGTCATCGTGGAATTTTCGCTATAACTTTTTTTCTGTGACGTTTCAGAAGTCGCAAAAAAAACCCATTTGAGAAGAAATCGCGCTGAACCTTGGGTCCGAATTTCAGATATTTTCGCGCGATATTTGCGGAGATATGATCTGAGGAAGTTGGTCTTTTTGCAGACTCCTGAATTACATTCAAAACAGGTGACCTGGGGAAAATCGTCATAACTTTCTCTCTGGGTATCGGATTGAAATTTCGTAAGAAGGTACAGAAAGAGGACTGACTGTAGTTTCTTCTATGCATGTTTCAGATCCAAAGGTTGAAACAGTGACACGTGGCACGTCGTACAAGTTCGCTCTATGGAACTAGTCTATAAGCAAGTCACTGTGGGAGATTTCACATAACTCTTCCTTGGAGAATCCAATTTGGGTCAGACTTGTGGCATTGGAAAGAGGACACAGAGGGCTACTACAGGTCACAAATTCAGAACTAGATGATTGGAAAGTACAGAGATACATCAGAGGCAATATCGAGCTCCTACAAAGTGAAAAAAGGTGTGTAGATTTTCTTAAATTTTTGCTTAAGCTTGGTTTGAAAATTTATTTTGAAGGAATTCAAAGGGCATAGTAGAGCATTATTATTGGTAACTGATGCCCCGAGGAAAGAAAATGCAAACACCTAGTAAGGAACCTGAAAGCTCTAGCATGACTCATGAAGAAGAGGAAGAAATGCAACATGATATATCAAAATTACAAGACCAAGTGCAACAACTGTCCCTTGCACAAAAAGGAACAGAATCTAAGATGGATGGTTTAAAGAAAGATGTAGAAGCTAAGATGGATGGTTTAAAGAAATGTGTAGAAGCTAAGATGGACTGTTTAAATAAAGGCGTAGAAGCTAAGATGATTGACGTGGAAGCTAAGATGGATGATTTGAAGATAGATTTGAAGACAGACATGGACGAATTGAAGATAAATATGAATAAGTTGCTACAAGAAATGGTCCCTAAGGGTGAAAGGGTACTAAAGGAAACTCATGATGAGAACAAAAGAAATGTTAATCATGATTCCATAGATGCTAATGTTGGATCGAAGACTCACCATATTCCAAAAATCGATATGAGGAAGTTTGATGGCAAGGATCCTGCCACATGGATATTACAGATGGAGCAATTCTTCGATCTCAATAATGTGCAAAACACACAAAAGGTACGTATGGCAACTTTATATTTGGAACCAAATCAGTTTGTATGGTATCAATGGCTTTGCTCTCGTAAACAATTTATCACTTGGGCAATTTTTACGGAAGAATTGATAGCACATTATGAGGATACAAAAAGCAACACTTTTTTTAGCCAATTGATAAGTCTCAAACAAAAGGGTTCAATAATGGAGCACATTGAGGAGTTCCAAAAATTGAACATAAGGGTAAAAGATATTCCAGAGGAGCATAGGATTGATGTGTTCATAGGGTCTTTAAAGGATAATATCCAACATGATGTTCGCCTTTGGGAACCTGATTCATTAGAGAAGGCATTCAGGTTAGCAAGAAAAATGGAAAGCAAAATTATGGCAACCAGGAAGCATACCACTCACAACTATAAAGACGGAAGTGTTGTTGCCCTAGTCTTCCACAACCTATAAGGTTGACACCACAACAATTGGAAGAAAAAAGAGCAAAAGGGCTTTGTTACAGTTGTGATAGCAAATACACTAAAGGTCATAAGTGTGCTGAGAAGAAATTATTCTACATAGATTGTGAAGAGGAAGAAGAAAAGGAGCAAGAAAGGTCAAAAGAAGAGGATATACTCCAGGAACAAAGCCTAGATGAAGAACAAATAAATCCGACCATATCTTGTAATGCATTGGCGGGAATTACCACTCCTCAAACCATCAAGATAGAAGGACAAATCAAGAAGAAAAAGGTAATAGTGTTGATTGATTCAGGAAGCACCCACAATTTTATTCATTGTAGGGTAGCAAAAGAATTGAATTGCTTCCTATATCCAGCACCAGAGTGTCAAGTGATGATTGCAAATGGAGGAACAATAAATTGCTCTGGAAAGTGCCATAATATCAAGCTATCCATGGGAGAATATGTATTGACTAGCCCAATGCTTTCCATTCCAATGGGAGGTGCTGATGTTGTACTAGGAGTCCAATGGCTACAATCCTTGGGTACAATAGCTTTTAATTTTCAAGAACTTTTCATCAAATTTTTTGCAGAAGGAAAGGAAGTTGAATTAAGGGGTATTGCAGGGAAACCAGGAAAGATAATCAGCTCTAATGGTATGACAAAGCTTCTAAAAAAGGAGCAAAGAGGTGTAATTGCACAATTATGTTCGCTAGATGTTTCCACATCGGAATCATCTATTTCTCCAGATCTCCAAAAAGTCCTGGACAATCATTCCAAGGTATTTGAGACTCCCAAAGGTCTCCCACCTATGCGTGATCATGATCATGCTATTCATCTGATTCCAGGAAGTGTTCCTCCAAACATCAGGCCGTACAGATATCCCTATGTCCAAAAGAGTGAAATTGAACGTATGGTTGCAGAAATGCTAGAGGCTGGTATAATTCAACCAAGTCAAAGTTCTTTCTCTGCTCCAGTAGTATTGGTGCACAAGAAGGATGGATCATGGCGCATGTGTCCGGATTATAGGGAGCTCAACAAGCTCACTATTAAAGATAAGTTCCCCATTCCTGTCATTGATGAATTACTGGATGAATTGCATGGATCAATTTACTTCACCAAGTTGGATCTTCGTTCAGGATATCATCAAATCAGAATGAAGATTGAAGACATTCCGAAAACAGCATTTAGAACTCATGAGGGTCATTATGAATTTTTGGTCATGCCTTTTGGCCTTACCAATGCACCTTCAACATTTCAAGGTTTGATGAATTCAATTTTCAAACCATTCCTTAGAAAATTTGTGTTAGTATTTTTTGATGATATACTAATCTACAGCAAGTCTTGGAAGGATCATGTTGAACATGTTGACAGGGTGCTACAACTATTGGAGGAGAAACAATTATATGCAAAAAGATCCAAATGTTTCTTTGGAGTCCAGGAGGTGGAATATTTGGGTCATATTGTATCTCATGAAGGAGTTAAGGTAGACCCTAGCAAAATTAAAGCCATTAAGGAATGGAAAATCCCCACATCCATAAAGCATCTGCGAGGATTTCTTGGGTTGACAGGGTATTATCGCAAGTTTGTTAAGAATTATGGGAGAATAGCAGCACCTCTAACAACATTATTGAAGAAAGATGCATTTTCATGGACTCCGGAAGCAACAAAGGCCTTTGAACATCTTAAAGAGGCAATGTGCCAAGCACCGGTCTTAGCTACACCGGACTTCACAAAAACCTTTATTGTGGAATGTGATGCTTCAGGAAATGGAATTGGTGCTGTTCTAATGCAAGATGAAAGACCCATTGCTTTTGAAAGTCGTCCAATCAAGGGAAAGTTTTTAAGCAAAGCTATTTATGAGAAGGAAATGTTGGCAATACTCCATGCACTTAAGAAATGGCGACCCTACCTAATGGGAAGACACTTCAAGGTAAAAATAGATCATGATAGCCTTAAATACTTTTTAGAACAAAGATTATCCTCTGAAGAGCAACAAAAGTGGGTCACAAAGATGTTGGGTTATGACTTTGAAATCATCTACAAAAAAGGGAAGCAAAATGTGGTGGCAGATGCACTCTCAAGAAAGGATGAGGATGTGGAAGCATTGTTGTGTGCCATTTCTATTATCCAACCAGATTGGATAAACGAAGCAAGGGAGGAATGGAAGAATGACGAAGAAGTGTGGGCACTTATTCGAAAGCTACAACAAGATTCCAGTACGTCTGATACATTTAGCTGGCAAAATGATTCGTTATGGTACAAAGATCGCTTATACCTCTGTAAGAATTCCCAGCTAAAACAAAAGATTCTTATGGAATTGCACACTTCTCCCTTAGGAGGGCACTCAGGATTTTTAAAAACTTACCACAGGGTTAAGAAGGAATTTTTTTGGGATGGCCTTAAATCAGATATTCAAAAGTTTGTGGCGGAATGTTTGGTTTGCCAACAAAATAAAGTTGAAACAATTAAGACACCGGGTCTATTACAACCTTTATCCATTCCAAGCCAACGTTGGGAGGAGGTTTCAATGGATTTTATCACAGGTTTACCCAAGTCTGAGGGAAAGAGTGTCATCATGGTGGTAGTTGACAGACTTACCAAGTATGCACACTTTTGTGCATTATCACATCCATTTAAAGCCAGTACAGTTTCTACTGCATTTATGGAAACAATTCAAAAGCTACATGGAAACCCAAAGATTATTGTAAGTGACAGAGATCCCATTTTCACTGGAAATTTTTGGACAGAATTATTTTCTTGTCTTGGTACTCAGTTAGCTCATAGCTCATCTTATCATCCTCAATCTGATGGGCAAACTGAGATAGTAAACAAATGTTTGGAAGGATATCTTCGTTGCTTTGTATCTGATAAACAGACACAATGGGTCAAATGGTTGCCTCTGGCTGAATGGTGGTATAACACTTCCTTCCATACAACAACAAAAATGACCCCATTTATGGCACTTTATGGGTATCAACCACCATCCATCACATCATATTTAAGAGAAAATTCTAAGGTTCAGGCAGTGGAACATCACATCGAACATCAACAACAAGTCCTCCAACTCTTAAAGGATAACCTCGTGTTGGCACAGAATAGAATGAAACAACAGGCAGATCAACATCGCAGTGAAAGAAGTTTTGATGTAGGTGATTGGGTATTCCTACGGCTACAACCATATAAGCAAATGTCCCTCAAGCAAGCTAAGAAGGATAATAAATTATCACCAAAGTATTATGGTCCGTACAAGGTGTTGCAAAAGATTGGTACTATGGCATACAAATTGGAGCTTCCTGCAGCTTCTCGATTGCACCCAGTTTTCCATGTTTCATGTTTAAAGAAGGTTATAGGCGACAAGCTCCCAGTTCAAACAATATTGCCAGAACTTGACGAGGAAGGAAAAATTATATTGGAACCGGAAGCAGTCACAGAAACAAGAACTCGACAGCTACGAAATCGATCAATTTCAGAGTATCTTATCAAGTGGAAGAACTTATCCGCTGAAGATTCCACATGGGAGGATGAGAATTTTATGCAGAAGTATCCAGAACTACTCAAGCGTTGAGGACAACACTTTTTTGAAGGAGAGGGGCATGTTGGGTCCCTATAATACTAGTGATTACCCCATTACTATTGTAGTTATACCCCTTATTAATATTGTTGTGCCCCTATTGCCCCCATATTGTTATTACTGTGCCCCATAGAATCCCTCTATTGTTATTTTTGTGGCTTTATATTATTATTGTTAGGTCGGTTGGATTATATTGTGACTCCTTAGACTCCTATATATAGAAAGGAGGTTTTGTCATTTGAATCATCCAAGAATTGTTCATTTATGTAATGTAAAGGAGGTTGCCCCCTCGAAGAGGCTGAATTCTAAGGCGTTGATCTATCTTTTCTATCTTTTCTTGAGCTGGTTTCATAGCAAAAACCCTTCAGTAAATTTCTCTTATTGAAGCTTCTTATTGATCAATTCCAAGCCCTAGACCCTTGATAAGAATATCCTCCAAACACAAATCAATTCCTCCCTCCTTTATGCACTTTTTTCCCCAACACTTTCTTCTTATGGCACTTCATTCTTCTTTAAGCTATTAGTAAACTTTGTTGCATGTACTCTAGAAGAAATACCTTTGATGAGACCCTTTCCTTATGATTATCCCTTTCTTCTCTTCACCAACCAATGAACTTGTATGAATGTAATGGGAGGGTTGTTATACTAGTAGAGACAACCTCCTTCTCTTTGCACGTCTGGCTATAATATGCTTTATAACAACCCTATTACGTTCACTCTTCTTCCTTACTTCTTCACTTGGGTAGGAGGCCCTTTAGTCCTATGTTCTAGTTCAAACAAATGAGAGATGTGATGTTGATATACTACTGTTGTTATGACCGCAGGAAATCTTCCCTTTTCTCACACGTGTGATTGCAGCTACCCTAGAAATGGTCCTCTTGACTTTGGTCTAGGCTTCACCTTCTTGATTACACTTGGAGACCCTCCCTTGTCCTTTGTTACCCTTTACTTTCATTTTTAATTCGTAGATATCATAGATGTAGGTGAGTGTGTTTTGGTGTAGTGGAAAACCTTTATATATAGAGGATTGTCCCTCCTTTGAGGCCGACTTGTTGAGCTTTCTTCGAATGGCTTCTTTGATGGTGTAACAAGTTAGGTCCCTATAATACTAGTGATTCCCCCATTACTATTTTCATTGTAGTCCTTATTGTTATTATTGTGTCCCTATTGTCCTGATATTGTTATTAGTGTGTCCCATAGAAGTCCACTATTGTTATTGTTGTTCCCTTATATTATTATTGTTATGTCAGATTTGATTATATTGTGATCCCTTAGACTCCTATATAGAAAGTAGGTTTAGTCATTTTTATCATCCAAGAATTGTTTATTTGTGTAATGTAAAGGAGGTTTCCCCCTCGAAGAGGCTTATTTTGAAGTCGTTGATCTATCTTTTCTATGTTTTGTGGGCTGGTTCATAACATTTGGTATCAGAGGTTTGCATTATAGCGTTTCGCTACTACAAACAGGTCATCGTGACATTTTCGCTAAAACATTTTTCTGCGGTGGTTCAGAAGATTAAAAAAAAAACATTTGCGCTGAAATCTCAATGATCCTCGAGTCCTAGTTTCAGATCTTGTATCACTATATTTTCGGAGATATTATCTAAGTTAGGGTTTTTACAGGCTCTCGAATTACATCCCAAACGAGTGAGCTTGGGAAACTCACAATAACTTTCTCTATGAGTATCAGATTGAAGTTTCGTAAGAAGTTACACAAATAGGACTGATTGTAGTTTTCCGGGCGTCATTTTTAGGTCCGGAGGTTGAAACAGTAACACATGGCACTTCGTACAAGTTTTCTCTACTGAAAAAATGTATAATCAGGTCATCTTGGGAGAATGGGCATAAATATTTCTTGGAGAATCCAATTTCGATTAGACTAGTGGCGTTGGAAAGAGGACTTAGAGGGATACCACAGTTATCAATTGGAGACCTTGGTGATCCAAAAGCTTAGATATATATCATATTAAATATCAAGCTCCTAGAAAGTGAAAAAAGGTGTGTAGTTTTCTTAAAATTTTGCATAAGTTTGGTTTGAAAAATTATTTTGAAATAATTCAAAGGGCATAGTGAAACATAATTATCATTAATTGATGCCTCGAAGAAATAAAATGGAAACACCTACTAAGCAACCTGAAATCTCTAACATGACTCATGAAGAAGAGAAAGAAATGAAACATGATATATCAAAATTACGAGACCAAGTGCAACACAATTCACTCTCACAAAAAGAAACAAAAGCTAAGTTGGATGGTTTAAAGAAAGGCATGGAAGCTAAGATAGATGGCATGGAAGATAAGATGGATGGTTTAAATAAAGGCATGGAAGCTAAGATGATGACGTGGAAGCTAGGATTGATGGTTTAAAGAAAGGCATGGAAACTAAGATGGACGGTTTAAAGAAAGGTGTGGAACCTAGGATGAATGACGTGGAAGCTAAGATGGAAGGAAAAATGGAAGATTTGAAGACAGATTTGACAAAGTTTCTATAAGAAATGTTTACTAATGGTGAAAGGGTAGTAAAGGGAACTCATGATGAGAACAAAATAAATGTTAATCATGATTTCATAGACTCTAACGTTGGATTGAAGACCCACCATGTTCCAAAGATCGATATGAGGAAGTTTGATGGCAAGGATCCCGTAACATGGATACTATAGATGGACCAATGTTTCGATCTCCATAATGTGCAAAAAACACAAAAGGTACATATTCCAACTTTATATTTGGGACCAAATCAGTTTGTATGGTATCGATAGATTTGCTCTTGTAAAAAAATTGTAACCTGGGAATTTTTTATGTAAGAAATGATAGCACATTATGAGGATACAAAAAGCAACGCCTTTTTTAGCCAATTGATAAATCTCAAACAAAATGGTTCAATGATGGAGCACATTGAGGACTTCCATAAATTGAATATAAGGGTAAAATATATTCAAGTGGAGCATAGGATTGATGTGTTCATAGGGACTTTAAAGGATAACATCCAAAATGAGGTTTGCCTTTGGGAACCTGATTCATTGGAGATGAAATTTAGGTTGGCAAGAAAAATGGAAAGAAAAATTATGGCAACCAGGAAGCCTACCACTCACAACTATAAATATGGAAGTGTTTTTGCCCCAAGCCTTCCACTACCTACAAGGTTGGCACCACAATAATTGGAAGAAAAAAGAGCAAAAGGGCTTTGTTACAGTTGTGATAGCAAGTACACTAAAGGTCATAAGTGTGCTGAGAAAAAAATATTTTACATAGATTATGAAGAGGAGGAAGAAAAGGAACAAGAAATGTCAAAAGAAGAGGATATACACCAGGAAAAAACCCTAGATAAAGATGAAATGGATCTGACCATATGTTGTAATGCATTGGCTGGAATTACAACTCCTCAAACTATCAAGATAGAAGGACATACCAAGAAGAAAAAGGTAATAGTTTTGATTGATTCAGGCAGTACCCATAATTTTATTCATTGTAAGATAGCCAAGGAATTGAATTTCTTCCTATGTCCAACACCAGAGTGTCAAGTGATGGTTGAAAGTGGAGGAACCATAATTTCTCTAGAAAGTGCCATAATATCAAGCTATCCATGGTAGAATATGTATTGAATAGCGCAATGCTTTCCATTCCAATGGTTGGTGCTGATGTTTTACTAGGAGTCCAATGGCAACAATCCTTAGGTATAATAACTTTTAATTTACAAGAACTTTTAATCAAATTTTGTTTGGAAGGAAAGGAAGTTGGAATAAGGGGTATCACAGGGAAACTGGGACAGATAATAAGCTCTAACATAATGACAAAGCTTCTAAATAAATAGCAATGAGGCATAATTGCAAAATTATGTTCGCTAGAGGTTCCCACATCGAAATCATCTATTTCCCCAGATCTCCAAAAAGCTTTGGACAATCATTCCAAGGTATTTGAGACTCTCAAAGGCCTCCCACCTATTCGTGATCATGATCATGCTATTCATTTGATTCCAGGAAGTGTTCCTCCAAACATCAGACCTTACAAATATCCCTATGCCCAAAAGAGTGAAATTGAACGTATGGTTGCAGAAATGCTAGAGGCTGGTATAATTAAACGTAGTCAAAGTTCTTTCTATGCTCTAGTAGTATTGCTGCACAAGAAGGATGGATCATGGTGCATGTGTCTAGATTATAGGGAGATCAACAAGCTCATTATTAAAGATAAATTTCCCATTCCTGTCATTGATGAATTGCATGCATCAATTTACTTCACCATGTTGGATATTCGTTTAGGATATCATCAAATCAGAATGAAGATTGAAGACATTCTGAATATAACATTTAGAACTCATGAGGGTCATTATGAATTTTTGGTCATCCCTTTTGGCCTTACCAATGCACCTTCTACATTTCAAGGTTTGGTGAATTCCATTTTCAAACCCTTCTTTAGAAAATTTGTGTTAGTATTTTTTGATGATATACTAATCTACAACAAGTCTTGGAAGGATAATGTTCAACATGTTGACAGGGTGCTCAAACTATTGGAGGAGAAAATTTTTTATGAAAAAAGCTCCAAATGTTTCTTTGGTGTAAAAAAAGTGGAATATGTGGGTCATATTGTATCTCATGAAGGTGTTAAGGTAGACCCTAGGAAAATTAAATCCATTAAGGAATGGAAAATTCCCACATCCATAAAGCATCTGCGAGGATTTCTCAGGTTGACAGGGTATTATCGCAAGTTTGTCAAGAATTATGGGAGAATAATAGCACCTCTAACAACATTATTGAAGAAAGATGCATTTTCATGGACTCCATAAGCAGCAAAGGCATTTGAACATCTTAAAGAGGCAATGTGCCAAACACTGGTCTTAGCTATGTCGGACTTCACAAAAACCTTTATTGTGGAATGTGATGCCTTAGGAAATGGAATTGGTACTATTTTAATGGAAGAATATTTACCCATTACTTTTGAAAGTCATCCAATCAAAGGAAAGTATATACACAAAGCTATTTATGAGAAGGAAATGTTGGCAATACTACATGCACTTAAGAAATGGCACCCCTACCTAATGGGAAGACACTTCAACATAAAAACGGATTATGATAGTCTTAAATACTTTTTAGAACAAATATTATCTTCAAAAGAGTAGCAAAAATGGGTCACAAAGATGTTGGGTTATGAATTTGAAATCATCTACAAAAAAGGGAAGAAAAATGTTGTGGCAGATGCACTCTCAAGAAAGGATGATGATGTGGAAGCATTGCTTTGCGCCAATTTCTATTATCCAACCAGATTGGATAAATGAAGCAAGGGATCAATGGAAGAAAGACGAAGAAGTGTGGGCACTCATTCAAAAGTTACAACAAGATCCTAATACATCTGATACATTTAGCTGGAGAAATGATTTGTTATGGTACAAAGATCACTTATACCTATGTAAGAATAACCAACTCAAACAAAAGATTCTTATGGAATTAAACACTTCTCCCTTAGGAGAGCATTCATGATTTTTCAAAACTTACCACAGGGTTAAGAAGATTTTTTTTTGGGATGGCCTTAAATCAGATATTCAAAATTTTGTGGATGAATATTTGGTTTTCCAACAAAAAAAGTTGAAACAATTAAGACCCCAGGTCTATTACAACATTTACCCATTCCAAGCCAATGTTGGGAGGAGGTTTCAATGGATTTTATCACAGGTTTACCCAAGTCTGAAGGAAAGAGTGTCGTCATGGTGGTAGTTGACAAACTTACCAAGTATGCACACTTTTGTGCATTATCTCATCCATTTAAATCCAGTACAGCTTCTACTTTGTTTATGGAAACAATTCAAAATCTACATGGAAACCCAAAGATTATTGTAAGTGACAGCGATCCCATTTTCACAGAAAATTTTTGGACATAATTATTTTCTTGTCTCGGTACTTAGTTAGCTCATATTTCATCTTATTATCCTCAATCTGATGGGAAAACTGAGATAGTAAACAATTGTTTGGAAGGATATCTTCATTTCTTTGTCTTTGATAAACAAACACAATGGGTCAAATGGTTGCCTCTCGCTGAATGGTGGTATAACACTTCCTTCCATATTGTAACAAAAATGACCCCATTCATCACAATTTATGGATATCATCCACCATCTATCACATCATATTTAAGAGAAAATTCTAAGGTTTAAGCAACGGAAGATCACATCGAGCATCAACAACAAGTTCTCCAACTCTTAAAGGATAACCTCACTTTGGTCTAGAATAGAATGAAATAACAAGCAGGTCAACATCACAGAGAAAGAAGTTTTGATGTAGGTGACTAAGTATTGCTACGGCTACAACCATATAAACAAATGTCCCTCAATAAATCTAATAAGCATAATAAATTATTACCAAAGTATTATAGTCCATACAAGGTGTTGCAAAATATTAGTACCATGGCATACAAATTGGAGCTTCTTGTAGCTTCCCAAGTGCACCTAGTTTTCCATGTTTCATGTTTAAATAAGGTTATAAGTGGCAAGTTCCCAGTTCAAAAAATATTGTCAGAACCTGATAAGGAAGAAAAAATCATATTGGAACCTGAAGAAGTCACAGAAACAAGAACTTGACAGCTACGAATTTGATCAACTTCGGAGTATCTCATTAAGTGGAAGAACTTACCAACAGACGATTCCACATGGGAGGATGAGAATTTTATACGGAAGCACCCATAACTACTCAAGCATTGAGGACAACACTTTTTGAAGGAGAGAGGCATGTTAGGTCCTTATAATACTAGTGATTCCCCCATTACTATTGTCATTGTAGCCCTTATGTTATTATTGTGCCCCTATTGTCCCCATATTGTTATTATTGTGCCCCATAGAAGCCCACTATTGTTATTGTTGTGCCCTTATATTATTATTGTTATGTCGGCTTTGATTATATTGTGACCCCTTAGACTCATATATATAGAAAGGAGGTTTAGTCATTTGTATCATCCAAGAATTGTTTATTTGTTTAATGCAAAGGAGATTTCCCCCTCAAAGAGGCTTATTTTGAAGTCATTGATCTATCTTTTCTATGTTTTTTGAGCTGGTTCATAACATAACATGCTTGAAGGAGCTTCTTTGATGGTACCTTTGCATAAGGGGGGACTTGACTTTGCTTGGAGGTATTCTATTGACCCTAATATATGGTGTAACATTCTCTTAAGGATTTCAACATTTCCTTTTGACTATTTGACTCACATATAGCACTTAAAATGTGTCAGACCTATTTCAATGAGAAAGAAACTCATTGACATATATTATAAAAATAATATTTCTTTTCTTGAATAAATACAAATATCAAAAGTACATTTATGAAGACAAAACCTAGTTACATTTCCTTTAGCAGTCCCTCTTAACTAGGGAGGTATTCATACAACACTACAAGGTGTTTGGATATTATCAATCTTGAAGAATTCACATAACAAAAACCAGATTTGCAATCCATTTGTTATAGCATCATAGTAACCAACATTGTTTCCACAACAAGGCCTTCACTGACAAGTCTATCTCTGAATAGAGCACAATCTTGGCGAGACCAATGAATTATAGAAACATTAGTCATTATATCTAAAGGTACATACCCACCCAGGCATTCACTGAGTATGACCTTCTAGGACTATTATTGTCTTGGGTTCCCAGCCCTCAAAGAATATGTATCCTCTTGCCTACTCTTGTCTTGGATGACCTACACATCATTAAAGGGTATCAAATGCCATATGATTACCCAATCCTCCCATTCTTTCTTCCCAAGTGAAGACAAGAATGTTGTGTCTATCTTGTGTCAATGTTTCCATTCATGGACTTCATCTACACTTACGATTTTTAGTCCTGGTCTGGTGCATGATACATGAGATGGAAAAACACAATTGTCACTCCTTTGTAATAAGGGGTGATCCAAGCCTCCCTTTTGATCAGGGACTAGCCAGAGCTCCCTCTTAACTAGGGACTCTTTCATTCATCATCAACTTCTTCTTAGTGGCTCCTTCAACTGCTTGATCTCCTTCCTTTCTTTGATGTCATGAATTCTTTGTTCGAACATCTTCTAGGTAGGGCACCATCCATCTATCACTTTCCTTCTTGGTTTGTCATCTCATTTATTCTTTCATGGAAAGTGGATTTCTTGTTATACATAAGGTTTTCTTGTCATCTAGCTACTCCTTTGACATCTATCCATGCTTCAATATAATCTACTCATGGATGCTTGATTGTACTTGCTTGTTTACATGCTTTTACCAAGTACCCCGTCATGACTTCATCCTGACATTGCTTCAACATTGTTTTTCCTTTTTGCTGGATGGATTCTTCATCATGACATATTTGTAGAGTATAATTAGTTATTTTCATATTTCATATCTCCAAGACCTTCATAGGTGTCAAGGGTCCTTCCTTCACTTTTCAGAGTTGTCCTGCCTTCTTTCAGGAGATATCTTCAAAGCATCTTTGGTGGGCTCCAGTATTGCAGCAATAATGCCGCAACTCCTGGGACTTCCTTCTTTGCTTTTATCAACCCAGTAGTTCGTAACAAACTTGGAAGCGACGGTGCTATATGCACAAGTACTAGCTCTTGCTGCAGGCTGTCACTTGATCAGATGGCACAAGTCCGCTAGGAGCTTAAGCCAACTTCTATGAGCTCTTAGAAGAATATTTTAACTTTGATGGATGAAAACTAACTCAACCAGAGGCTAATCTACTTGCAGAAAGGAGTTGAAAGCCAGAAAGGAACGCAAGCCCTAGCAAACCCTAGTTGTACCGGCTAACCCTACTAGTGCAAATAAAAGGATGAAAGCTACAGAAATGGATGCCATTGACTTATAGAAAGGTAAAATGCATGTGAGTAAGCTACTTCTGAAGAGAAATAAGAAGAAAACACCTTTTTTCATTTTTGAGTAATTTGTCAGAATTATTTTGCATGTGCTTTAACTGTTTTTGACTGTGCAGAGGTTGATTGGCGAAGGGAAATGAAGTAGGCACTTGTAGGAGGTTGGAAGGTTAGAAGAGGGCCTAAGGGGTCCCTAGCACCCTTCCAGAGAGTCTCACAGTGTTCAGATCTCAAGAAACCGCTTTCGTGAGCTTCTACAGGAAGTCTGCAGGGGTTCTACAGGATGTTCTATGGCTTCTACAAGATGTTCCGAAAGGGGATTTTGGAGGGTTGATGGTGGAAGAAAGGTGAAGAAGTGGGTACAGAGGTTGGATGATGATGTGGAGGGGTCTAGGACTTGGCGAACGAAGCGGGTGAGTGATAAGGATGGCTAGATTTGTTCAAGGAGGGGTAGAGCAATGTTGCATAAAAATATGGAAATTAGTTCAAAGTGAGGGAACGTAGCAAATGTGAGGCAAGAATCAGAGTTGGAGGACGAAGCAGGCGGTATTGATGGAGTAGGGGTAGGAAAAGAGGTATCATAGGTGCTCTGTAAGTTATTTTCCAAACTATTCAAACAAAGACTCGGAAAACTAAAGACCTAGCTACTTTAACCTAACCTGACCTGAATATCAGCAAAGAAAATGAACATAAGTTTATTGCAACGAAATCATGTGAAATATCTATTCAAACTAAGCAATCATGAACTTGAGCATGTAACCACAACTAGTATCAACTTCTGCAAATGAGAATCTAACACTAACAATTGCATGATGAAGCAAAGACAGTGTTTTTGGTGGTGGCAAGGACACCTTGGTCTCAGCTCATGGTCCCACAGAGGGAGAGGTGAGATTAGGGGTGCTTGATGGCCTTTTTTTGCATATCTTCTCTGTTATTAACCTATCAAATCAATCTGAACATGAAAAGCCTTTTTAGTCATCAACAATGACCTAGGTAACCAAGCAAAACAGTAATCTACTTAACATAAATTATTTGATAAAGACATTCAAAACATATAACAGTACACGAAGGAAGCCTTGGCACTTGGGTTGGGCCCAACCCCAAGAGCTGCAGGCTCCTAAGAAAAAGCTCAGAACTAGTGTCAAATGAAACTGCTTTCCATTACTCCAAAATAACCATGTCACAAAAAAGTTGCACAGCAGAAGCTACAAAATGAACTGAGAAACTAGAAGCACTATAGTGCAGAATACAACTGTTCAAAAAGTAACCTATGAAGGCTAGAAGCCTTCCTATTTATGCACTAGGAGGGTCTCCAACGACCCTCCTTAACTCGAGGGGCTCGGCTGCTCGAACTTCCAGTGATCAGTCACTTTACACAAAACTGCTCGGCTGCCCTTGGGAATCCTTTTCGGTGGCTTGCTGAACTCCGAGCTAAGGGTGTAGAATTTGAGGAAGGGGCCATTTAGTGTAGGAGACACCCTTCCTATGAATCCTCACCCTTGTTCCTTCATGCTTGGCTGTCATTTGGCTCATAAATTCTTGACCTTGGTCTAAAATTTGTCCAAAAATATGCAATAACCACGTGTTAGCCTTCTTGGTCAAGTGACTATTCTCATTCGTTCAACTAACATAAATATACTCAAGAAACATGCATAAACTATGAAAAATGGTGGATTGATGAAGAACAATAGGCAAAATGAGCCCAATAAGTTACCCATTTTTGGGGCTCATCATCACCCCCCTGCTAAATGGGTTGCTCATCCTCTGAGCAACTAATCTAGCTCATCATCCTTGATAACTTTGACTGCCTCTCTCACGTCCCAGGCCTTCGAGGTGATGTCTTCTTCCCGGTCATGAAATCCTGCTTTTCTTTTTGTTTTGGAGGTGTTTTTAAGGTGGCCAGCACAACTGCTGCCTCTCTTGCCAATATTTCTGGTGATTTTCCCCTTTGCTGTTCTGTTTCCATGCTTCCTGTAGAAGCCTCTCTGTCAACTATTTCTGCTTGTATTGCGGCCATTTCAGGATCTGTCTTTACCTTTTGTTTTGGTGTGACTGCTGGGGCTGTGCCAACCTTTACTTGGGATAAACTCACCTGGGCTGTTTCTGCCTTCTCTGCTCTCCTCTACAGTCTCTTTTCCCTTGGTGTTGGTGCTGTTGTTCCTTGCTCTGTTTTAGGCTCAGCAATTTGGCCCTTTCCCTCTTTCTCTTTTTGTCATGCTTGTGCTTGTTTGTCCTGTGTTTCTTTACCACTGGTTTTCTCTCCTGCTTCAGCGTGTTCCCCTTCTTCACTACTGGATGAGGTGAGCTCCTCGGCTAAAATTATAATATCGTCATCTTTGGACATGTTTCGGAAAATTTCCCAAGAGAGGGGGACAGTGTAGGTGTGGAGGGCATCTTTCACTAAACGTTTGATGAGCCCATGATGGGCTAACTGATCCGGTGTCCCTTCATTCAATTTTGTGCCACATTCACTTAATGACTGCAGAAGAAAATAGGGTATGCTCAACTTCTCTTCTGGGGTAAATCCATTCCATGTCTTAGTTCATTCAGCAACCTGAAATGATAGCCATAGACAATGCTGAATCTCCCTTCACAGGTAATGTATTTCATGATTTTGAAACTGACTTCGCTCCAGAGATGAGGTAAGCTGGTTCTTCGGACCCCGTTCTTGTCTTCTACAGGATGTTCTTTAGGCAGGAAGAATGCTTTCTTGGCTGCCTGGCCCAATGACCTTTATTCTTTGCTTCAAGGGAGCCCTAATGGGAGACCAGTAACACGACTGATGAGCTCAGGGGTAACTTCTAGGGTCAAACCCCTAAAATTCACTGTGGCCTATGTCTTTGATTCAGGTTTTAGGGACATTAAGAATTCCTCCGTTATCTCATCATCATGACCCTGAATTTTGTCACAAAAGGACATCCAATTGGCGCGGGTGAAGAGGTCTACCACCTCTGGATGCTCACGTAGCTTGCTAGGATCTGAAGGTTCTTTCCTGATAAACCCCCCTGGCATGGTGAGAGTGCCCTGTTTTATGCTCTGATCAGAAAAAGGGAATGCTATTTATGGATTTCTCCCCTAAACTCTGAGAAGGGATTTCAACTATCAATCAGCACCAACTTCCTGGCTTTAAGGCTGTTGTTGCCCAAAACTCAGATGTCCATTTATGAAGGAAGAAATTGGGTTTCCATAGACAAAGTACAAAGCTCAATGTTTATTCTCAGCATACATACAAACATGTAAATTCAAATTCTTCATACACAGGCTAGCCCTCACAGTTGTGTATCTTTCCTATAGGAGAATTTTCTTTTTTAACAGGAACTGTGGAGGAGAATTTCGACGCAAAAACGACTAAGAAATATCGTGCAACACACAGGCAAACTGCTATTTCCAACTCACAGGCGTATTTTTCTCGGACTCCCCAATTTGAGACAGTTCAATTCACCACCTTTTCGAAACATACCATGCATGGAAGAGTGTTTTCGAGCCTACCTCTCTCGGAACTCCAAATTCGACGAAGAAAAGTCCAGGCTTCTCTGCTTCGGAAAGTTGTGCCAGACTTCCTGTAGAGCTGCTTCCTGTAGAACTCTTGTCGGCTTTTGTAGGATGTCACTGCGCCTCTAAACGAGCCCGGTACGTGGGAGATTTTTTGAAACAGGCCGAAAAAATCGATGAAGGACGACGGGTTAACAGATTTTGAAAGAAGAGGACGCGTACTTCGGCCGAGGACATTGCAAGTGAAAATGAACAGCGGGTGGTGAGAGTCTTCAGCCGAGTATCTTTTAACTACAGTGCAATTCGTGGCAAGGGGATGAGGTGGCCGAACCGAACTGTTGATCCAACGTCACGGCCATCATTTCTCTGTGTGTCTCTAATCGCCATCACCTCCCCTTCTGCCATTAACCGCCGCCACCACTACCAGTCCCGACGATTTTCCCCGACTGGACACTCCACACGTGTCGGCTGCACATCTCGGCGGAAAATTTGAACGTAACTGAGCTTGTTCAGATCCCATGAAGCTATGTAACTGGCTGAGGGTGGCCAGTTGACTGGCCACCGATCCCGTTCAATCCGAACCATTTTCACAGTCATGCAGTTTTCGAAATATAGTTTATGCAATTGACGAATGAGTTTAGACACTTACCTGTGTGGCCGTGGACGCGTTATGCAGACTTCAGGTCTTGGAACCACTGCTTCGATTGCTGCTGCCTCATGCATGGGTGTTAGAACCCATTCTTTCATTTGTTGATGTTGTATGCACGGGTTTTGGAACCCAATCCTTTGGTTATCAACGCTGCATGCACAGGTTCTGTTGGGTTTCGGCTGCTGAGGATGTTTTCACATCCAAGAGGAGCCTTTTGCATGTTCCCTTTGTTGATCTCGGCTGTCCCTCCCTCCAGAGTATGTCTTCCAGAGGGATCAGCTACTACAGGATTCTTGTAGGATGTCCTATAGCTACCTCTACTCCTAGGATGCAGGCTAAACGAGCAGGGCTATATTGTGGACGAGGGATTTGTTGATGAAGAGTCTAGATGGAGGTTGGACAGGTAGGGTGAGTGTTACCGGGAAAAGTGTCTATTTAGAACTGCTCTATCCCACTAAGGTGTGACAGCGGCCTTAGAAACAAATAGAGAAAACTACTTTTGTATTTCCTTTACGAACTATAAATAGAGAGGAATAGCAAGAACCAACCTGTGTCTTGCGCTAATCCTTTGATCCAATTCCTCTCTTCTTTGACAGCTTCCAGCTACCTGCTCCCTTACTTGCCCAGCTTCACCAAGTACCTGTAAGATCACAGAAGAAGAAAACTATACAAAGACATGGATCTATGTTCATAAATAACTTAGGATCAGATTTAAGTTAACCATACAAATGTAACAAGCATCAATGATACAAAAGCATGGAGGAGAAACTCAAATAGTTTTTATTGATATACAAGAAGATCCAGGAGGAGTTACAACCGATGATTCCTGACCCAGCATCAACCTCCCAGCAAAGAAGCCCCTCTTCACCTCCAACAAAGCATAGATCACCCAATTCTCTGATATGTGTCTCAAAACCAACAACAATTCCTTACAATGTGCAAAATTCCAGCCTTTGGATCTCTGGGATGAGGGATCCATATATAGATGTATGCAAGGAGGATGAGTCAGCTTATGATTTGATTAGTGGCTTCTCTCTGTCAGTTCTTGCTTCCACTTGGAGACTAAAGGCCTCTTACTCATCCTTGGTCGAATTCAGTGAGGCAAGTGTCGTAGGAGAAGATTCTGGAAGCTTCCATTGTCTCTCCACCTCGCGGAATGGCACTGCCATTTGTCATTTCCTGCTCAACGCACCCTGATAGTGCATTTAGGTGCATTGCAACGCACCTAGCCAGTGGATTTAGGTGCTATGCAACGCACTTAGCTAGTGGAGCAGCTGAAATGATCCTGTTTTGACTTATTCTGAGCAGTTTCTGGTGGAGAACTTCTGGGAGAAGCTGTAATTTGTTGACCTTGTTCCTTTAGGAGTTAGAACAACACTTTTAGGGACTTAGGAGCCCTTGGTTTATGGACATTTCATGCTTGGAGTTGCAAGGCACAAAAATGTCTATAACAGTTGCCCCCTAAAGTATGAGGCCGTTAATCGGGTGAAATGTTTTATTATGAGGATCCAAAGTTCTTTCAATGCTGAGAGGAGACCTGTAATAAGATACAATACAATACATTATCTTCATACTATTTTTCATGATCTAGCTGAGGCAGGCATTCCCATGCTCAGCTTTATAAATTCATTTTTCATGTACATAGGACAGACAATCGTCTGATTGTAGACTGACGATTCTGATAGAGCCGTCATCCTTTTGGTAGGATGATTATCTGTGCTGCAATGCTGTACATTTTAATGTCTTTATTTCCCTGAATATATATCGCAGCCCGGATGGATGAAACTAGATCCGGGGTCTTCAATCTCGTCCGATCTTCACTCGAAGTACAAGTCAATCCATGTGAGAAATGTTTTGAAGTCGAACATGGAAAGACATCGCTTGATTACCAATCAATGATGTAAACTGTTAACAAGCGCGAGAGGAATCACCGATAATGATAATGATCCTCAAGGTACTGCAGTACAATTCACGTGGTGTGAATAAAGGACTTGGCATCAAACACCACGCAAAATCTTTCGGTCGAAGGTCATTGATGTAAACCTGTCGCCGGAAGTGAGAAACTTGCCATTGAGGCATGCAAGTTTCAAAGTACTGAAGGGGGTGTTCCTAGACCAACTTCTTGGATAATGAGCTGATGTCGACAAGAAGTGATCCATCACAGGAGGGCCTTAATGAATCCCACATCAATGACACGGAATGGAGCAAATGATTTTGATGGAGGTGAAAACGATCTGATGATATACGGTTCAGGGTGGCGGTCATGAAAGAATGGAGTATAATGTATGGTAGTGGGTGGGACACAGGTGGCCTTTCTGGATGACTTCTCTTGAACATGTCGGAGACACTGATGTGATGGATTGGTAGCATTAACCCCAAATGTGGATGGTATGGCGTGACCATGGCGATGTGACCGGTGAATGAAACAACCCAACCCGACTCGGACACAGAGTGGAAGTGTCATGTTCAAGAGCGACTTGCTACCAATAAAGATTCTTTGAGTTTTCTTCCCAATTTTTCGCCAGTCATTACTGACCAGTACCTCTTTATTTTTGTCAAGCTTGAGGAGGATAACATATGCTTGTTCTATAATTTTCCCTTCGGGCAAACCCATCGCTATGTTTTAACAAGCCTAGCGATGGTGAAACTCGTTCTCGTCTAAAGACAAGTTTGTCGCTATTAATATTTTTAACGAGTTTAACGACAAAGATAACTCGGTCCTTTTCATTTTTAGAGAGTCTGAAAAGGTACGTAAAGGTAACTCCAAAATTCCTTTTTCGTCATCTAATCCCTTAAGTCCGAAAAAGTATAAAACAATACAGAAGGGATGAATTTTCGATAGCTTTAACGAGCCGAACAAAACAAGCGCTCGATCTTTTTGTGTAATAATGCCTCAGGTCCAAAAAGATTAAAATCTAGAGGAGGGATAGCACTTCCTGTCCCTTTAACGAGCTGGAAGGCCAAGGACTCGGCAATCTTTTCATATTTTACGAGTCAGTTGAAAAGAGCTTAAAGAAGACTCGTCTTTTGAGGAACGAGTGATAAAATGGGTAGCAACTGATTCCAGGTAAGGTTTGGAATTTTCCAATCACGGCAGTGTCACAAGGATGGCTAGTGAAATCACTCTTCGCAACTTTCCTCAAAATGGGTAAACAATCAAATGGAGGTGAATGATCGGCCAATGAAAAAGTGGAGGTGAAGGTGCAAACACGACCAAGGCTTTAATGGCTGAAGTACTACATTCACGGTGGTTATTTACCAGGGAATAGTTCAGTTTTTAACGAGCTTAAACGTGGGCGGAAACATTTGCTCGGTGCGGGTTTATTTTTTAACGAGCTTGAACCTTGTGGTAACACTGCTCGATTAGATGGTTTTGTTTTGATTTTACCATAAATAGCTTTTTCCTTCCAAAGATCGTACCGTATTTTCAACTGCTTCATCAAACTAATCATAAATGAACAATATTTTCTTGAAAACGAGTTTAAAACGCTAATATTTTACTTTGAACTACGTAAAAGTAAATAAAAAGTGTTTTTTACCTCTCATTTTACCATTTCATTTGAACTTGGTTTGTTGGAGCTTTGGAGGTGCTTTTCCCCCTCGATTTTCATCAGTTGATTTCGGGAGATTCTGTGGACGATTCTCGGCGCTGTTTGGACCAGGTAGGAGCTAAACCTGAGCTCTTTCATTTCATGGTTTCCATTTTGCATTTTGAGCTTGATTCCTAGCTTTTCTAAGCCCCTGGGGTTTAAGGAACTCATTCTTCCATCAACGCACCCCCAGTGTATCGAAACCTGCATTGAATGCTGGCCTGTCTAAAGGCTATCTGACATTCAACGCACCTAGAACACTGCTGCAGGTGCGTTGGGCGCAAAAAGGGAATTTGATGCACAATTTTTGATGGAATTTTTGCCTGTTTCTTACCAAAATCAGGATCTAACTCCTCTCTTGTTTGTTTTTCAGAGATCTTTGGAGTAAGATGACCCTTACATGGCGAGAACGTGAGCATGAAGAAGAGGACATGCTTGCCCTACATGATCCAGTTACAGTGAACGCGCTGCGGAATTGTGGCTTGCTGAAGTTCTTCCGCATTTCTAGCATGAGACAACAGATCAACTTACTGCAATATTTGCTCGATGCTTGGGATCCTACCAATCAGGTTTTCCATATTAGGGGCAAATCTATCCCCTTGACTGTAGTAGACATCTATTTCTTGACTGGCTTGTCGAGGTGGGGTGCCCCCATCTCTTTGTCAGGTTCGGCCCGAGGAGGCGATTCTGTGAGAGATTATGTCCGCCGGTATTGTAGAGAAGGATCTCAGCCGAGTAAAGATGGCAAGATCATCATCCGTGATGTCACTGACAGGTCCCTTAGGACTATTCTATTTACTTTTGGTAGGATGGCCGGTAGTGCGTCTCTTCATGTAGCCAATCGATCTTATATGCAGCATGCCTTGGAATGCCTCCAACCGAAGGTGTTCAACTGGTGCGACGCAGTACTTCTTGTGATGAAAGAACAGTTGACCAAGATAAAGAATGGGAGGTTGAAGAACTTTGGGTATGGTTCTATTTTGACCGCCTTTGCCTTGGAGAAGATACCACTGAAGCAGCCGCAGTACATTGCGCTCGATTTACCTTCTCCTACTGAACCACGTATGCAGAGATGGGTTGACCATATGTCTAGGCATGCTGGTCAGTCTCAGATTTCATTTTCTGATACCTTCTTCAGGTAGTTTGATCGTCAGGAGATGGTTTATTCTGAGTATCCATATGCTGGCATGGACTTCTGGGGTGATCCAGATTTAGTACTGCCAGATGGCGAGCAGTGGGGCGCCATTGGTAAAATCTTTGACCATATTGCTGTTTATCGTTTTTTTTTTATAATGTCCTTGTGCTTTACTCTATCAAGACTTTAATCAAACTCATGTGTACATGTAGATGTTGGTCCCGTTCATCCAGTAGTTCGCCTGAGAGTACCAGCTGTGCCCCAGCAGGAGAGGCCGTCGGAAGGGCTATTCTTCGTGACCTCGATGTGGCTGAGACTCTCACAGCTTTCCAGGAGCAGGTTGAGGGCCTCACTCTCGGTATTCCAGATGTGAGGACCGACGAGCTACCTTTGCGGTTACAACGGCATACTACTGGTGTGCCCAGACGATGGACTCATCTCTTACGCATGATCGCACAGGCTGTGACTTGCTATCATGAGCATCATTAGACTAGGGTGCCCCCTAGCATTTTGAGTTTTTGGGTCGCTTGACCGATTTTGTCTTGGTTACAGAACATTATGTGTAAACCATAAACAGCTATATATATTTTTGATTTTCGGAGTTTTATTTTGGTTGAGCTACATGATCCACATGCAAAACATTGATGATGTGTTTCTTTTTATAAATGTTGCAAATGTCTATCTAATACATAGTTTGCTAATGAGTCAGTTAATGTGTTTAAGTTTCTAGAAATATGTTGATATTGAATAAGATCAAATTGTCTTTCCAAAATCTTAACCCTTAGGAACATGCGATAAATAGCTGGGTTTCGGATGGAATATATACCATTGAGTTGTAGTATTACGAGTTGTGAGTCTAGCCTGACAATTAGCCGGCGTATACCATGAGTGATGGCATCAGAGAGAAGCTCTATCAACGCGCTATACTCAGCGATGTTATTCGTTGATCGACCAATACATACACCTCTGAAACTTACTAACTCGCCGCTTGGATCAAAAATGGCCCAAGCTGCGGAGGACAGGTTCCGCGAACTACGACTCGCTCCGTCGGCATATCCAACACATGGCTCCAATAGGTTTGACATCTGCAATAAATGTAAAAAGTGGATTACTCGACCAAAACAAACACTTTAGCGAAAACAAAAATATAACAAAAGCATACTGGTTACCATTACGCATAGTAATGCTTGAGGTACAACCCATTGCGAGGTTGCGCCAGTGGAATTCCGTCATAATCCATTAACTCATAGGCTCCCTCTGCTAATACTCGCTTAACAATATAGGGGCCCATCCATAAGGACTTAAATTTACCTGCTCCCAATTTATCGGATTCTTGGTCGTAAAGCAAGACCAAGTCACCTTCTGAGCAGACAAAGGGTTTGACATTTTTGTCGAACTGCGCCTTGACTCATTTCTTATGGGCTTCGTTAGCCAAAGCGGCGTCACGACGGGTTTCATCCAATTGGATTAATTCCAAGAAATGAGCCTCTTCTTCTGAAGTTCCGGGGAGGAGATCAATTGCGAGTTTGAGAGACAAGATTTCACACTGGACTGGTAAGACTACTTCCAGGCCATATACCAGTTGGAAGGGTGTGAACCCGGTTTCATTCCTTACCAATGTTCGGTAAGCCCACAAAGCTGAGTACAGGATTAGGTGCCATCTTCTTTTGTGAACTCCAATCATCCTTTGCAACATGCGTTTCAGGACCTTGTTGATCGCTTCAACTTGTCCGTTGGCTTGCGGATAATATGGAGTAGAGCTGTCATGAGACAACCCTAGTTTGGCAGCTAATTCAACCATCATGTGATTGCGAAAATGCGATCCATGATCTGTGACTATAGCTTGTGGTACACCGAATCTGGCGACTACATGATTGAAAAAGAAGAGGGCAGCCGTTTCACCAGTATTATCTAATGTAGGCATCGCCTCGGCCCATTTAGTAAAATAGTCAACTGCGAGTATGATATACCCATGCCCCTCGGTCGAGGTGGGATTACATGTCATGAAATCGATGCCCCATTTGGCGAATGGCCCAACAGCAACTATTGGCTGTAGAGGTGCAGGTGGTCTTCTGGTTTTGCTATCAAAAATTTGACAAGCATGGCAACTTCTGACTGCGTTTATGCAATCTTTGAACATTGCTGGCCAGAAGTATCCTGCTCGTAATTTTTTTTGTGCTGTAGCATATCCAGATTGTTGCCCCCCACACGAGCTTGAATGACACTCATTCAGGACTTTTTCGGCCTCCTCATGGGTGAGGCACCTTCTTAGAACTGTATCGATACCACGACGGTAAAGTGTATCACCGACGATCATGTAGTCTTTTGCTTGGTATCGAATACGTTTTTGTTCAAAGTGGGAGGTGTTTGGCCTAAATTTTTGGGTTTGGAGATAAATGATTATATCGCCATACCACTCATTGCTTGTTGATATCAGAAACAAACTTTCATCCACGATTGATTCTTCGATGTTTCATCGTTGGACGACGATGGGAGATCGCATAATAATTCTGCGAAAACTAGAGCTTTCTTTGACTTGGATTTTACAAATTCCAGATCAAACTCTTGAAGGATTGCTATCCATTTTGAGTATTTGCCCCCCAGTAACTGTCGCGACAATATATAAGTCATGGGGTTGCAATCTGACAGAATGGTAGTTTTCCGAAAGAGGACATAGTGTCGAAATCTTTGTATTGCTTGAACAGCCGCAAGCGCTAGTTTTTCAATGTAAGAATATTTGCTTTCTGTATCATTTAAGTTTTTACTTAAATAATATATAGGATGCTCAATTCCATCGACCTCTTGAACTAAAACCATTGCTATGGTCGTATCCGCCGCAGCCAGATACAGGTTAAAATCTCTTAGATAATCAGGGGCGTACATTAATGATGCTTTCATTAGGGATTCTTTTAAAGCATCAAAGGAAGCTTGCGCAACTTGATCCCAGACAAAGGGTACCTCCTTTTTCAAGAGACGTGTATAACCTTTAGCAAGTTCGGTGTAATTTGGAATGAACCTCCTCAGAAAGTTTGCTTTCCCTTGGAGTTTCTGAATCTGAAGCAAATTTGAAGGTGGAGGCAAATTTATGATTGCCTGGACCTTACACGGGTCGAGACGAATCCCATCCTTGGAGACTACAAAGCCAAGTAAATGACCAGAACTGAAGAAAAATACAAATTTGTGCGGATTGAGTCGTATCTTGTAGTGTCGGCAATGTAGAAATATCGCTCTTAAATGCTGCAGATGATCAGTCTGCTTTTGCGAATGAGCTGGAAGGTCATCGAGGTATCGTTGAACGATGTTTTTGATGTCATGGAAGGCATACTTCATTGCCCTCTGAAACATCGCCCTGCGTTCTTTAAACCAAAGGGTAATTTTCGATATGCGAATGTGCCCCATGGACAAATAAATGCAGTCTTTGACTGGTCCTGTGGGCGGATATTTATTTGATTATACCCGGAGAATCCATCCATGAATGAAAAGATTTCGCATCTGGCGCATTCATCAATTATCTGGTCAATGAAGGGTGTAGGGTAGTTGTCTTTTGGACAAGCTTGGTTTACATCCCTATAATCGACGCACACTCTAATTGTCCCTTGTTTTTTCATAACAGGGACAATATTCGATACCCAATCGGTTAGAGGAACCGGGTAGATGAAACTAGCATGGAGAAGTTTTTCAACTTCTACCTTAATGGCATCGGCTTTCTTGGGGTGCACCTGTCTTAGCCGTTGTCATACTGGTTTGACATCTGGATACATCTTAATTTCGTGTTCAACGATACTCGAGTCAATGCCTGGCATTTCACTGTATGACCAAGCAAAGACATCTCTGAACTCGCGAAAAAGAGCATTATATATTTCCAGTTCTGATGGAGAACAACATTTGCCAACATAAATATTCTCTACAACATCTGACTTGGTCGAGATATTTGTGGCTATAGTCTCTTCAATATTGGACAAGTTTCGCTCGGAATCCAACGTATTTACAGTATTTGACAGAAAATCAAAGACTGAAGGATGATAAAGGTCATTTTGAGTATCTTCTCCATAATCCGGAAGAAGAGAACGATGGTGGGAATCATTCCATGGTGCTCCTTCAATTACCATTGATTGGAGAATTCCTTCGTCGGTGACATGCACTCGCGACCAAGGATCTGAAGGAGTATCATATTCTCTAGACCTATCTATCCAAACGCTTGATGAGCATTGATTTGGGTTTGCCTCCCATGCTAGAAACATTGATTGCTATAATATTTCCATTGGGCTTGGGGGAAAAACCACTGCATGATCCATGTTGATATCGTTTTCTGAGATCTTTGTAGAAGATATCATGTTGCAAGTTCCTATCGACGCTACTTCTGCCAGATTGATTGGAGGTGGAAGAGTGAAAGTTCCCATTAGTATAGGATCTTTTAGTAGGCCTACTCCGATATTCTGAAGCAAATGGGGGCTTCCATGGATCATGGGAATGCTTCCAGTAACTTGAGAACCATTGGGGAGGATGTTTTGTTGATCAACGATTGTAATCCCTCCTTGAAAGGGAAATGCAATCTTTCTAAAATAGGTCGACACAACAGCTACCATGGCATATATCCACGGTCTTCCTAGTAGGATGTTGTAATCAAGATTCCCATCGATGACTTCAACATCTATTTCTACCATTTTCCCTCCTAGTTCAACTTTCAAGTTATTTAGGATACCGTATGGGGTATATGTCCTTCCATCGAATGCTTTTAATGTTGTCGAAGATCTTGACAAGGTTGGAGATCCTAAAGTTTTCCAGCAACTCATCGACATAATGCATGTAGATGCCCCCTCATCAATAATTGTTCGATGAACAGTTTTGTTGAGGGCTTTCACTTGAACAAGGAAAGCTAGTTGAGCTGGTAACTGAGGATCATATCCTTTATGATCGAAGGATACAAGATTGGAATCTTTTGGGTCAATCCCACCAATGGCTGATAATAAAGCCTGCCTTTGGGATGGGCAATTTTGTAGTACTTCAAGAGTTGACATAGCGGATGGCGATTGGGCCAAATCTTCCACTATGTTATAATGCTGTGCCGCTCTAGCGCGGGGATTAAATGTCGACTTGTGTACTACTCCCTTCGGTGGTTTTATCGTCAATTCAGGGATGGTGGGTGGCACAACTTCTGTCGAAGTTGTTGTCAAACTACTTGGTTGATCTTTATCCTTGTTGTTCGACAGCTGCGGATTCCCATAATCTTTGTTCCTTGTCGATATCAAAGCATCATTTTGGTGTTTTGAAACCGACAGCATTAGCACTTGAGACGGGGAAGCATTTCCACTTTCAACCAGATTTGTTCCTGGATTTGGAAACGAATCAGTTAACACTACGGAGGTTTTTGAATTCCTGAAGAATTTCTTAAGCTCAGCTCTGTGTGGACAATCTACGGTCCGATGATCCTCATCGAATATCATGCATGGAAATTTTAGTTTCCTATTTCCAGGAGGGTTTGAAGAAGACTTTTCAGGTGATGATTCCTCTTGTTTCTTCTTCTTCCCTTTGCCCTTTTTCTTGCTCCCTGGTTGTTTGGTTTCTTTGCCCTTATCTGTCGATACGACATTTACTTCCGAAGCAAGAAGTTCGTCTTTTGCATTTTGACCTGAAATCTTACGGGCCTTTGTAGCCCTTGTCGATTTCGTGTCTGTCGTGCCAATCACGCCATCGCCGGCATGAGAGTCATTGTTTGATTTAGGAGGAGGAGGAATTGAGAATTCCGGTCTAGGGGCGTCAGGTATTTTGTCGTAGAGCATACCGGACGGAGTGTAAATCAAGTCTAGATATTGTGCACGAGCGATAACTTGCTCTTCTGTTACGACTCCCCCCTTTGCCACATCTTCCGTGATGGAAGGCAGTAATGACTTGATAAACCATTCAGCTAATAGCTGATAGGGGACGTACTTTTTTACCATCCTACGACGATGTCGCCACTCATGTATATGATCAGATATGTGAGTGGCCATTGTCTGTTTGAAGTTGGTAAGAAGTTCTGTTCCCATTTCGTACCTTATTGGTAATTGAAAATGGGTTAAAAAGGTTGTGGCTAAGGTACTGAAGTTGTCGAACGAAGCTCTAGGAAATTCAATGTACCATTTTGCCGCTGGACCCGTTAACGTCCTCTGAAAGAGGCGAAGTCTTATCGAATCATCATTTAGGGTGTTTGATGAACACCATAGATGAAAGGTCATCACGTGATTCGATGGATCTTCACCCGGATTTCCATTAAATTTAGGAATATCAAATGGAAGTTTATGTGGAATCACTGGCCACCAAGGGGCGTAAGCAATTGGATCGTTTGTTAACCGATTTAAATCAGGTAACTCTAAGGTTGACACAAAGGGTAACTGCTGATTCAGGTTAGGTGAAGCATACCGAGGATAAGATGGGATTGCCTTAGCAGTTGGTCTTTGCATACTGGCATAATGCATTTGATGCTGGTATGATTGGTAAGGTTGGTGGACATGACCATTGTAAAACAGTTGATTTTGACCGTTTTGAATGTATGGTTGTCCACTGTTCGCAAAGATTTGCTGCTCAGAACCTTGGTATGCTTGATGGAATTGCGTTTGTTGGTATTGCACTAGCCATGGTTGTGAAGCCATGTGCTGTTGCATGATACTAACCGTTTGACGAAGGTGAGGGGTAATTGTACCCGTCTAGATCTGTGTCGCCCCACTAGTCGGCGATTGTGGTTGAGTCGCAGGGTCAAGGGGCTGTTGCATTACAACCTGAGAAACCTAAGGTTGGCATACAACAGGCAGCGCTTGAACTTGAGACACCGTCACAATAGCTGGCGTAGTTGGGATGTTCGACATAGGTACGCATTGTTGCATCGAATACACAACTCTTGGTTGTTGAGGTACTATAGGTACCCAACCACTTGAGGTAATTCCAGTATAACCTGAATGTTGTTGTGAACTCCCGTATGGATATCCTCCCGGAGGGGATAATGAAAGGGCATACTGGCCCCCATACGGTGGTAATCCGGAACTCAAGGGAATTGTTTGCCCTTGGGGACCGGACTGCCCAAATTGACCTCCAAATGGATAAATTTGTTGAGTCCCAACATAAGAGTTTTCGGATATTATTCCGGATGAACAAACAGGAACGGACCATACTGTTGAAATAGCCCCTGAGTGGGCTCCTTCTAGCTGTTGAGAGCTAGTTGGGACATATGGTATACCGGCGAACATTGTCAGAGTGATAGCAGGGAGTTCTGCCGTCGCTGTGTCAGATGACACAATCCTAGATGTTAACGGTTGTTCAGACATTTGTAGTCTATCCAAAAGACTACCTAGCGATTCTACAGGAGCTTCTGCTGGTGGTAGACTAACTTCTGACGAAGAAGGATATAGAGTGACCCCGACTCCAAAGTGGGTTGGAGTACTTGTTTGAGGATCTTCCACAATTTCTTCTATTGCAATCAGACCAGGTGGAAGGGGAAGACCGTCAGGTCCGTAAAATATTTCTGGTGCCGAAGAAGGTGTGAAATCGGCAGTGACAGATGTTTGAAGAGTAAGACTCTCTGAACCAGTTGTAGATGGAACTGGTTCGGTAACACAAGTGTTTATTCTCAAACTAGGATCAGTATTACTGTCCTTTTGTGGCTGTTGAACTTCTTCTGTAGAGGCAGGGATTCTAGAAATGTTTGGAGTAACTGGAGTCTCTGATGTCGTTCGAACACTTGTTCTAACTTTGATAGGAGATTTGGAACTGGTTAAACGAGTTCGCTTTGTCCGTACTGGTTTCGATTCCGGAGACAAAGACGGTTGACTCGTAAGCCTTCGCGAACGACGGGGTTTCAATTGAATTTCTTCCACGATTGCGGATTACTCGATCAACTAAAATAAAGGGAAGGTATGTTTCCGAATTAAATGAATTTTAGACGCTTTGACACAACTTGTTTTTTCAGTTTTTAAGAGTCGAGAAAAAACAAAAGATGACTCTAGTCTCCTTCGATTTTTAATGAGCCTGAAGTGACAAGTGCTCAGATGGACCTTTTCCGTTAAAGAGTCTGAAAAGGAACGAAAGGGACTGCTCTGGAGATCTAGGTAGAGGGAGTACCAAACCAATCGCAAAACTGCAGAATACTTTTTACGGTACGGCAGTCAATCTTCCCGAATGCTGTGTTCAGTGCATTGCGATCAGTAGGGTGGCCGACACGGCTTCCTATGGATAAAGGATTTAAGCCTATAGGGATCTCCCAAAATATACTCGACGGTACGTGGGAGCACAAGTCCATACTGGCAGTTATCGTCTCAAAGTGGAGGAATCACCCAACCATCAGTGAGGACAACAGTTACCAGGCTTTACGACGCCGGAATACGTCTCTAGCCTAGACCTCTAAATGTTGTGCGTTAAGTTCCAAAGCGTTGTTAGATTCATTGAATTTATTTTAAGTTGATCTTTCTTATGAAGTTTGCCTTTTGGGTTCACCACGAGATGTAGATGTAATTCCTAAAATGCAATCTAAATATGATAAACAAACTTTTATCTCTTTTCAGCAATGAAAATCCTAGCTACTAGGGGAAAAGAAAGACACAATCTTTTCACAAAGAGCAAAGAGCATACTATAAATGCACTTTCCTAAATCAAGCCAAACAGACTGTCTATATGCAAATGCACATGCATGTATTTGTTTTTCACTTTCTTAGTATTGATGCTAAAAATAAAGTTGATGTACAAATCTGAATTTGCTTTCAAGCGACAAACACAAACAAGCTTCTTTTCGAAATCAAAAGGTAGAGATGATTATGACACTTTATGATTTTGAAATAAATACTCGTTTTGACACTAGAAAGTCACAAATTCAAACCGAAAGCAATAGTAAAAGCATAATCGACCATCAACATTAAATAAAATTTCTCCTATGATCGAAATCGACACTTACGACAGATCTAAATCAAAGGATGACAGTACGACTATTCTACTTTTGCAATGGAAAACTGTAAACGACTCAACAAACACACAAAAACATCTACAGTTATTTTGTACAAATGAGGTGGAATATCAGTAAGGAAAAGGGGTTTGAAACAGTCATATACTAATCATAGGCTCCAAAATTCAGAGACAAAACTAGAAAGAATGAATCACAAGAACCTCAGCTGCACAGGGCTAGGCTGATCAGCGCACCTGTAACACAGAGAAACTGCATTGCAGCGTAGGTTGCCCTTTCGGGAAGTGCGTTGAAATGCAGGATCTCTTCACAGTACCTACGCTGGGGCAGAAACGAGAATTCTATCCGGGTTCTTGGTCACGGTTTGCAGTTTAATCTTTGGTTTTTGGCCGAGTAAAAGCAATCAGTAATGCACAATCAGGGGTAGATATAAGGAGGGTCTAAGAGCTATCACAAGGGTAATCAGATAGTCTATGAATTAGCTGTTCAAATCATAAACAGATCTAGTGAATGGATTGAAGCAGCAGATGTCTACTTTGCATTTGTTATGGCAAATGCAGTTCGAATGCTACTTATAAGTTTATGAAATAAACAACAAGAGATACACAAACAAACTAATTAGACAATCGTCCCCAGTGGAGTCGCCATTTTGTTACCGGGAAAAGTGTCTATTTAGAACTGCTCTATCCCACTAAGGTGTGACAGCGGCCTTAGAAACAAACAGAGAAAACTACTTTTGTATTTCCTTTACGAACTATAAATAGAGAGGAATAGCAAGAACCAACCTATGTCTTGCGCTAATCCTTTGATCCAATTCCTCTCTTCTTTGACAGCTTCCAGCTACCTGCTCCCTTACTTGCCCAGCTTCACCAAGTACCTGTAAGATCACAGAAGAAGAAAACTATACAAAGACATGGATCTATGTTCATAAATAACTTAGGATCAGATTTAAGTTAACCATACAAATGTAACAACCATCAATGATACAAAAGCATGGAGGAGAAACTCAAATAGTTTTTATTGATGTACAAGAAGATCCAGGAGGAGTTACAACCGATGATTCCTGACCCAGCATCAACCTCCCAGCAAAGAAGCCCCTCTTCACCTCCAACAAAGCATAGATCACCCAATTCTCTGATATGTGTCTCAAAACCAACAGCAATTCCTTACAATGTGCAAAATTCCAGCCTCTGGATCTCTGGGATGAGGGATCCATATATAGATGTATGCAAGGAGGATGAGTTAGCTTATGATTTAATTAGTGGCTTCTCTCTGTTAGTTCTTGCTTCCACTTGGAGACTAAAGGCCTCTTACTCATCCTTGGTCGAATTCAGTGAGGCAAGTGTCATAGGAGAAGATTCTGGAAGCTTCCATTGTCTCTCCACCTCGCGGAATTACACTGCCATTTGTCATTTCCCGCTCAACACACCCTGATAGTGCATTTAGGTGCGTTGCAACACACCTAGCCAGTGGATTTAGGTGCTATGAAATGCACTTAGCTAGTGGAGCAGCTGAAATGATCCTGTTTTGACTTATTCTGAGCAGTTTCTGGTGGAGAACTTCTGGGAGAAGCTGTAATTTGTTGACCTTGTTCCTTTAGGAGTTAGAACAACACTTTTAGGGACTTAGGAGCCCTTGGTTTATGGACATTTCATGCTTGGAGTTACAAGGCACAAAAATGTCTATAACAGTGAGCGAGACTTTGTTACTTGACTTGTCACTAAAAAATTCTTGCTTTCAATTTGAGGAAAACAGGGTTTCTTGTATGACTGTGCAGGAACACGTAACCAGGTGGGTGATGGAGGTGTAAAGAGATGGAACAGGGTGCCATATGGTGATGGGTGGAAATAGGGGCGGCTGTAGGCCTAACAAATAGATTCCAACCTTCAGATTCCCCTCCAAGATTGATTTTGGCTTTCCTGAAGGTTCTACAGGATGTTTCCTGTAGAAGACATAGACTTCATGTAGAATAGGCAGAACTTCCTGTAGAAGGTGAAATTTGCCCCTGAATATGATCAAATCCTAGGAGAGGCGAGTTGTCATGGAGGAAGTGTCTGTGAGGGTGTCCTGTAGCCTGGTGCGGACCCCTGTCCTTGATTTGCACCACCTTCCTAACCTGCAATATATTCCTTGCAACCTGCAATTATTCCACAGAGATTAGGCCTATTTTTCTTTTGTCTCTTTTTTTTTTTTTTTTTTTTTGAGAGACAGCTGGGGCACCTCCATGAGGTTTTCACCCTCACTGTCTGCCTCGGGAGCCTCTAAGAAGTTTTCATCTAGGGATCTTTTTATTTCATTTCTCTGTTTTTTTTTTTTTTATTATGCTCAAGGTGTCGGTGGAGTAGAGACAAGACCCTGCTCCACTACTAGCACTGATTTGTCCAAAGTTTCAATGAACTTCTGCCTCGAAAGGGGTTTCTTGTAGATTTTCAATCAACGCCCATTGATGAGCATGGGGATGGCTTCTTCGTCAGTGGTCCTGATAAGGACTGAATCGTTGTCATTGCATTTCTCCACTATATATGGTCCTAACCACCTTGTCCTTAGTTTCCATTTGAAATCCTTGTATCTTGAGTCATACAAAAGTGCCCAATCTCCTGGCTGGAATTGCTTTTCATTAAGGTTCCGGTCATGCCATATCTTCCTCTGGATTTGAACTACTTCTCAGTGGAGGAGGGCCTGCATTCTCTGTTCATCTAATCCATTCAGCTGCAGTAATCTTCCCATTGTGCATGGTTGAGATCTAGTTCCAGCTGAGCTGCCACCCTCAATGTGTTGTACTTTAATTCTATGGACAGCAGAGCCTTATTCCTATAGTCCAGCTCATAAGGTGTGAAACCTATTGTAGCTTTCCAAGTGGTGTTGTAGGCCCAGGTGGCCTCAACCAAGCGATCTGTCCAATCCTTTCTACTGCTGCTCACCACTTTAGTCAAAATCTCTTCCAATGATCTATTAGTAACTTCCACCTACCCATTAGCTCGCGGATGATAAGGCGTGGAAGTTTTGTGCTTGATCTTGTGATGAGCGAGTAGGTCTTCAATCAGGTTAGAGGTGAACTGACTTCCTTGATCGGTGACTAGCTCTCTTGGGTAGCCAAATTTGTAGAAGATATTTTCCCTTGAAAACTCAACCACTTTTCCTTCTATCGTTGCCTTGATTGCCTTGGTTTCTACCCACTTTGTCAGGTAGTCTGTGCACACAATGATGTAAGGCCTTTGCTTTGAAGGAGGGTTGATAGGACCCACAAAATCTATGCCCCACTTCTCAAATGACTCGAAGGTCACTTAAGGTTAGAGGGGCATTTCATCCCTTGTAGTCGGTTTCCCCATCCTTTGACATCGGTCACATTGGCTAATGTACCTTCTGACATCTTGATGAAGAGTGGGCCAATGGTAGCCTGCCTATATAATTTTGAAGGCAGTCCTTTTCGTTGCAAAGTGACCTCCACAGGGCCCATCGTGACAGGTCAGGAGGATGTCGAAAACTTCCTCCTCCCTAACACAATGCCTCAAGATCTGATCTGGGCCAAGTTTAAACAGGTTGCCCCCGATCCAAGTGAATGGGGCACTTTTCCTCACAATTTTTCTCTTCTCTCTTGAGGATAGGTGTGGAGGGAACTGTGCTGAGACCAAGTAATTTGCTATATCAGCAAACCATGGAGAGAGTACTGAAATAGAAAACAGGTGTTCATCTGGCATCTGGTCATCCACTGTCCCTTCTTCACCTGCAGGCAAATCCAATCTAGACAGAAAGTCAGCAACAACATTTTCCTTACCTGGCTTGTCCACAATGGTCAAATCAAATTGCTGCAACAAGAGTAACCATCTAATGATACGAGCATTTACATCAGGCTTATTCATTAAATATCTAATCGTAGCATGATCAGTGTGTACGAATGTTTGATAACCAGTGATGTAGTGTCTGAACTTGTTTAGGGAATGGACTACAGCCATGAACTCTTTTTCGGTTACAGTATAGTTCATCTCTGCCTTGGACAGGTTTTTGCTAACAAAGTATATGGCATATGGTAGTTTCTCCTCAACTTTTCCTAAGGATGCCCCTATGGCTCTATTCGAGGCATCGGTGTGGATGTGGAAAGGTAGGGCCCAGTTTGGACCTCTCAAGATCAGGGCAGACACCAGCTTATCTTTCAACTCATCCAGAGCCCCTTGACAGTCATTAGTCCATTTAAAATCAACGTCTTTCCCTAAGATGCCAAACAATGGCGAGGCTAGCTTACTGAAATCTTTAATGAATCTTCTATAATATCCTGCTAAGCCTAGAAGACTCCAAACATCTCTTACCTTCTGAGGAGGTGGAACCTTTTGGATGATAGCAATTTTTTTAGGATCCACCTGTAATCCTTGCTGAGAAATGGTATGACCTAACACGGTCCCTTTAGTCATCAAGGATTCACATTTTTCAAGACTGAGGTACAGGTTCATCTCAATACACTTGGTTAAAACTTTTCCCAGGTTAGACAATGCTTCTTCGAAGTTAGACCCATAAGGAGTAAAGTCATCCATATAGATTTCCACTGAATCGTGAACCAGCTCAGCAAATATGCTCAATACTACTCTCTGGAAAGTGGCAGGAGCATTACATAGCCCAAAGGGAAGGAACTGGTAGGCAAAAGTTCCCCAAGGACAAGCGAAGGTGGTCTTATCTTGGTCTTCCAGGCTGATTTGGATTTGATTATACGCACTGAACCCATCTAGGAAAGAAAAGAACTTCTTCCTTGCCAGCCCATCTAGCACTTGATCTATGAATGACAGAGGGAAATGGTCCTTCTTGGTGGCTTTGTTAAGTTCTCGATAATCTACACAGATTCTCCACTTCCCATTTTTCTTGGGTACAAGCACTAAAGGAGAAACCCATTCGATGTCCGAGATGGGGTAGATGAATCCTCATCCAACAAATTTTGCAATTCTTCTTTAACGATGTCCTTAAGGGCTGGATTCATGCTCCTCTAAGGCTGCCTGACTGGTTTACATTCCTCTTTAATGTAGATGTGATGGGTACAGACCGAAGGGTGGACTCCTTTCATCTCCTTATAGCTCCAAGAGAAGGCATCCAAATGGTGGCTCAATAAGCTACAGAGCTCCTTCTCCTGAGAGGAAGATAGGGATGAGATGATCTTTAAGGTTCTTTCAAGGCCAAATTCCACATTTTTAACTCTAGGTGAGGTCGAATTGGCCACACAGAGGTCCACTAAAGCACTGGCTTGGGTACCTTCCACTAACTCCTCTAATGATAGTGCAATGGGAGGTGGATTTTGAATCAAATTCTCGATCAAGTCATCCTCGGTCAGAGGAACTCCCCTGGCGGCTTCTACTGTGCACAATGGTGCAGAGTAGACTTCACCCTCATCTTCCTCCTCCAACCAGAGTGGTAAGTCATGTTCTAACAGAGGTTGGGTAGGAGGGTATAGGACTATCTATTTGTACATAGGCCCATTCTTGATGGTCATGCTTCCAGCTCGACAACTGATGTAAGCATCCGCAGTAGCTAACCAAGGCCTTCCCAAAATGAGGGGGTATCCAATGAGTTTTTCCTTTGGTTGAAGGACCAAGAAGTCCGCAGGGTACTCCCAAGAATCAACAGAGACCAGGACATCCTCAACAATCCCTTCGGGAGTCACGGTGGAGCGGTCTGCCAACTACACTATTGTCGAGGTCTTTCTTAAGTAACTCTGAAGGTTAAGTTTAAGCATAGTGTCCCTGGTCATCACATTAATGGCAGCCCCTAGATCAATCAAGTTGTGGGGGATTATGGTGCCATTGATGTGGACATCAACTACAGGACTCCTAGGGTCCAAATATTTTGGACAGATTACTTGTCCCAACATCAAATTGGACAATTTTCCTATGACATTGATAGTCGGGGCATCTCTCTTGCGCCTACCTGGGTGCCTGAAACACTTCTCCTTGATCAATTTGTTGTAGATTGGTACATATTTTATGGCCTGGAGAAGTGGGATTTTCACACACAACTGTTTAAGTTTTCCCAGAAGTTCAATCTCCTCTAAGTTTGGTTGCATGGCTACTATCAGTCTCTCAGGAAAGGGTGGAATGGATTTGGGTTCACTTTCCTGTTTCTCTTCCTCTTGCTCCAGGGGAGGAGGTTGGCGATCTGGAAGGACCTTTCCAGATCATAGGTTGATATCCTGAATCTCCACAGCATAGGTAGGGCATGTTGTCTCTCCAGTGTATACCTGCTTGGCCTATCTAATGTTGGGGTTCGGGTTCGGTTGAGCACGCAGCTGGGGTTGTCTTGGAGGAGCAGGAGGTAATGGTTGTGGTTGAGTAGGAGGTGGAGGCAAAATAGCGGGAGGGGAGTTGTATTGGGGCCTCCACCCCGGTTGAGGTGCATTCCACTGAGGTTGTGGCTGGACATGAGAGTGAAACGAATGAGCAACAGGTTGAGTATGGTATTGAGATGGATAAGACCAAGGAGGAGGCATGGACCAGGAAGGATGAGCAAGGGGCCCCCAAGAAGGCATGTGAGCAAACTGGTTGGGGTTGTAATAAGTTTGGGATGTTCCTTGCATCCCCTGCTAGTAAGGTCTGGACCCATGCGGCCTCCTTTGGTTAAGGAAGTAGAGTGGCTCAGTGGCCCCTTCAGCCCCTTGGTACATGGCTTTAAGTCCAGGTAAGGTTGGGCACTAGTTCGTGGGGTGGTCTTCCTCACAAACGAAACATACCTCCACTGAGTGCAATGGACACTCGTTCTTAGGGTGCTTCCTTGTACATCTGGGACAAAAAATGTCCAAAGCCCTCTCAGCTTCCTCTTTCTTTTGTTGGATTCGGAAAGTATCCAGTTGCATGGCAATGGTCTGTCTCATCTCACTTTTGAGGTCTTCCATTTGATTAGCAAACTCATGCTTGGAGAAGGTGGTACTAGCTGAGAGTGGATTCCCCCTACCTCGTTTCTGGGCTTCCCTAGAGTGGTTTCTAAACACAGTCTTTATGTCCTCATAAGGTAGTTGGTAGATGTCTCCCCCAGCTAGCAGATGGAGGGTATCTAGAAGGTCTTCGGGGACTCCTCAGAGCAGAACCAGCTTCAGAGATTTAGGGTCAAGCGTGCACCTGGCCCGTTTATAGCTAAGTTGGAACCTTTCCTCGTAGTCTTCTAAAGACTCATCACTTCCCATGGTCATCCGAAAGATCTCTCCCTTTGTTTCCTTTGACCTACAGTAGTCCCAGTATTTGTTGTTGAAGGCTTGCTACATTTGAGCCCAAGTTGTGATACTGTTTCCAGGTAACCCCATGAACCAGCGTAGTGCTGCATCCTTGACGGTAGAGGGAAAGAGTTTCAACTTTTGCTCGTCTTCTGCATAGTCATAAGTTCGACAAAGGACAGCAAACTCAAACAGGAAGGTATCAGGGTCTTCAGTGGTCAATCCATGGAAATGAGGTAAGGCTGAGGGACTTATGTTTTTCATATTCATGTCCCCGTTGGTCTCTCAGATGGGAAAGGCACCTTCTATTCTCTCCTCATCTTCTCTACCATTTCTATTTTCAGCCATGGTCTCAAAAGGAATGTTTTCTTGCTCTTCTTCTGTTATAGGATCTTTGTATATCTTAGGAGGTTCACCTATAGGTTCTTCTGGATCACTGCCACCAAAGAAGAGAGAAGGGTGACTCAGTGATGTGGTGGGGGTGTTGGGTAGGAATTTTCCAGTATTGTCTCTGTTCCTACAAGGCATGAAATGAAATATTTTGGTTTGCTTTTGTTTTTTTTTTTTTTTTTCTTGTACCCACAAAACTGAAATAGATTGAATTGCAACTAACTAAAATCTATCTTGCTGAAATGAAAATGCGGAATTGAAATGAAAGAAGGAAAGGACTAATCTATTTTGCTGAAATGAAATTGCAGGAATGAAATGCTATGCTACGCTTGCAGAATTGTAATTGTGGAATTGAAATGCTAATATACGCTTGCAGAATTGAAATTGCAGAATTGAAATGCTAATCTACGCTTGTAGAATTGAAATTGCGGAATTGAAATGAAATAAACTACTTAGTAAAAGGTTGTAGTAGAAAATAGAAGAAAAGCAACAATCACAAATACTCCGACGCTTCCCCGGCAATGGTGCCAAAAAGAGTGGTGGGCTCCAGTATTGTAGCAATAATGTTGCAACTCCTGGGACTCCCTTCTTTACTTTTATCAACTCGATAGTTCGTAACAAACTTGGAAGCGACGGTGCTATATGCACAAGTACTAGCTCTTGCCGCATGTTGTCACTTGATCAGCTGGCACAAGTCCGCTAGGAACTTAAGCCAACTTCTACGAGCTCTTAGAAGAATCTTTTAACTTTGATGGATGAAAACTAACTCAACCAGAGGCTAATCTACATTCATAAAGAAGTTGAAAGCTATAAAGGAACGCAAACCCTAGCAAACCCTAGTTGTACCGGCTAACCCTATTGGTGCAAGTAAAAGGATGAAAGCTACAGAAATGGATGCCATTGACTTCTAGAAAGGTAAAATGCATGTGACTAAGGTACTTCTAAAGAGAAATATGAAGAAAACACCTTTTTTCATTTTTGAGTAATTTGTTAGAATTATTTTGCATGTGCTTTAACTGTTTTTGACTATGCAGAGGTTGTTTGGTGAAAGGAAATGGAGCAGGTGCTTGCAAGAGGTTGGGAAAGTTAGAATAGGGCCTAAGGGGTCCCTAGCACCCTTCCAGAGAGTCTCACAGTGTTTGGATCTCAAGAAACCCCTTTCGTGAGCTTCTACAGGAAGTCTGCAGGGGTCCTACAGGATGTTCTATGGCTTCTACAGGATGTTTCTACAGGATGTTCCGAAAGGGGATTTTGGAGGGTTGATGGTGGAAGAAAGGTGAAGAATTGGGTAAAAAAGTTGTATGATGATGTGGAGGGGTCCAGGACATGGCGAACGAAGCGGGTGAGTGATAAGGATGGCTGGATTTGTTCAAGTAGAGCAATGTTGCACAAAAATATGGAAATTAGGTCAAAGTGAGGGAACGTAGCAAATATGAGGCAAGAATCAGAGTTGGAGGATGGAGCAGGTAGTATTGATGGAGTAGGGGTAGGCAAAGAAGTATCACAGGTGCTCTGCAAGTTATTTTCCAAACTATTCAAACAAAGACTCAGATAACCAAAGACCTAGCTACTTTAACCTAACCTGACCTTAATATCAGCAAAAAAAATGAACAGAAGTTTATTGCAATGAAATCATGTGAAATATCTATGCAAACTAAGCAATCATGAACCTAAGCATCTAACCACAACTGGTATCAGCTTCTGCAAATGAGAATCTAACACTAACAATTGCATGATGAAGCAAAGACAATGTTTTTTGTGGCGGCAAGGACACCTTGGTCTCAGCTCATGGTCCCACAGAGGGATAGGTGGGATCAGGGGTGCTTGATGGCCTTTTTTTGTAGATCTTATCTGTTATTAACCTATCAAATCAATCTGAACATGAAAATCCTTTTTAATCATCAACAATGACCTAGGTAACCAAGCAAAACTATAATCTACTTAACAAAAATTATTTGATAAAGACATTCAAAACATATAACAGTACACGAAGGAAGCCTTGGCACTTGGGTTGGGCCCAACCCCAAGAGCTATAGGCTCCTAAGAAAAAGCTTAGAACTGGTGTCAAATGAAACTGCTTTCCATTACTCCAAAATAACCATGTCACAAAATGGTTGTACAGCAGAAGCTATAAAATGAGCTGAGAAACTAGCAGCACTATAGTGCAGAATACAACTATTCAAAAAGTAACCTACAAAGGCTGGAATCCTTCCTATTTATGCACTACGAGGGTCTCCAACAGCCCTCCTTAACTCGAGGGGCTCGGCTGCTCGAACTACCAGTGATCAGTCACTTTACACAAAACTGCTCGGCTGCCCTTGGGAATCCTTTTCGGTGGCCTGCTGAACTCCGAGATGAGGGCGGAGAATTCGAGGAAGGGACCATTTAGTGCAGGGGACACCCTTCCTACGAATCCTCACCCTTGTTCCTTCATGCTTGGCTGTCATCTGGCTCATAAATGCTTGGCCTTGGTCCAAAATTTGTCCAAAAATCTGTAATAACCACGTGTTAGCTTTCTTGGTCAAGTGACTATTCTCATTTGTTCAACTAACATAAATATACTCAAAAAACATGCATAAACTATGAAAAATGGTGGATTGATGAAGAAAAATAGGCAAAATGAGCCCAATAAGTTACCCATTGTTGGGGCTCATCAATCTTGTCAAATAGTGATTCTCGGTGATCATGGTGTTATTCACATGCTTGATCTCTTTCTTCATTTGTTTCTTCTCAGAGAGATTTATCAACCACCTTATGCTCCTTGTGAGAGCACTTCTTCTTTGCTTGCTTCTTGGACTAGTCAACATTTCTTCTTGCTTCTTAATCAAAAATCTTATACTCATGTGATAATATCCTTTAGTTGACCTTCATTGCATTGTAGTACATGCCTTCGAGCATGTCCTTGGTGAAAGAGATTATTTCATACTTGCTCATGTTGTAAAACTATTCCCATGACTCAATAATATACATATGATAACGTGAATAAAATTTGATGCATACATATCTCTTCTTGATTCTCCTTTGATCATCTTAGCTTCATGTGGTTGTCCTTGGTGTGGCCCTTATTTCTTCATATTATCTTGCCTACATATCATCCTTTCCTTGAATCTCGTGAATGTGATTCCTAATGAGACATCTTCTTTTGGTTCATGAACCTTCTTTTGAAGATTCCATCATAGGATCTTAAAGACTGTTACCTTGCAAATGTTTCTTTTCTTTTGATGATGGGGGTCTTCTAAGATTCTTAATCATGATCAATTTTCTTTCATCCTGGATGAGGTCCTATACTAGGTATGCTACTTCTACATGAATATCTTGAACTATATCTACCATGCTCCTATATTCTAGAATATATTTCTAACCATGCATTGTGTTCTCATTATAAATTCTACTTCTTCATGAGTGTCTAGAAGTTTATGTACTTCATGCTTCTAGATTCTAAAAGATGTTTCTAGCCATGTAATTTCTATGTTATACCTACATGCTCCTATCCTACTCAAAAACTTGAAAGAAGAATTGAAGTAAAGAGTTTGACTTAATCATAGTAGAGATCTAGAGGATTTCCTTCTTTTTCTTCCTTTCTTCTTCTTTCACCTTTTGAGTCATGTGAGATTCTTCCCACTTTCTTTTGTTTTTGTTATCTTTCTTAAGCTTAGGAAAATTCCTTTTGTAGTGTCCATATTCTTGGCATCCATAGCATTGGATTTTGGACATGTCTTTGTTGTTTGTTCTTCGTGGACAAAATTTGCCAAATTTTCCCTTTCTCTTGGCCATTGTGGAAAATGCTTGCTCCTTTGATCACACATCTTCCTTTGCTTTAATTCTTGTTTCCTATGTCTTGCATAGAGACCACATTTCACTGAGTGGGGTTGCTTCCTTCTTGGCATATACACTATATGTGAAGTTGACCCAATCCGCAGGTAGAGCATTGGGTACTACAATTGTCATTTCTCTGTCAGACATGACTTCCCCAATCTCTTGAAGTTGATCTCTCATCTCAGAGATCTTCATGAAGTAGGGAGATATTCCTTCCTCTGATATATTAATATTGTATAATTCATTCCTTAGAGATATCACTTCTCCAGCTGTGGCTACCAAGAATAGCTCTACTAGCTTATTATAATTTTCTTTTGATGTCTCAAATTTGGGGGTTTTATTTAGCCAAATTGATAAGTTAAGGAATTTCAGGTGATAACATCCATCCAGCATAAAGTCCTTCAAGTGCCGTCCCGTGGTCCCTCAGGTTTCGCACCACCCCTTTTCGTTCTTTTAGCCCCTCTTTTCACTCCCATATAAGTTTCGCCGGCGCTGCCGGTCCGGTTTTTCCCAGAATTGTTTCAAGAGGAGTTCATACTCCTCCTCCTCCCGTTCATGCCTTTCCTGATCCCTATAAGATATCACAACGTAGTGCCCCCCGAAACCCTCGCTGAAAATGCGTGGAGACATGAGGAATGAGAGAGTCTTTTATGGATTATATTAGAATCCTTTGAGCTCTTGTCTCATCCTTATTATACTTGGGTAAGGCTTGAGTTTGTTCCTTAGCAAGAATAATAACATTCCCTTTGATGTTTTCTAGGAGTTCATTCTCCTTGAGAAGTAAATCAGTCCTCTTCTTACATGCAAGAAAGTTATTGTTACCTACCAATTTGTTGCTTTCGTTGCAAAAAATACATTGATGTATATTCAAAAGGGGACATATACTTACTTGATAGATTTTTAGATGTAGTGGATTTTCTTTCTTCTTAAAGACTTGATGACTTGCCTTCCTAGGATCTTGATGTTCTTCAAGTTTCCTTCTCCAAGTGGACTTGCTTGATGAAGAGATTTTCTTGGTAACTTGTAGATGATGTAGATCCCTCTTTGATCGGCTCTCCTTTGTAGGTGCCTTTGAGTAAAGCTCTTCTTATCGCTATGTAGTCTTCCTTGATGAATGATAGATGGTAGGCCTTCTTTTCCTTGAGTATATTTGGCTTGATGCCTCAACATTGTAGATGTCTTTCCTTGATGAGTATTATTGAGTTTCCCCTTACTTGATGTGTCACCTTAGCTCCAACACCATGTTGGAGAAACTAGGCGAAATAGGTGTAGAGTGATTATTCGTGACAAGATAACAATTTGTGAAGTATTTTTCCAATTTGTCTTCATTAGATTAATATTCTTCTTAGATTATTAATGCATGTGTGTGTGCTTCATCAAAATTCTATCAAAACATAAAAGAAGAACACAAGATGTTGGCTCTCTACTAGTGACAAAACCTATCTTCTCTTAAGAGGAAAACCCTTTGGTAAATTTATCTTATTGAATCTTATTATTGATCAATTCCAAGCCCTAGAACCTTGACATGAATATCCTCCAAGCAGAAGTCATGTCCTTCCTCCTTTCTTCACTTTGTTCCCCGACACTTTCTTCTTCTAGTAGTTCATCCTCCTTCTTCTGGCACTTCATTCTTCTTTCAACTATTAGTAAACTTTGTTGCACTTGCTCTAGAATAAATACATTTGATGAGACACTTTCCTTATGATGATCCCTTTCTTCTCTTCACCAACCAAAAAACTTGTATGATTGTAATGGGAGGGTTGTTATACTAGTAGAGACAACCTCCTTCTCTTCACATGTGTGGCTATAATAGGCTTTAGAACAACCCTATTATCTTCGCTCTTCTTCCGTACTTCTTTGCTTGGGTGGGAGGCCCTTTAGGCCTATGTTTTACCCCAAACAAATGAGAGATGTGATGATGATATGCCACTATTGTTATGACCACAAGAAACCTTCTCTTTTCTCCCACATGTGATTGCAGCTACCCTAAAATTGTCCTCTTGAATTTGGTCTAGGCTTCACCTTCTTCACTGCACTTGGAGACCTCTACTTTATCCTTTGTTACCCTTTACTTTCCTTTTTACTTCGTAGATTTCAGAGATTTAAGTGAGTGCATTTTGGTGGAGTGGACAACCTCTATATATAGAGGAATATCCCTCCTTTTAGGCCGACTAGAAGGCCAAATTGAGGATAGTTTGCACGTTGACTTGTTGAGCTTGCTTTAGATGGCTTCTTTGGTGGTGTAACATGCTTGAAGGAGCTTCTTTGACAGTGCCTTTGCATAGGAGTGGACTTGTCATTTCTTGGAGGTATTCGCTTGACCTTAATACATGGTGTAACATGCCCTTAAGGCTTTCAACATTTCCTTTTGACTATTTGACTCACCTATATCACTTAACATGTGCTAGACCTATTTCAATGAGCAAGAAACTCATTGAAAGATATTATAAAAATAATATTTCTTTTCTTGAATAAATACAAATATTAGAAGTACATTTATGAAGATCAAACCTAGTTACATTTCTTTCAACAATGCTTTGTTGTCAATGCTCCTCTACACTCCTTGGTATCTGACTAACCCTCATCCTCCTGCTACTGAATATTATGGCCCCCCATAGCAAGGTAATGATCCACTAGGAGAACACCTCAATGGACCTTGTCCAAATTTCTGCAATTCTGGAGCTAGGGATCTACATTGTCCCACCCCACTCCTAGACGTATAGTTGCATGCATGGAAAAATATGATCTATTCATATTGTTTCCACTGCTATGTTGTTGCTTCCACACTCCTGCTACAACTACTACAATAATGAGTCGGATATCCCCAGATCCTTAAGTATAAGTTTCCATAGGGATGATCCCTATGAAACTAGACTCCCTATGAGTCTTGATCTCCCTGGGGGAAATATCAATGATCAAAACTCCTTTTTGTTTCACTAAACATTGGCTCACTAATATTCCCATTAGCAGCCTTCTAACTCCATTAAGAAGTATGCATACAAGGTCTTCTATATCTGCTCTAAACTAGGGCCCCATAACTTTGTCTCCTAATATATCATTAGTTTCTCAATGATCATTGTATATGAGGATTTCAAGGTGTTTCATATTGTGTACAAAGGTCACTATTCACAACTACGTTTGTGAATAGTTATCAACCTTCTAGATTTTCCCTATCTCTATCACATATCAAATGTTATTGTCACTCTTCTTACAGATTTCAGATATGCCCACATACAATCACTTCTTGAATGATCTACAACTTCTGCAATGAGCCCTCTTATATTTGATTTGTTAAACACCAAACTAGTGAACTAGGGCAGCAAAACAAGCCCACTTGACTGCTCTTCACTTCTCCAAAAGTCAATCCTTAGGGTATCATAATACAACCCACTTGTTGTGACACGTTTTCCACTTCTCCACAACACTTAGGGCAACTAGAAAACCACTAACAAGCATCCAACACATAGTACATAGGCTAAATATTAGTTCTAATCTGAATCCTCCTCTGATACCATGTAGAAGTTTCTACAAATATAGCTATGATAACATGTATAAACTATTATGTAGATTCGAAACTGCTCATGAAATTTAATAAATCACAAGACTCAAAGTTACTCTAATGCTATGCGAAAGTTAATTCACAATCTAGAACACAAATCATATACATGCAAGAAGAATTATCACACATGCACAAAGATTTGTCTAGGGGAAAGTAACTACGCAAAACCTTTTCCTATATGTATTGCATTAATCAAAGAATAGGATGAAATACATATGTTGCTCAAGCCTGAGCACAACTTGCAAGTGTATAGTCTATCCCTTTTGTTAACTGATTGACTCTGGCCAACACTTAGCCAATTTTCAAGCTCTCTAAGCTCCTATTTCCTTACACCGTTCCTTGAGGAATTAGGCCCCTATTAATTAGGAAATTCCCTCAATTGGATTGCACAATTCCTTTAGGTCCTTCCTCTTACTACATGCACCACCAATACACCTAGGAATAGTCTACAACTAATAGTACACTGCCTTGAAATCTCCATCTCAACTGGGTAACTCAATTTATCTGAATTAAATTGCTACAACTGAAATTAACTCAATCTAGGCTCCTAAAATTTAGGATCCACTACACACAACTGAAATTCATGCCCCCAACTCGAATTAATTGAGCTAGACTCCTATTTTTTGAGGAATCAACTCAGGTAAATTGAACTTCAACTCATTAACTCGAATTGAGTGTTCTTAACTGAGTGACAAGAGCCATGTCACCTCAGTTAACACCTCCAAGTTGTCTGCTAATTTGGAATTTGGAATTTCCTGAATTTGATTTAGGTAAAAATCAAAATTGAGATTTTCTTAGTGCATTTTCAACACATGTCACCCGAGTTTGTTCCCTATTTTCATTCTACCTTTATTTCACATACATCTACCTTGCCTCAATGTTAGGCATGTTTCCTTGGTTTGTTTTGGTAGTCTGCATGTCTACCAGAACAGTTCTAGCACTTCCTCTCATATTGAGTACATCCATGGAACTTTCCCCTTGTTTCTTGTGCTCGATTGTTCGATCATCCACTCCAATCACAAGTTTCCATAGTTATATGTGTTTCTCAATGGTCATTTGGATCGTTGGGATGGTTCTTGAGACATGTCCGTTCGTTTGTCAACTTTTGAGCTTAATTTGATTACGCTTCTTTGTTTTATTTGTTCACTCGTTCCATAATTGGATTACTCTTATGCACCACTCAAGTTGATTCTACATCATGCCACATATTTTGTGTCATGCTTGGGTCAACACCTTCGTTCTGATTTTAGCTTGGTCAGGCTAGTGCCCTTGTGGCATTCATTCCACATAGTCGACTCTCATGTTGTGCATCCTCTCTCTCTATCACATGCCACACTTGCCTAATGGAAATCCCAACTTCAATTAATTCACCTAATCAAGTTATGCACGCAACCTCACCTAAGTGTTATGCCTTTAATTTTATACCACCTTCTATGTGAATTGTTTGTCTCATCGATGTCATTTCTCTCGTCCTAGTTACTGATATCATTATGTAGCTTGCAATATAAATGTCTTAAATAGTGTGATGGTGTTGTCACACTTGGCACACACTCAGTTAAAAGCATGCCCAAATCAAGGGATTAACATCATCTCTAGTTAAAAATTATTTTGGTCTTGACAATAGTCTAAAAACAAACTCACTGACATCTCTCCCTCTGGTTATTAGCCTCATGAAGTGTCACTTCTCTGAATGGTATATATGAATACATCTCTCAAAATCATGCATGCATATATTCCATTTGTTGGATCCTCTCATTTTAGTCAACTAGTCAAGTAACTAATCTCATTTTCACGCTAGGTTCTAGAACTCATGAATCACATAAAGTAATGTTCTCAATGCTAGATCATCTAAGCTCACACATCAACCTACCAGCTATAGAGGTACCACCCTAGGCACCCCATAGTTTTGGCTCACCATCTAACTGAAACAACGAGTCAAATGCTCATGGATGAATGTGAAGTAAAGGTGCAATAGTCATGGTGACCACCACATGCACCTCTCATATCCAACTGCTCACTCGAAAGTATTGCTCCATATTTATTTCCATGTACTTTAATAAAGGTGGGGATGATTTGATCCTACCTTTGGCTTCTTCAACAATCCTATCCAACTCTGGATATCGTGGCCAACCTCCTAGGGTCACTGCAGATGTACTAAAATCTTTCTTGGGTTATGATACCAAGATGCACTCTCTTGGCCACATCTCTTATGCAAATTTAGTTGTAATAATTTATATGTTTGTGAGAGTTCAAGATCTATAATGAATCATCAAGTCACTAGACTAATTCCAAACCAAGATCATAATCCAATCCACACTTTTCAGAAATGTAAATGCTAATCTACATTGAAGAAAAGTAAATCCACCCATTGCAAGAAAGGAATCACACATAAACCAAAAAGTGACTTGCTAAAGTAATAAACTGATCCTATAAGCTATAACATTGTTGAAATTGTAGGTATGATATGCAATAACATCTAATCTTATCAAATTATTCCTTATTTATGAAAGAAACTTGAATATAATTCAACTATTGAAAATATCAAATAATTTGATCAAATATTGGAAAGAGAGTTAATACTTAATTGTAACAATATGAGTCCACAAGTTGAAACAGAGTAAAAAGATCGAAATGATAAAAGGAATTTGTAACATATAATAGAATATAACCTATAGGAATTTCAACAATATAAAAAAATGGAATTGCAACAACATGAAATATTCATACTACAACAATGTGAGTGGATTGAATAACATCAATATGAAAATAGAGCTAAAGAAATAACATAATCTACAACTATCTACTAATACCAATAGTACCTAACTAAGGAGGGGGGCCCACCTTCTTATAATGAAATTCAGTTAAGAATATAGATATATTCGAATTCTTAGCATGTCATTTAGGAAGTAAATTAACTTAAAATTATAATGGAAATGGAGTTACAACACTTAACAACTCTACAACCTCTCTACTGTCTATCTGATTTTCTTGTGTATCTCTATGTCTTCCCTATGTCTTCCCTTTTATAGAAATAATATTCTAACTAAATGGAGTGATTAAGAAGGATGGACAACCATGAGAATAAGGAAATTCTAACTTGATACATCGTTCTCCCATGGATATCAAGAATTTAGGAAATATGTTATACGATAGGCGGCAAGAGAGTCATCCTACCTTTCTCCTTGTCACTTTCCATTGTGAGAATACAAGTTGGTATGCATTTAACTATTCCGAAGGTGACAATTTTTCATTTAACCATCAATATAGCATTATTGTGTGGATTTTTATCATTGCCACCCTAGAGTTTCAAGTTCAGGCATAATCTAGAGTTGCAACAATGTTGGTTTGGAGTTGCAGCTTCAAGCATTGTTTAGAGTTGTAGCAACATTGTTATGGAATTGTTACAATGGATGTGAGTAGGAGTTATAGCATGAGGGAGAGTAGGTGTTGCGACAATGTCTGCAAGAGAGAGTTGTAGCAAGGGGTTATAGTAGGAGTTGGAGCAACAAGCTAGAGTAGGAGTTTCAAGAATGGGTTGAAAGGGAGTTACAACTACAACATGAATAGGAGTTGCAACATCATTGTGCATTGAATTTGTGACTACAACACATTGAAGTTGCAACAAATTAAGTTTCAACAATGGATGTGATGCGCAAAAACTTCCAATGAGTGTATATGTTCATTTATTCCCCGTTTACCATGACTAATATAGAAAGATAACAATTTCCAAATAATGCATAATAATAAGCATAAAAATGACATATTAAGGTGATAATTGTACCTTTTTCGAAAACATGTGTTTGTGAGTGGAAAGTGAGGAAAAGAGGTTTAATTATGAAGAAATAGAAGAAAAATGGTATTGGATGGGTGTGGAAAATGATGTCAAATCAAGCACCTGTTAGGAGGCACATGCAAAATATCAAAAATTAAGGAATGCCAACAACAAAAATATTTTCTTTAATCTTGGACCTGAAAAGTAAATTTGTAATAAATTCATCATTTATTTTTTTAATTCTCGCTATCTTTTTGCAATATTCTAAGATATCTATAGGTGATCTATATAATGTTTTTTTGTAAAGAACATATGAATAACACTTTATAAGTTGTAATATTTTTTTGGAGGACATTGTTGTAAGCTACAAAACCTCAAGAATGAAGAACTAGACTTATAATGGTTTACTTTATGATGTGAATAGAAATCAAAATACCTATAGGCATATGAAAAATGTAATTTTGTTTTATACACATAAAATTGTAGATTATTTTCCTTGGAAAAAATCACAAATAATATGAATTAAAACTAATGATACATATAAAATATTATTGTTTGATATATACAAATATATTATTATTGTTAGGTCTCTATAATACTAGTGATTCCCCCATTACTATTGTAATTGTATCCCTTATTGTTATTATTGTGCCCCTATTGTCCCCATATTGTTATTAGTGTTCCCATAGAATCCCACTATTGTTATTGTTGTGCCCTTATATTATTATTATTATGTTAGCTTTGATTATATTGTGACCCCTTAGACTCCTATATATAGAAAGGAGGTTTAGTCATTTGTATCATCCAAGAATTGTTCATTCGTGTAATGTAAAGAATGTTTCCCCCACGAAGAGGCTCATTTTCAAGTTGTTGATCTCTTTTCTATATTTTTGTGAGCTAGTTCATAACATTTGGTATCATAGGTTTGGAGTCTATGGTTTCACTGCACCAAATAGGTCATCGTGGAATTTTTGCTATACTTTTTTTTTCCTGTGACATTTCTAAAGCTAAGAAAGAACCCATTTGAGCTGAAATCACGATGATCATGGGGTCTGAACCTAAGACCTTGTCTCGCTATATTTTCAGAGATATGATCTAAGGAAGTTAGGGTTTTTGTATGCTCCCGAATTACATCCTAAACAGGTTACCTTGGAAAAATAGCCATAAATTTACCTCTGAGTATCAGATTGAACTTTCATAAGAAGTTACAGAAAGATAATGGACTATAGTTTTCTTTGCATCATTTTCAGGTCTGAAGGTTGAAACAATGACAGGTGGAAATTTGTACAAGTTCGCTCTACTGAAAACGTGTATACTTAGGTCATCTTGGGATATTGGGCATAACTCTTTCTTGGAGAATCCAATTTCGATTAGAACAGTATTATTGGAAAGAAGACTTAGAGGGCTACAACATTACACAATTTTAGACCTTGGAGATCTGAAATTTTAGAGATACATCAGATTCAATATCAAATGCCTACAAAGTGGGAAAATGTGTGTAGTTTTTTTAAAATTTTGCATAAGTTTGGTTTGAAAATTTATTTTGAAGGAATTCGAAGGGCATACTAAAGCATACTTATCACTAATTGATGCCCCGAAGAAGGAAAATGGAAACACATATTAAGCAACCTGAAAGATTTAGCATGACTCATGAAGAAGAGGAAGAAATGCAACATCATACATCAAAATTACAAGACCAAGTGCAAGGAATTTCACTCTCACAAAAAGTAACAGAAGCTAAGATGGATGGTTTAAAGAAAGGCATGGAAGATAAGATGGATGACATGGAAGCTAAGATGGATGGTTTAAATAAAGGCGTGGAATCTAAGATGAATGATGTGGAAGCTAAGATGGAAGGAAAAATGGAATATTTGAAGACAAATTTGACAAAGTTGCTACAAGAAATGTTTACTAATGGTGAAAGGGTAGTAAAGGGAACTCATGATGAGAACAAAAGAAATGTTAGTCATGATTTCACAGAATCTAACATTGGATTGAAGACCCACCATGTTCCAGATATCGATATGATGAATTTTGATGGGAAGGATCCCATAACATGGAAACTGCAGATGGAGCAGTATTTCAATCTCCATAATGTGCAAAACACACAAAAGGTATGCATTTCAACTTTATATTTGGAACCAAATCAATTTGTATGGTATCGATGGCTTTTCTCTCATAAACAAATTGTCACTTGGGCAATTTTTATGGAAGAAATAATAGCACATTATGAGGATACAAAAAGAAACACTTTTTTTAGCCAATTGATAAATCTCAAACAAAAGGGTTTAATAATGGAGCACATTGAGGAATTCCAAAAATTGAATATAAGGGTAAAAGATATTCCAGAGGAGCATAGTATTGATGTGTTCATAGGGAATTTAAAGGATAACATCCAACATGAGGTTCACATTTGGGAACCTAATTCATTAGAGAAGGCATTCAGGTTGACAAGAAAGATGGAAAGCAAAATTATGGCAACCAATAAGCCTACCACTCACAACTATAAAGATGGAAGTGTTGTTGCCCCTAGCCTTCCACAACCTACAATGTTGACACCACAAAAATTGGAAGAAAAAAGAGAAAAATATATTTGTTACAGCTGTGATATAAAATACATTAAAGGTCATAAGTGTGCTGAGAAGAAATTATTTTACATAGATTGTGAAGAGGAGGAAGAAAAGGAACAATTTACATCAAAATAAGAGGATATACACTAGGAACAAACCCTAGAGAAAGAAGAAATGAATACGACCATATATTTTAATGCAATGGTTGGAATTACCACTTCTCAAACTATCAAGATAGAAGGAAACATCAAAAAGAAAAAAGTAATAGTGTTGATTGATTCGGTAGTACCCATAATTTAATTCATTATAAGATAGCCAAGGAATTGAATTGGTTCCTATATCCAGCACTAGAGTGTCAAGTAATGGTTGCAAGTGGAGGAACCATAAATTTCTCTGGAAAGTGCCATAATATCAAGCTATCCATGGGAGAATATGTATTGAATAGCCCAATGCTTTCCATTCCAATGGGTGGTGCTGATGTTGTACTAGGAGTCCTGTTAGCTCTGCTACATGTTGCTGATTTTCTAAGAGAAGGAATAAGCCGTGTCCTGGGTTGTTGGCTCAGAGATGGTCTACAGTGGTTATCCTTGCCTTTCCCTTGTTCCCTGCTTACTTCCTTTCACCTTGCTATCTTTGTTTTCCTTCCTAAACCTCTCCATTCCCTCTTCTCCTCTTATAACTCCATAATCCCCTGCTATCCCTCTTTTACTTCAATATTTGGTATAAATCTTGTTTCCTTTGGCTCCCAGGTGCCAAATTTAAGCTGTCGTAACTGCAATCATTTAACCTCCGAAGCAAGCGATATCCGCCAATTCGATGTGTTCCCCTGTCTAAGCCCTTTTACCTCAAACCCCCGGCGCTAAGTTCTTAACCTTTATAACCGCGCACATACGAAAAAGTCCCCGACTCGCGGCTTTCCCTGTCACATTAGTCCTGTTAAACCCCGTTTATTTCTCCGCCGTCCGATCATTTGCCGCATGATCCGACATTGTTCGCGCCTCCCGCCGCCAAAACCTGCCCACACATTTACTCGCGATCATGGTGGTTTTCCGCTGGCCCCATCTGCCACGCGTTGCTACTGTATTGGATCGCATGGTCACGTATGAATATCGCCCACCTCTGATAAGTGATGCGGGGAAACCGCTTACCACCGTCCCGTACGATCCCTGCGCGTTATCTCCCGCGCAGCTTCTGCTCCTGATTATCGTCAGATCTGCTCGTATATAATCTGATGGCCCTTGTCTATTCCGATCATCCTTCTCCTGATACTCCCTATCAAATCATCTCCGCCATCCATATATGTGATCCGACAGTTCGTAATCGCTTCGCCCTGTGTCTTCCCATTGCCTCCCACCATGAGATCTCAGCCATCCGTCAGTTCCATCCAATGGCTAACATTTATTCCCATCCCTTCGTTCATTTTCCATGCAGTTTTCGTATGTTAGGCCTATACCATGCTTCCAAGGAATGAAGGATAACAGTGATCAACTACCCACCGGCACTTTGCACAGATTATCTTCAACTACCTCATTTAAGAGACAGCACGGCCAAGGAAGGAAAGTACAACCTCGAGCAGTTAAACGCCTTCAGCAGTTATGGAACTCCTTCAATATAGCATTCCACCGGTTCGTGAAGTACAACAGAGTACCAGAAAGGGTCATTTTGTTCATTAAAATAATCAGATTGTATCAGAGACCCATATCAAACAGTTAATGTGGTTGGTGGTCCATTATGACCCCTCCATGCATAGGATAGCATATATTTTTGTAATCAACCTCCATATATACTGAGAAACAAGATGTAATGAGGGTTGATGGATATTGTTTTGATGTAAAGGTTCAATTTCTGGAGACTGTAACTATTGTGATACCTGCAGCGTCTGGTCTTCATTTTCAGCTAATGCAAGCTTCTTTTATTGTCAATTGCTCACTTTCCACTTCTTCTTTGTTCCAAGCTGTGCCTGTTATGCATTTTTCATGTGCTCTTGATGTTTAGCATTAGTGGGGCTATCATCCCACCTCTGTGTTAGAATCTAGTATGTATTATTGAAGGTGTATGCAGGTTTCTGTTTTCTTGGTGCCAGAGAGCTGTCATCCTGTCTGTGCATTAGGAAATAGATTTACAGACCTTTCTACTGGTTGCAGCCGGCCATCACATGGTCTTGTGCATCTGCTAGTGTGGTCAGTACTCTTCATGTTCACCTATTCCTTAAACTGTGAGTAATTGGTGGTCTAAAGCCTTGTAGTCTGGGGGTGTTCACCCATGTCTAGGGTTAAGTATAGTATAAGTGCTTATCTGGCTTGAATATGCATCATTCCTTCCATTCATCCATCATTTTCCAACATTTTTGTTGAGTTTGTAATGTTCCTGAGCATCTCTGATATACAACCTAGGAGAGTTTCTTGGGGTGATAACATTAATTGGTGCCATTGCCAGGGGGAGGAGATTGAAGCTCAACTTCCCTGGGAGAACGACACAGTTCCAGATTTTGATGATAGACAAGGTCTGGGCACATTTTTGGTTGTAATCATTTATCTGGCGACTCCACTGGAGGAAGACCAACTTTTGGCAACTCCACATTGAAGTTCTGGATCAGTTCGTGAGCCATACTTGAAGAAATCCTCAGAAATCGCCTGCTGAATCAATACCTGACCCTGAGAAGATTGTCAAGTCGAAGAAAACATCACAAAAAGGAGGCTCAGAATCAGGTAAGCCCAAGAAATCTTATTTGTCTCTGCATGAGGAGTTTTTAGTTGAAGATACACAATTTGAAGACTTAGAGCCTAGTGCTTCTAGTGAACAAACACCTGCAGAGATTAATATAGCTCCTTATCAATCTAGTTCCCCTTTCTCAGTCCAAAGAAAGTTTCCCATACAGTCCAAAACATCCCCTTGTCTCTGTCATCCATTTCATTGTTTCATACTGCTCAATCTACCAGTGTTCTTCCACATACCTTGATCATGGCAGGCCATCAAGCACCCACGAAGATAGAAAGAATTGTTGCTGCTAGATATGGACCTTTGGTCTTGCCTGTTCCTTTGAATCCCATGCCTGTGGGAGAATACCAAAAGTATATGCCCAAGTTTACTGGTACAGAGGGAGTAACAACAGAAGAACACCTTGAAGCTTTTTATAGTTATGCTGATAACTTAGATATAAGTGAAAATGATGTGTGGATGAGAATTTTTGTCCAGAGCCTTGATGGAGAGGTCAAGAAGTGGTTCAGAGAATTACCCCAGAGATCTATAACAGATATTGACGCCTTAGATGATGCATTTTTGAAGCACTGGGGAGATAAAAAGGACTTGTTGTATTATCAAACTGAGTTTGGTAACCTGAAGAGGGAAAATGGGGAATCATTGCCTGATTTTAATAAAAGATTCAATCGTATGTATAGTAAGATACCAGCTGAGGTAAAGCCTACCCCCACCTCTGCCAAACTCACTTATGCCAATGCTTTTGACTCTAATTTCTGCTTGTTATTAAGAGAAAGAAGATGTGTCACTCTAGCTGACATGCAGGATGTAGCACTAGAGGTGGAATCTAATATTATGGCTGTAGAAAAGCTAAAAAGTCAAGCTGACAGAAAGGGGTAGAGAGGTCAGGCTTCTACTTCCTCTGTTTCATCTTCAGAACCTAACAGATAAAATGACTAAGATGATAGAGTCATTGGCTGTTGAAATTTCTAAGCTGAAGGTTGAGCAGAATTCAGGAAAAACAAGGCAGCAGAACACATTTGCTCCAAGAAATCCAAATCCATTCAGAAGAGAAAATGAGTAGTTACAAATAATTCAGAGGGGTAAAGAAACAAATGAAGAATAGAAGGTTAGAGATCCTTTCCAAAATGTAGTCATGGAGGAGGAACAGTTTGAAGAAGATGAGGATGAAATTCACTGCATGGAAGATAAAGGCAGTGTTGCATTTTTTACATTGGTTGCTTATGAAGAATCATTGCTACAGGAATAAGACAGTCAAGAATGGGATAGAGAAGTTGTCCTACAAAATGAGGAGCAGCAAAGATATAATCTGAGGTAAAATGCAAAAAATGTCAAGGAGAATCCTACCTAAAGAGCTGCTGTCCAAACAGAGTCACAGAATATCAGACAGAGAATATCAGCAGTTGATCCAGTCATCCTAAAAGCACCAGTTCAAGAGGTAAGAGGTTCTGATAAGTTACCATCCTCTTTCAGCTTTGAGTTAGAAGTTCAAAAATTGAAAATATCTATGCCCCTGATAGAGTTGGTGAAGAGTGAAGTGTTTAGAAAGCCTATCCTTGAAGCTCATGAACTAGAAATCACACAAACCTCCACTGACTCTGTCAATTTGCAAGATGACAAGCCTGCCATTATGCATAGCCCCATGATTGAACCCGCTGATAATAATTCTCCATCTTTTTATGTCTCCTTGACCATTCATGACAAAATCCTCCACAACTGCCTACTAGATACAGGGGCCAACCACAATTTAATGCCTAAAGTTGTCACGGAAGAGTTAGGCCTTGATATCACTAGACCCTATCATGATTTATTCTCTTTTGATTCAAGAAAGGTGAAATGTCTGGGATTGATCAAAGATCTAGCCATTACCCTAACTCAGCTGCCCATGAAGAGTATGATGATGGATATTGTGGTAGCAGATGTCCCTCCTAAGTTTGGCATGCTGCTGTCTAGAGGATGGATTAAGAGACTAGGTGGGACATTACAGAATGATCTATCTTATGCCACTGTCCCAGTTTTTGGAGGAGAAAGTAGGAGATTGTACAGAGAAGCACAGATGGCATATATAATTAGTGTGAGAAGAATCGTACTAATCATCCCATTTATGTCGTGGACACTGATTTTGGAGTATGTATCCTCCAAATAGAAGAATCTCATAAGACCTCAATGTAGCTCAGGAAACCAACAAATCAGGCCAAGGAAGAGCAAGGAAGTTAGGTTTGGGAGATGTTCTTTGATGGAGCATGTTCCAGGGAGACTGCAGGAGTAGGGGTGGTGCTGATATCTCCACAACAGAAGAGCACACATCTGTCTTTCAAGCTGGCTTTTCAAGTCACAAACAATATAGCAGAGTATGAGGCTTTGCTATTAGGCCTTAATGCAACAAAAGACTGAGGAATCAAGAACATAAAGGTATTGGAGATGCTGATTTGATCATTCAGCAAGTAAATAAAACATTTCAGGCAAAGCACCCAAGGCTGAAAGCGCACAGATATGAGGTATGGAGACTCAAAGATTCCTATGAAAATTTCTGTATTTCATATATCTCTAGAGCCAAAAATCAGCTTGCTGATTCCCTTGCTGTGTCTGCTAGTCTATTTATCCCTCCCATGCCTCCCAGACTGATTTATGAAGTCCAAATGAAATATAGACCATCCTTGCCTGATAATGTCCACCATTGGAAATTTTTTGAAGATAATGATGAGATAAATAGGTTTCTGCAAGTCATTGATGAGTTTTCCGAAATTCAAATTGACCAAGAGAATGAAGCCTTAGAAGAGAGCCCTCAAATTTAGCTTAGAAATAAAATTGGTAAAGATATCATTGTCCAGCTTCCCAGCAATCATATTCCTGAGGGTTTAATTCCTTTAGAGAGACTGTTTGACCAAAATGATGTGCCTTACAAGGCTGCCCAGAAAGAAGACCAATCTGTAGTTTGTAAGCATGATATATGGAGTCCAGGTCAGCCTAGATACATAAATTTGTCCACTCATCTGTCTGCTGACCAAAGTTCTGAATACTGAAAATTAATGAAGCAATTTGGCTGATGTGTTTGCCTGGGAATATAGTGACCTAAAAACCTATGATAAGAAGAGTATTCAGCATAAAATTCCTCTAGAGAAAGATACTATTCCTTTCAAACAGAAGTTGAGACCAATAAATCCTATACTTATTCCTCTGATTGAAAAAGAAATTAAAAAATTGTTGGCTGCCAAGATTATAGTTCCTCTTAGATATTCCAAATGGGTCGCCAACTTAGTAGTGGTGAGGAAGAAAAGTGGAGAAATCAAACTGTGTGTTGATTTCAGAAACTTGAACAAATGCTCAAAGAAGGACAATTATCCCCTACTGAAGATGGAGCATTTGCTGCAAAAAGTCTCAGCAGCCAAAGTAATGTCTTTCTTCGATAGTTTTTTAGGTTTTAATCAGATTGTTGTGCACCTAGATGACCAAGAGAAGACTACATTCACCACTCCTTGGGGTACTTTTATGTATGCCAAGATTCCTTTTGGATTGATGAATGCTGGAGCTACCTTTCAGAGAGCTATGGATATAGCATTTGTGGGAGAGAAGGATAAATTTGTTCTTATTTACCTTGATGATATAACAGTATACTCCAACAACCATCAAAATCATTTGCAGCATTTGAAAAAGGTGTTTTTGAAGTGTAGAAGGTTTTGGATTTCAGTCAATCCTAAAAAATCACAATTTGCTTTAGAAGAAGGCAGGATGTTAGGACATGTTGTTTTTGCTACAAGTGTTCAAATTGACCCAGAAAGAGTAAAAGCAATATAGGCTTTGTCTGTCCCAAGATCAAAGAAGGATATCCAGTCCTTTCTGGGCAAGATTAACTTTGTAAGGAGGTTTATCCCGAATTTTGCTGAATATGTGAAGCATATTACCTCCATGTTGAAGAAAGGGGCAAAAATAAAATGGACTAATATAGCAAGAAAATCATTTGAGTCTATTAAAAAGGCTATAATGGAAGCTCCCACTTTAATAAGTCCAAATTACAGCAAGGAGTTCCATGTATTCTCATTTGCCTCTGAAGACACCATTGTAGCAGTTCTATTGCAAGCAGATGAAGAAGGCTCAGAGCATCTGGTGGCATTTTTCAGCAAAAACTTCAGAGATGTTGAACTGAGGTATGATATTATTGAAAAACAAGCATATGCTCTTATCAAATCCTTGAAAGCTTTTAGAGTTTACATTCTGCATTCCAAGATAATTGCATATGTACCCTCTGCTGCAATAAAGGATGTCTTGACACAACCTGATGCTGATGGAAGAAGGGCTAAATGAATTTCAAAATTGATTGAATTCAATATAGAACTGAAACCCACCAAGCTGGTCAGAGGTCAGGGTCTTGCCAAATTATTGGCTGAAGAAAATTGCAGATTATTGGATATTGATTTCCTATGCACAATTGCAGAAAATGGTCAAACAGAAGAAAGGGAATTAGCTGAACCAGAGAAAGAGAAGTAAGTGGCTGAGAATCTAGCTTCATGTGATTGGTATTCTACAATAATTAATTTCTTACTGAAGCTAGAAATCCCTTCAGGATTTACTCAAAGTCAAGCCAGAATTGTTAAGCTTAGAGCAGCTAAATACTGCATTCATGAAAATCTGCTCTACTGGAGGGATCCATCTGGAATGCTTTTGAGGTGTCTAGACAAAGAGCAGTCAATGGAAGTTATGCAATAGTTTCATTCCAGCATGTGTGGAGGGAACCATTATTGGAAGACTACAGCCCACAAGATCCTCAGAGCTGGGTATTACTGACCCTCCTTATTTTTTGATGTATTTTCATTTGTTAAGTCTTGTGACAGGTGCCAAAGATTTGAAGGAAAGCAACAGTTGAAGTCCCTGCCCCTAAAACCAATACAGGAAAAAGGACCTTTTCAGCACTGGGGCTTGGATTTTATTGGAGAAATCAATCCACATTCCAGTGGCCAACATAGATGGATAATAGTAGCCACTGATTATTTTACCAAGTGGATTGAGGCAATCCCTACCAGGAAGGCTGATCATAATGTGGTCATGAAATTTTTGACAGAGAATATCTTCAGCAGATTTGGTTGTCCACATAAGTTAGTCACAGACAATGCAGCAGCCTTTAGGGCAAAAGAATTAGTGGATATGTGTGATTCAATGGGTATTAAACTGGTTCATTCCACCTCATATTATCCTCAAGGCAATGGTCTAGCAGAAGCTTCAAATAAAAGCCTGATCAGGATAATTAAGAAGTTGTTAGAGGATAATAAAAAGAATTGGGATTCAAATCTCAAGTATGCACTATGGGCTGACAGAGTGACCATTAAAAGATCCATAGGGAATTCTCCTTTCAAGTTGGTATATGGACTGAAGTTGTATTCCCAATTCAGCTAACTCTCCCCGTGGCAAAATTCCTTCAAACAGAACAGAATGAGGAAGAAGACATGGCAAAGAGGATCATCGATTTAGCAGAAGTACATTAGATTAGAGAACAACTGGTTGAAAAGGCTGCAGCACATCAAAAAAAGATCAAGGATGCTTTTGACAGGAAGACAAAGATAAACAATTTTCAGGTTGGAGACTTGGTTTTGAAGTGGGATGCACTAAAATAAAAGAAAGGCAATCATGGGAAATTTGATGCTTTCTGGATAGGGCCTTTCATCATTTCTCATATTCAAGGGAACAACACCTTCATACTGAAAAGTATGGGGGGAGAAGCAGTTTTTGATGGCCCAGTTAATGCGTGGTTTTTGAAAGTTTATGCTATTTAAGGTCTTTTGGCCTTAAAATTGTAAATATTTTGTTTTATCAGTTTTAGTATAGGTTCAATCAGACTACATGCCCAATGGAACACTAGGAATTGTGGCTAATTTTTTTTCATCAGGAAGGCATTGATCCGCAGGTTCTTGAGATCTCACAGGGAGGATCGCATCCCCAGAAGGAGCCAGTGTTAGCTCTGCTACATGTTGCTGATTTTCTAAGAGAAGGAATAAGCTTTGTCCTGGGTTGCTGGCTCAGAGATGGTCTATAGTGGTTATCCTTGCCTTTCCCTTGTTCCCTGCTTACTTCCTTTCAACTTGCTATCTTTGTTTTTCTTCCTAAACCTCTCCATTCCCTCTTCTCCTCCATTTTCCTTATAACTCCATAATCCCCCGCTATCCCTCTTTTACTTCAATATTTGGTATAAATCTTGTTTTCTTTGGCTCCCGAGCGCCAAATTTAAGCTGTCGCAACCGCAGTCATTTAACCTCTGAAGCAAGCGCTATCTTCCAATTCAATGTGTTCCCCTGTGTAAGCCCTTTTACCTCAAACCCTCGGCGCTAAGGTCTTAACCTTTATAACTGTGCGCATACGAAAAAGTCCCCAGCTCGCGGCTTCCCCTGTCACATCAGTCTTGTTAAACCCCGTTCAGTTCTCCGCCATCCGATCATTTGCCACATGATCCAACGTTGTTCGTGCCTCCCACCACTGAAACCTGCCCACACATTAACTCGCAATCGCAGTGGTTTCCTGCCGGTCCCATCTGCCACGTGTCACTGCTATATTGGATCGCGCGGTCGCATACGAATACTGCCCACATCTGATAAGCGGTGCGGGAAAACCACTTACTGTCGTCACGTACGATCCCCGCGTGTTATCCCCCGCACAGCTTCTCCTCCCAATTACCGTCAGATCTGCTCGTATACGATCCAACGGCCCTCGTCTATTCCGATCGTCCTTCTCCCGATACTCCCTATCAAATCATCTCTGCCATCCATATATGTGATCTGACAGTTCGTAATCGCTCTGCCCCACGTCTTCCCATCGCCTCCCGCCATGAGATCTCATCCATCTGTCAGTTCCATCCAACGGCTAACATTTATTCCCAGCCCTTCATTCATTTTCCATGCAGTTTTCGTATGTTGGGCCTATGCCATGCTTCCAAGGAACGAAGGATAACAGTGATCAACTACCCACCGGCACTCTGCACAGATTATCTTCAACTACCTCATTCAAGAGACAGCATGACCAAGGAAGGAATGTACAACCTCGAGCAGTTAAATGCCTTCAGCAGTTATGGAACTCCTTCAATATAGCACTCCATCGGTTCGTGAAGTACAACAGAGTACCAGAAAGGGTCATTTTGTTCTTTAAAATAATCAGATTGTATCAGAGACCCATATCAAATAGTTAATGTGTTTGGTGGTCCATTATGACCCCTCCACGCATAGGATAGCAGATATTTTTGTAATCAACGTCCATATATACTGAGAAACAAGATGTAATGAGGGTTGATGGATATTGTTTTGATGTAAAGGTTTAACTTCTGGAGACTGTAACTACTGTGATACCTACAGTGTCTAGTCTTCATTTTCAGCTAATGCAATCTTCTTTTGCTATCAATTGCTCACTTTCCACTTCTTCTTTGTTCCAGGTTGTGCTTGTTATGCATTTTTCATGTGCTCTTGATGTTTAGCATTAGAGGCGCTGTCATCCCACCTTTGTGTTAGAATCTAGTATGTGTTATTGAAGGTGTATGCAGGTTTCTGTTTTCATGGTGCCAGAGAGCTGTTATCCTATCTATGCATTAGGAAATAGATTTACAGACCTTTCTATTGGTTGCGGCCGGCCATCACATGGTCTTGTGCATCTGTTTGGTGTGGTTAGTATTCTCCATGTTCACTATTCCTTAAACTATGAGTAATTGGTGGTCTAAAGCCTTGTAGTCTGGGGGTGTTCACCCATGTTTGGGGTTACGCATAGTAGAAGTCAAGGATAATTTTAGGGGCGAATGTTCGCCCTTTGGCGAAATTAAGTGGTTTTAAATTTTTAATGGGCGAATATTTTGTATCATAGTACATTTTTACAAATCACCTCAAATAGCCCACCTTATTTTAAGGGAGAGGGTAAAAAAGGTAAATTTAGCCCTTGAAATTAGGACTTACAACCTTCCATTCGCCCATTTTCAAGAATAAGTTTTATTAAGTGAATCCATTCGCCCATTTTCAAGAATAGGTTTTATTTAAGTGAATCCTATGGGCCAAATACCATATTTATAAAAGAGGTATGGTAAATTAATAAAAATATAAATAAATGAGAGGTATGGTAAATAAATAAAACATTTTTTAGATTTACTCCATAAGTCACCTTATATACATGTAAGGGTGTAAACAAATAAAAATATAAGTAAAATGGAGGTATGGTAAATAAATAAAACGTTTTTTATATTTACTCCATAAGTCACCTTATATACATGTAAGGGTGTAAACAAATAAAAATATAAGTAAAGTGGAGGTATGGTAAATAAATAAAACGTCTTTTTATACTTACTCAAAAGGTATGGTAAATAAAAAAAAATATAAATAAACTAGACGTATCGTAAATAAATAAAACCTCTTTTTATATTTAGTCCATAACCATCGTTCTATTTATGAAGGCTCAAGAAAGAGGTTTTATTTAAGTGAATCCTATGGGCCAAATACCATATTTGTAAAAGAAGTATGGTAAATTAATAAAAATATAAATAAATGAGAGGTATGGTAAACAAATAAAACATTTTTTTATATTTACTCCATAAGTCACCTTATATTTACGAACACTCAAAAAATGGGTTATATTTAGGTGAAACCTATGGCCAAAATACTATGGGACAAATACTATGGACTAGATTGTTATTAATACCATGCAAAAAACCATTATTAACCCTAATATTAGAATTAATAAAAACAAAAATGGCACATGGTATTGACCCATGGTATTCACCAAAATGGCACATGGTATTGACCCATGGTATTCACCTAGAATGTAGCCTATTTAAATGGGGGAATTAAACCAGCATGTATCCTATGCTAAGATTCACTAGGACTTTACAAAGTTTTATTATTTAGTGAAAGACTCACCAAGATCTTACAAGATTTTATAATTGAGTAAAATATTCGTCATTCCTAGTGAGAGATTCGCCAAAAAATTATATATACATATTATATTACTGATAAAATCGCCTTCCATTTTTCCTATATACCATGGAGATTCGCCCATTTATTATATTTATAAATTTAGGGGGGTTTCTTAAAATTTTCCTTGGTAGAAGTGGTTATTTGGCTTGAATATGCATCATTCCTTCCATTCATCCACCATTTTCCAACATTTTTTTTGAGTTTGTAATGTTCCCGAGCATCTCTGATATACAACCTAGGAGAGTTTCTTGGGGTGATAACAAGTCCAATGGCTACAATCCTTGGGTATAATAGCTTTTAATTTTCAAGAAATTTTCATGAGATTTTGTTTGAAAGGAAAGGAAGTTTAATTATGGGGTATCACAGGGAAGCCAAGAAAGATAATTAGCTCTAACAGAATGACAAAGCTTCTAAAGAAAGAACAACGAGGCGTAATTGCACAATTATGTTCGCTAGAGGCTCCCACATCAAAATCATCTATTTCTCCAGATCTAAAAAAGGCTTAGACAGTCATTCCAATGTATTTTAGACTCCCAAAGGTCTCCCACCTATTTGTGATCATGATCATGCTATTCGTTTGATTCGAGGAAGTGTTCCTCCAGACATCAAGCCCTACAGATATCCCTATGCCCAAAAGAGTGAAATTGAACGTATGGTTGCAGAAATGCTAGAGGCTGATATGATTCAATTTAGTCAAAGTTGTTTCTCTCCTCAAGTAGTATTGGTGCACATGAAGGATGGATCATGGAGCATGTTTCTAGATTATAGGGAGCTCAACAAGCTCACTATTAAAGATAAATTCCCCATTTGTGTCATTGATGAATTGCATGGATCAATTTACTTCACCAAGTTGGATCTTCGTTCGGGATATCATCAAAACAGAATGAATACTGAGGACATTCTGAAAAAAAAAATTATAACTCATGAGGGTCTTTATGAATTTTTGGTCATGCCTTTTGGCCTTACCAATGCACCTTCTACATTTCAAGGTTTAATGAATTCCATTTTCAAATCCTTCCTTAGAAAATTTATGCTAGTATTTTTTGATGATATACTAATCTAAAACAAGTCTTGGAAGGATCATGCCCAACATGTTGACAGGGTGCTCAAACTATTGGAGGAGAAACAATTATATGCAAAAAGCTCCAAATGTTTCTTTGGAGTACAAAAGGTGGAATATCGAGGTCATATTGTATGTCATGAAGGTGTTAAGGTAGACCCTAGCAAAATTAAAGCCATTAAGGAATGGAAAATCCCGACATCCATAAAGCATCTACGAGGATTTCTCAGGTTGATAGGGTATTATCGCAAGGTTTTTAAGATATATGGGAGAATAGCAGCACCTCTAACAACATTATTGAAGAAAGATGCATTTTCATGGACTCTAGAAGCAACAAAGGCCTTTGAACATCTTAAAAAGGTAATGTGCCAAGCATCTGCCTTAGCTACGCCGGACTTCACAAAAACCTTTATTGTGGAATGTGATGCTTAAGAAATGGAATTGGTGTTGTTGTAATGCAAGAAGAAAGACTTGTTGCTTTCGAAAGTCATCCAATCAAAGGAAATTATTTACACAAAGCTATTTATGATAAGGAAATGTTAGCAATGCTACATGCACTTAAGAAATTGTGACCCTACCTAATGGGAAGACACTTCAAGGTAAAAACGGATCATGACAGTCTTAAATACTTTTTAGAACAAAGATTATCTTCAGAAGAGCAGCAAAAAATGGGTCACAAAGATGTTGGGTTATGACTTTGAAATCATATACAAAAAAGGGAAGCAAAATGTTGTGGAAAATGCACTCTCAAGAAAGGATGAAGATGTGGAAGCATTGATTTGCGACATTTATATTATCCAACTAGATTGGATAAATGAAGGAAGGGATGAATGTAAGAATGACGAAGAAGTGTGGGCACTCATTCAAAAGTTATAGCAAGATCCCAGTACATCTGATACATTTAGGTGGAAAAATGATTTGTTATGTTACAAAGATCGCTTATACCTATGTAAGAATTCCCAACTCAAACAAAAGATTATTATGGAATTGCACACTTCACCCTTACGAGGGCACTCAGGATTCTTATGGAACTGCACACTTCACCCTTAGGAGGGAACTCAGGATTTTTAAAATCTTACTACAAGGTTAAGAAGGATTTTTTTTGGGATGTCCTTAAATCGGATATTCGAAAGTTTGTGGATGAATGTTTGGTTTTCCAAAAATATATAGTTGAAAACAATTAAGACCACAGGTCTATTACAGCCTTTATCCATTCCAAGCCAACATTTGGAGGAGGTTTCAATGGATTTTATCATAGGTTTACCCAAGTCTGAAGGAAAGAGTGTCCTCATGGTAGTAGTTCGCAGACTTACCAAGTATGCACACTTGTGTGCATTACCTCATCCATTTAAATCCAATACAATTTCTACTACATTTATGAAAACAATTCAAAATCTACATGGAAACCCAAAGATTATTGTAAGTGATAGAGATCCCATTTTCACTGGAAATTTTTGTACGAAATTATTTTCTTGTCTCAATACTTAGTTAGCTCATAGCTCATATTATCATCCTCAATGGTGTTAGGGAACCAGCTCACAAAAAGATACAAAAGATAGATGAACACCTTAGAAATAAGCCTCTTCGAAGGGGCAACCTCCTTTACATTACACAAATGAACAATTCTTAGATGATACCAATGGCAAGACCTCATTTCTATATATAGGAGTCTAAGGGGTCATAATATAATCAGAGCTACAATAATTATGTAAGGGCACAATAATAACAATAGTGGGCTTCTATGGGGCATAATAATAATAATATGGGGACTACATGGGTACAAAAATATAATAAGGGGGTTGTAATAATAACAATAAGGGGTTACACTAGTAGTATAGGGCCCTAACATGCCCCTCTCCTTCAAAAAGTGTTGTCCTCAAATCTTGAGTAGTTCTTGATGATTCTATATAAAATTCTTGTCCTCCCATGTGGAATCTTCAGTGGGTAAGTTCTTCCACTTGATGAGATAGTCTAAAATTGATCGATTTCGTAGCTATCGGGTTCTTGTTTCTGTGACTGCTCCAGGTTCCAATATGATTTTTCCTTCCTCTTCAAGTTTTGGAAATATTGTTTGAATTGGGATCTTCTGCAACTTTTGAATGAGTGGCCACACTTCTTCGTCCTTCTTCCATTCATCCCTTGCTTCGTTTATCCAATCTGGTTAGATAATAGAAATAGCACAAAATAATGCTTCCACATCTTCATCCTTTCTTGAGAGTGCATTTGCAACAAAATTTTTCTTCCATTTTCTATAGATGATGTCAATGTCATAACCCAACATATTTGAGACCCATTTTTTCTGTTCTTCTAAAGATAATATCTGTTCTAAAAAGTATTTAAGACTATCATGATCCATTTTTACCTTGAAGTGTCTTCCCATTGGGTAAGGTCACCATTTCTTAAGTGCATGTAGTATTGCCAACATTTCCTTCTCATAAATAGCTTGCTTGAGATGTAGCCGTAAAAATACCCAATCACCTACATCAAACATTTTTCACTGTGATGTTGATCTACTTCTTGTTTCATTCGATTCTGCACCAAAGTGGCATTATCCTTTAAAAGTTGGAGAACTTGTTGTTGATGCTCACTGTGATCTTTCACTGCTTGAACCTTTTTCTTCTTGATATGTCCTTCTATCTTTAGAGTTTGAGGAGTGGTAATTTCTTCCAATGCTTTACAAGATATGGTCAGATTCATTTCTTGCTGCTCAATGTGATCTTTCACTTCTTGAACATTTTTCTTCTTGATATGTCCTTCTATCTTGATAGTTTGAGGAGTGATATGCTTCCTTGTTGCCATAATTTTGCTTTCCATTTCTCTTGCCAACCTAAATGCCTTCTCCAATGAATCTGGTTCCCAGAGGCAAACCTCATGTTGAATGTTATCTTTTAAAGTCCCTATGAACACATCAATCCTATGCTCCTCTGGAATATCTTTTACCCTTATATTCAATTTTTGGAAGTCCTTAATGTGCTCCATCATTGAACCCTTTTGTTTGAGATTTATCAAATGGCTAAAAAAAGTGTTGCTTGTTGTATCCTCATAATGTGCTATCATTTCATCCATAAAATAGCCCAAGTGACAATTTGTTTCCAAGAGCAAAGCCATCGATACCATACAAACTGATTTGGTTCCAAATATAAAGTTGCAATGCGTACCTTTTGTGTGTTTTGCACATTATGGAGATCGAAAAATTGCTCCATCTGTAGTATCCATGTTTCAGGATCATTGCCATCAAACATCCTCGTATCGATCTTTGGAACATGGTGGTTCTTAGATCCAATGTTAGATTCTATAAAATCATGATTAACATTTATTTTGTTCTCATAATGAGTTTCCTTTACTACCCTTTTGCCATTAGTAAGAATTTCTTGTAGAAACTTTGTCAAATCTGTCTTCAAATATATTTTCAAATCTTCCATGCCTATCTTCAAATTTTCCATCTTAGCTTCTACACCTTTCTTTAAACCATCCATCGTAGATTCTGTTACTTTTTGTGCGAGTGACATTTGTTAGGGAACCAGCTCACAAAAAGATAAAAAAGATAGATGAACCCCTTAGAAATAAGCCTCTTCGAGGTGGAAACCTCCTTTACATTACACAAATGAAAATTTTTTAGATGATACCAATGACAAGACCTCATTTCTATATATAGGAGTGTAAGGGGTCATTATATAATCAGAGCCGACATAACAATAATAATGTAAGGGCACAATAACAACAATAGTGGTATTCTACCGGGCACAATAATAACAATATGGGGACTACATGGGTACAACAATATAATAAGCGGGTTGTAATAATAACAATAAGGGGTTACACTAGTTGTATAGGGGCCTAACAAATGGGCAAACTGAGATAACAAACAAATGTTTGGAAGGATATCTTCGTTTCTTTGTCTTTGATAAAAATACAAAATGGGTCAAATGGTTTCCTCTGGCTGAATGGTGGTAAAACACTTCCTTCCATACTGCAGAAAAAATGACCCCATTTATAGCACTTTATGGATATCATCCACCATCCATCACATCATATTTAAGAGAAAATTCTAAGGTTCAAGCAGTGGAAGATGACATTGAGCATCAATAACAATTTCTCCAACTCTTAAAGGATAACCTCACTTTGGCGCAGAATAGAATGAAACAATAGGAAGATCAACATCATAACAAAATAAGTTTTTATGTAGGTGACTGGGTATTCCTACGGCTGCTACCATATAAACAAATGTCCCTCACGCAAGCTAAGAAGGATAATAAATTATCACCAAAGTATTATGGTCCATACAAGGTGATGCAAATTATTGGTACTATGGCATACAAATTGGAGCTTCCTGCAGCTTCCCTAGTGCACCCAGTGTTCCATGTTTCGTGTTTAAAGAAGGTTATAGGTGACAAGCTCCAAATTCAAACAATATTGCCAGAACTTGACGAGGAAGGAAAAATCATATTGGAACCTGAAGCAATCACAGAAACAAGAACTTGACAGCTACGAAATTGATTAATTTCATAGTATCTCATCAACTAGAAGAACTTACCCGCTGAATATTCCACATGGGAGGATGAGAATTTTATACAGAAGCATCCATAACTACTCAATCTTTGAGGACAACACTTTTTTGAAGGAGAGGGGCATGTTAGGTACCTATAATACTAGTGATTCACCCATTACTATTGTCATTGTAGCCCTTATTTTTATTATTGTGCCCCTATTCTCCCCATATTATTATTAATGTGCTCCATAGAAGCCCATTATTGTTATTGTTGTGCCCTTATATTATTATTGTTATGTCATCTTTGATTATATTATGACCCCTTAAATTCCTACATATAGAAAGGAGTTTTATTCATTTGTATCATCCAAGAATTGTTCATTTGTGTAATGTAAAGGAGTTTTCCCCCTCGAAGAGGTTGATTTTGAAGTCGTTGATCTATCCTTTTTATCCTTTTGTTAGCTGGTTCATAACAATTATTTTCCTTTTTCATATAGTATTATTTTTAATTGTTATAGGTATTATATTTTTTATAATAATGTAAGCATTACTCACATACATGAAAAAGTCTCTCTCATGCTAAATTTCACATCTAAGCCCTTTTGATGTAATCGTAAAACTTCAATTAATGTAATTTTTGTCACTATAACCTTGAAGCACTTAGAGCCATACCCCTAAGAGTGTTTAATAAATTTTTTTAAACCAAACTTATTATTATTAATAACAACATCCATATTTTTATTTAATACAATTAAATCATCTATTAAATGTGTTCCTTAAATCTATTGAAATACAGTCTATGTATCTAAATATTATAAAAGAAAAAAAAAAACAAGATATTAGAGATGAATTAGAGTAAATATCTGAAATATACCCTTGTACTATGATAATCAAAGAAATAAAGTTATCTTCACTTGCTTCTTAAAGTGGGAAAACCATTGACTTAGAAAAGCTTCAAATACAACAATAATAAGCAAAATATTCCACAGTCTCTTACCTTTTCAAATAGATTAACAATAACAAAACCTTAACTACTTTTGATTCCATAATTAATGAGTATCAACTATTAGGAGGTTTATATTTAATAAAGGGGATCCTTTCACATTAAATAATTATCCGCTGTTATCTAAAGAACCCTTTTCAAATAAAATGACCACATATACCAATTGACTAATAGATACGTGGCTTAAAGTAGGCACGCCAATTAACTAACAACTATTGGGCCTAAAGTAGGGGGGTTATTGTAGGACCCTTGCATGCCCTCCCCTTTGTACAACACTATGAATATTAATATTGTGGACCACTCTTCCAATGTGTAGCTTCAAATTCAGAGGGTGGGTATAGCATGTACACTTTTGTATACTTTAGTAGTCAAATTGTTATGCAAAGGGGCTCCCTTGTCCACAAAAGAGAGGGTCTCATACACCAATTTAGTGTCTCGCTTGGTTGTGACCTTAAAACTAGATTATTATTATTATTATAAGGTCCATATAACTTTAATTCTAATTTATGATGGATTTTGTATTTGCATGTTTTCCATTTATATGGTTGAATGCAAAGAAACACTTAATCCCCTTCAGTAAAATAACATTATGATCAATGTTGGTCGACTTGTTTCATTTTATTTTGAGCGATAATCAAGTTTTCCTCAATATTTAAAATAATGGATTGCCTAGTGTGAAGTGTGGTATCTACTACATAAGCTATAGAAGTGCTTGGTACATAAGAAGTCACTAACAACAGTTTTTGGCCATAGGTTTGTTCATATGGTGCCATTTTGGTAGCTCAATTGATAAGTGGCACTATAGAAATATTATGCAAGGGGCAATCATTTTCCCCATTGGTTTCACATTTTGAAAGGAAATAATCAAATATAGTTCTTAAAGAACTTGCTAACCACTTTTATTTTCCCATTTATTTAAGGATGATATGTGGTGTTCATATTCAAATAGGTACCTCGAAGTTTAAATATACCTTACTAAAATTTATTGGTGAATGTAGGGTCCTAATCAAAGATAATGAAAGTATTCCATGCAAATTAAAATCTAAACCATGAAGACCTATCCAACTAAAGATTTGGTAAGTAGGTGCAATAAGGCACAACAAAATGAACATATTTGGAAATATGGAATATTACCCCCATGATTAATGATTTGTGTCCAACTCTTGGGAGAAACACAGTAAAATCCATAAAGATGTCAGTCAATTTATAAGTTGGGATAGGTAGTGGTTGCAATTCCCTTGTCAACTTCACTATGTCACCCTTGTTTTATGAAAAGTATCACAAATTGTTAAAAAATCATAGATATCTATTTTCATTCCTTCTGAAATGAAACATTGTTATATCCTTAAAAACCACCCCTATGTACCTTAGAGGATTCAATGATATCAAATATTGAAACACTACATCATTTTCTGGAGGATTCCTCTGGTTGGACCAGCCAGTGGAAATTGACACTGTTGCTATAACAAAAAACTATAGGACTACCTACAGCAGGGGAAGAAACAAATCCATTCTTTTTAGATAATAGCGGGGAAAAAGAGCGAGCATGGGAGGTAAAGGATAAATATGGCACACACATAGGTGTGGACGAGTTTGACATACCTAACATAAGTGAGTACATGGTCAAGTTTATGGCATGTAAGTTGCTACAAAAATGTTGCAAAGATCAATTACCAGTAGGGGTGATGGTGGCGACAACCAAGTGGATAGTAGAAGTCTAGATGTATTGGGACACATTTCCTCTAAATTAGTTTCTTATAGACAACCAAGAAGCACAAGACAAAAATTAAAAGCTCCACTATGCATGGCTCCTAATCTTGATAGTCTTAGTGGCATGGAGGGAACCATAGAAGTTTCAGTTCCCATCAATAGTGCTCAAAAATTTCTTGGTGCTCAGTATGCCTCACTATGGAATACCATGAATAAACAAAGTCATTTGGAGAACAATCTAAATTTCTCTGTGTTCAGGGAGGTGGTTAGGTGGACAGTAGAGAGCATATCTTGCATGTCACCTCAGATGGTGGAAACATACAAGGGAATTTCACACTTTAAGGAAACCCTGCATTTTATATACATTTAGTCGAAGAGGGATCTCACTAAGAAATGACTTCAGAGCCACTATATGTTGACATAGTTGGAGGTGAGAAACATTATTAATAATTAGGACATAGAATGGAAGTTCCTAGTGGAGAATATAGAGGAGGTCGAAAATATAGAAAGTAGCAAGAAGAAGTGAGTTCATGAGTCTTCATCAATGTTAGCATAAGGAGATGGCATAGAAGGTTCCCAATAAGAAGATTCTATGTATATTGGGGATAAATATTGGGGATAAGCACAATTAGCAGAAGATGGAAAAAGAAGGAACATCCAACACACGACTAAAGAGAAAGTAAACAAAGCCAAGAGTCACTCAAATATAGTCATTGTTTGATAATTACTTGGAGAATATTGGGTACCAAGTTAAACAAAAAATAGAGGAGGCACTGGAGAGAGTCACGCAGCAAGAACAATAGGTAAAAATTAGAACACAAGAATAGTTGGAACAATTATGCCCACTGTTGAAATCTAGTAGACTGTCTACAAAGAAGTCAACAAGGATAGAGAAAATAGAGGAACAAACTGTAGCCAGGGTAACAGAACCAACACTACAACAAAACAGGCAATTTGCGCCAGATTTAGCACCAGATTCTAGTGCATTTTTTTCTCAATTGGGATGAGCAACCTGGCGCTAAATCTGGCTCTATTGTACAATTTTTAAAGCGTCCTTTTTTGCACCAAATTTTGCATCTTTTTTACGCCAAATTTTCCATAATTTTCTGCATCATATTTTGCACCAAGATTTTCATTTGGTTTTACAACAGGTTTTGCTTCTAGTTTTGTGCCTTTTTTGCATCTATTTTTGCATCATTTTTTGCTTCCTCTTTTGTGGAATTCTTTGCTTCTATTTTTGTGTCATAATTTGCATCGATTTTTACACCATCTTTGACATCTTATTTAGCGCCTTTTTTTACATCCAATTTGTGCCAATTTTTGCATCTGGTCTTATGCCATCTTTTGCTTCTAATTTTGTACTTATTTTTACATCTATTTTTGTGCCAATTTTTCTGCCTTTTTTTACACCATCTTTTCCATCCAATTTTGCACCATATGTTGAATCTGATTTAGTGCCAAATTTCGCATGCATTTTTGCACCATTTTTTGCATCCACTTTTGCATTTTATTTATCTCCCTTTTTTGCATCCTATTTTGCACCATATTTTGCATTTAATTTTGCATCATTTGTTGCATCCAATTTAGCATCATTTTTAACACCATTTCTTGCATCCAATTTTTCATCCTTTTGAGCATCTAAATTTGCATCCTATGTTGAACCATATATTGCATCCACCTTTGCATCCCATTTTGTGTCTATTGTTACGTTCACTTTTGAGCCATTTTTTCGTCTACTTTTGCATTTGTTTTTGCACCAAGTTTTGAATGATTTGTTGCATCATTTTACATCCAATGTTGCATCTCAATTTGCATCCAAAATTGAGCCATTTTTATGCCCATTTTTGCACCATTTTTTCTTCTTTTGTGTCCAATTTTGCACCATTTTTTATGTCCAAATTTGCATCCTTTTTGGTATCTAGTTTTTCATTCTTTTTGGCTTCCAAATTTGCATCCTTTTTTCTGCCACATTTTGTGTCCACATTTGCATCTCATTTTGCACCTAGATTTTAGTTGGAATTTTCATCTAGTTATGCATCATCTTTGACATCCTTGGTTTCACCATTTTTTAGTCCCATTTTGCATCTTGTTTTGTGTATTTTATTACATCCTTTTTGCATCCTAATTTTACACCATTCTTTGCATCCTCATTTTGGTGTCCATTTTTGCATCCTTGTTTGCACCCAATTCGGTATCCTTTCATATGCCCTATTTTGTTCCCTTCTTTGTGTCTAGTGTTGCACCCTTTTTTAATTTTACTTTAAAAACCTTTTTGTGTCATTGTTTGCATATTGTTTTGATGGCTAGTTTAACATCCAATTCTACTCCCAATTTTTCATCCATGGTTAAATCCACTTTTGGCTTCTTGTTTAGAGTTTTACTTTTATTTCCATTTATGACCACCTCTATGGGTTCATTTTACTAAGTTCATTTACATAGTGAAATATATTAAATTTTCTAAATATCATTTTGCTGTAGGATTTAATGCATGGTTAGATGAAAACAAAACCCTCTCAGTTTATCTCAGAAACCTAGGACAAACCAATTAAGAGAAAGGTTGTTCTAAGGCTTAGGATTCTTAGTAGATCAGGATGTAGAGTATAGATTAAGAAAAAGAGAATGAATTCTTGTGAGTCCTCGCATGCAGGTCTTCTTGGAGTTTTTTGTATAGCCAAGAAGCGCTCCTAGCTAGCTCCAAAGCTTGGTCCTACACATAAGAGAGAGAATAAAGCAACCTTCACAACATAATATCTTAATAATCAAAACTATAAAAAACATATAAATATTATTGAATAAATAAATATAAACCAAAAACCCATGCATACATTAGTTAAATAGAAGAAGTAAAGAATGAATAGAAACATATGGAAGGAAGAAAAACTGATCTATATGAATAAAGGAGTTGGAGGAAAGTTACAACAATCAGATATAGTTGCAACATCACCTCCCCCAACTCATAGCTCCAAAACTCTCCCTCTCAAGACAGATCTCAAGAGCATGACAATACAAAATTCCCATCATTTTTTCAATGGCCAAGCCTCTAATATATAGGAAAGTGGAGGCTATGAAGATTTCCAAAATTCCTCATTAGTTCAATTTGGGAAAAATCTTTTGGGTGAATAATGTTTCCTCATATAAAAAAGGAATTTTCCACTTTTTAGATGCTTTTGTGCTTAGGAAAAAGCTTCCCCATGCTTTATGGCTCTTTCCCACTTTTGTATGCTTTTATTTTTTAGGAAAAAGCTAAAGATGAGGATAAAGAGATTACATTCCACCATATGTTTCCGAAAGTGACCAAGAATGTCAAATTCAAATTCTAGTTTGCTTATGTTTTAGTTTTTTTTTAAATATATATTTAGTTTTAGTATTTTTTTTTCCTAGAAAAATATATTTAGTTTTTGGTATATTTTTCTATAAGAAAAATTATATTTTGTTTTTATAAAAATGGATTTTAAACATTCCATTCATGCTAAATTTGTGATTTTATGATAGGAGTTTAAATTATATATAGTAAAGTAACTTAATGTCATGTGTCGTGTTGCTGAGATGGGTGTTATACATCTCTTTCTTGCTAAGTTATAGAATGTGCTTGGGTTTTCTTAATGCAATAAAACTAATTATGTTCTTCATGATATCTTGAAATGTTCATCTTGAACCAAGCTAATAAAACAATAAAGTTAAAATAGGTTTTCCTTTGTCCTTTATAGATCTTTGTCCCCATTAATCTTGGTCTTAATAGATTAATTGTCTTGTGGTGGCCTTGAGTGGTCACTTCCATTAGTTGCATGCTTTGTAGTTTTCAGTTAGTGACATTTTTTAGGCTTGATAATATGTTATTTAATTATCAAAATGTGTTATTGTCCATATTATTGTTAAATATTAATATTAAATATGTTGATTTTTAAGCATGTTTTAGCAAAACTTTCCCAAAATGTTTATAGATTGTATTTTATAATGCAATGATTCTTTGCTTGATGAAATTGTTTTGGATATTTTTTTTAATGATTCATTGATTGATGAAATTGTTATGGATATTTTTTTTAGTATATTAAATTGTATGTGATAAAGTCAAAAATCACCTCTTTTTTAGATTTTCATTGATCAATTTCCCTTAAGGCCATCAAGTTCACCATTTGGTCCCAGGTTAAGGAAATATAGGAGTCATGAAGTGGAATTGTCCAAGCACTTAAATCTTGAGACATGTTTCTTTTTAGTCACTTTATACTTTCTTTCTATGTAAATTTTTGATGAAAATAGTCTTGGAACATGAGGGGCGTCAATAGTAAGCGAAAACAAACTCCTAAAAGAAAAATGGTATGCAAAGCACCCATAAATAATGTTGATATAAGAAGCAAAAATATTAAGTGAGGTTCAACCTCATATAATTAGAAAATGGGGGAGGAATTTCCAAGTAGTAGTGATTGATGCTTAGAGATACTTGGGTGGAATGGTTATTATTTGAAATGATTAAGACATCAAGGTTACCAATATGTTTACCTCTTTTCGCATTATGTCAATACAATTTTAGTTAATTGACATTGAGGACTACTACCATGTATCCAATGTCTATGACTCCAATATCGCAAATGGAAAACCTCTATTTCTCAATTCTATTTCTAGCACAAGTAATTTATACTCCCCATCTCCATGGATTGTTGGGAGTGACTTCAATATTATAAGTGTCTCGAGGAAAAGAAAGAATGAATCGAAATGTTTAACAAGATATTTTGTAAGGTATACCATTAAAGCCACAAACTAGTCTCCATTAAAGTTGTCAAGAAATGAGTCTCCAACCCACACATGTGGATCAATGAGATGTAATACATGTGTGTGTGGTTACGAACTCAATACACCTCTATAATAACTCCACAAACTTATGTATTTCACTCTGTCACATAAATTGACAGTAGTGTGACATAAGTAAACCAAGAGTAGACATGAAAGCCTTAGGAAACAAACATTCCTTAGATCCTCAATTAGGTGCTTAAATGATGAAGTGAAAATGCAAGGAGAAAAGAAGAATTCATGATTTAACCATCACATACATGTGATCAAGTGTGACTAGGAGTGTATATATTCATATATTTTCCAAAGAGGGAGTGAATACATGAGTTACCATTTATTGGCCCTTATTTTTCTTTCTTTTTCATTTTCTTATATATAGGACTTAGGGAATAAGGTTTTCATAAGTTTGGCACAACTCATAGATATAAGATTTACATGAATTTTCACTTCAACCTTAGAGTTTAGACTTAGATAAATCAATATAGTGTATGTTTAATGATTTTGGCTTTCACTTTTTTATTGTATTTCATCACAAATACAAAAGGGGAAATATTTTGCCACAAATCTATGAATGCTTAATCATAAAGTCGTCATGTGATGAAAACAAATTAATGATGTTATTCTCTACGAAAATGATGGGTATTCTTGAGAAAATCTTATGCTTGTGGATGTTTCCTCCCTGGTTGAGAGGGAGTGAGGATAGACACCATGTTATCCATGTGTCATGTACTATGGCTAGGATTAACAATCGTAAGCCTAGTAAAGGCACTAGTAGGGATAATGGTGGATTGGATAAACATCTGGGACCAATATTCTTTGAGAATTTGGACATTGACTAGGACTAATCGCCATAAGTCAAGTACATTAATCCAAGATAAGAATAGTCATGAGGATTGACATTTTCTGGTGTCAAATATTATGATAGTGGATTAGGAAATGATCATGTGAGGACATACCTGGTAAACATCTTGGTGGGGTAAGTGCCTTGAAAGGCAGTGGTGTCCAAATTTATGCCTCCCAACATTGTGCTCTGATCTAATGGAGAGATAAACTTGTTAGTCAAGGCCTTACTATTTTGAAAATTTTGGCTATGATGATGTAAATCATCATTGATGCTTATCAATCTAGATCCCTTCTTATATGAATATTTCAACTTGAGAGTACTTTTTTGTCTCATTATGAGTACCTCGCTAGTTTAGAGGGAGGGTCATCATCTTCATTATTGCCATCATCACCACCATCAATGTGATTATTATTGTCATCATTTCATTATCATCATAATCACCATTCATGTCTTCTTCATGATCATCATCATCCTCATGATTTTTTATATTGTCGTCAATTGTTCATAATTATAGGTATCATAAGAAATATCACCAACCTTAGGACACATGATATATGAAAGAAAAATAACCACTTTATTTTTTAGAAATGATTGATGATCATCAACATCACTACCATTATCATCGTCATTATAATTGTCATCATCCCCATCATCATAACTAATATAAGTTTTATCATAATTTTTGTCATCTTCATCATGAACATCATAATCATCATTCATGCCATTATTGTTCTTGATTATGACCAAGATGAAAATAATGATAATGATGATCAGATGATGATGACTTGGAAGATGACGCCAAAGATAATTATTATGATTTTTACCATGATAACATTTAAAAATTGGGAGGAATGGCCAGGGTCATTAGCATCATCATCATTGTCATTGTAACTCCCATCGTCTTTATCATCATTGTCATTATCATAACAATCGCAATTCATGTCATCGTCATCATCTTCATTATCATCATCGTTATAATTATTGACATTGTCATCAATTGTTCATAATTTTCAATGTCATAAGAAATATAATCAATGCAAAAGATATGATGTGTGTTGGAAAATGGATGCAAAAGTAAACAAAAAAATGGGGGTAAAAATAGACGTAAATTTGGATGAAGAGTGGACACAACATAAGTAGATGCAGAACAAGACAAAAAAATTGAACAAAAGTGGATGAAAAAGTAGATGCAATAGTTCATACAAACTTGAACACAAAATAGGACTCAAATATGGATGAAAAAGTGGAAGAAAACATGGGCACAATAGTAGGCATAAAACTTAGCATAAATTGTGGTGAAACAAATGTGGATACTCCAATGAATGTAAAAAAAAAGGGACACAAACTTGAATGCAAAAAGGAGGAAAACTTGGATGAAAAAAGGGATGTAAACATGGGCCAAACATGGGTGCAATAGTGAACACAAAATTAGTTGCAAAACTAGACAAATCAAAAGTGGATGTAAAAGTAAATTCGAAATGGGATGCAAAAAACATAAACAATATTTTATGCAAACTTGGACACAAAAGAGGATGCAAATATGGATGCAATAGTGGAAGAAAATGTGGGTTGCAATGATAGGCATAAGATATGGCACAAATAATAGCACAAAAAAGGTGGATGTAATAATAGACACAAAAAAATATGCAAACTTAGATGCAAGACAAGATGCTATAAGGGATGTAAAAGTGGATGCAAACACGGGTGCAACATGAGAAACAAAATTGGATGCAAAATATGGATGAAATGGAAGTACATGCAAAAGAAGATACAAAATGAGATGCAAAACCCAACACAAAAGTGGATGCAAAAATAGATTAAATATTTTATGCAAAAGAGGATGTGAAGATGGATGCAAAATTGGAAGCAAACGTGGGTACAACAGTATGTGCAAAACATGGAACAAATTTTGTCACAACAAAAGTAGATGTAATGATAGATGCAAAAAAAGAAGCAAATGAAGATGAAAAATAGGATGCAAAAAGGGATGTAAAAGTGGGTGTAAACATGGGTGCAACAATGGATGTAAAATAGCTTTTGCAACTTATTTGAAAGAGCAATTTTGTCCCAACAATTAGACTTGTAGCATAAAGAACATGGTTAATACATATGATTCGACCAAAAACTAGTTACTACCAAAATTCAACCAAAAAAAATATTACTGCATAAAAATAGAATTAAAAACAAAAAAAATAAAAACAAAAATTTCCCAAATTAAAAATAAATAAATGATAAACTTTTTTTTACCAAAATTTAGTGATTTTTTTAGTGCTAATACTAACATCACCATTACAACAAGATATTTTTTTAGTGCTAATACTGCCATTACAACAAGATATAAGAGGGATATAATGCAAAAAGTTTAATAATAATATGTATGTAGAAGATGGTCTTCAGACTGGTGAATTCATGATAATCAATGGGACTACAGTCAAAATAATTGGATGTTATTTACTTTTTTACATAGATTGTCAAAATAATTGCATAAATCGATTTTTTTTAACCAAAATTTAACAAAAACTTTGCTAGTGCTAACATTAGAACCACCATTACAACAAGATATCTTTCTAGTGTTGACAACACCATTATAGTAAGATACCTCAAGAGAGACGGAAAATTTAAAAAGTATGATAGTAATATGTATCCAGAAGATGGTAGTGAAACTAGTAATTGTTCATTCTCATTATCATAATCATTGTCACCATCATCACCATCATCCTTGTCATCGTTATTGCCATCATTACATTATCATCATAATCACCATTCATGCCATCATCATCAGCTCCATCATCATCATCATTATGGACATTGTTTGCAATTGTTTATAATTATAGATGTTGTAAGAAATATCATCAACCCAAAAAATGTGATCAGTGCTAGAAAAGGGTTGTTTAGGACACATTGATATACGTAAGAGAAATAACAACTCTATTTTTGAGAGATGATCGATGATCATCATCATCACCACCATTATCATCGTCATTGTCATTTTTATCATCCCCATCATCATCATTAATGTAATTTCTATCAACATTGTTGTAATCATCATCATCATCCATGCCATTATTGTTTTTGATGATGACCTAGATGAAAATGATGATGATGACACCAAAGATAATGCTTATGATTATGACAATGACAACATCTAAAATTGGGAAGATTCGCCAAGGTCATTAGCGTCGTCATCATCATAATCATTGCCATCATCATCATTAATGTCATTGTAACCACTATCGTCTTTATCATCATAATCACAATTCATGTCATCGCCATCATCTTCATCTTCATCATTGTCAATATTATTGACATTGTCATCAATTGTTCATAATTGTCAATGCCATAAGGAATATCATCAATGCAGAAAATATGATGAGTGTTGGAAAAGGGATGCAAAAGCGAACATAGAAATGGGGGCAACAATAGAAGTAAAATTGGATGAAAAGTGGATACAACATAAGTAGATGCACAACAACATGAAAAGCCTAACACAAAAGTGGATGCAAAAGTAGATGCAGTTGTCAATGCAAACTTGGATGCAAACATGAAGGCAAAAGTGGAAGCAAACATGGGTCCAATGGTAGGTGTACTACTTGGCACAAACTGTGGTGAAACAAATGTGGATGCAACAACGGACACAAAAGTAGATGCAAAAATGGATGAAACAAAAGTGGATACAATAGGGGATGCAAAAACATACACAATATCTGATGCAAACTTGAACACAAAAGAGGATGCAAATGTGGATGCAAACGTGGAAGCAAATGTGGTTGCAATGGTAGGCGCAAGATATGGTGCAACAAAAGTGGATGTAACAATAGACAAAAAATATGCAAAATAAGATGCAAAAATGGATGTAAAAGTGGAAGCAAACATTGATGCAACAGGCAAAACAAAATTGGATGAAAAAAATGGATACAATGGAAGTAGATGCAAAAGTAGATACAAAACGAGATGCAAAACCCAATGCATAAACCTGACACAAAAGTGGATGCAAAAATAGATGCAATATTTGATGCAAAAGAGGATGTGAACATGGATGCAAAATTGGAAGCAAACGTGGATACAATAGTGAGTGCAAAACATGGTGCAAATTATGGCATAACAAAAGTGGATGTAATGATAGATGAAACAAAAGAATCAAAGTATGATGCAAATGAAGATGTAAAAAGGGATGCAAAAAGTGAAATTTAAAATGGGTGTAACAGTGGATGCAAAATTGTATGCAAAAGTGGATGCAATAGAAGTCGATGCAAAAGTGGATGCAATAGAAGTCGATGCAAAAGTAGATGCAAAACGAGACACAAAACCCGATGCAAATCCTGGTCCAAAATTGGATACAAAAAGGGATGCAAAAATAGATGTAGTAGTTGATGAAAACCTAGATGCAAATGAGGATGCAAACGTGGATGCAAAATTATAATCAAAAGTGGGTGCAAAAGGAGGGGCCAAACTAGGCGCCAATTGTGGCACAAAAATATTAGATGCAATAGTGGGTACAATAATAGATGCAAAAGAGGATGTAAATATGGATGCCAAACAAGATGGAAAAGTGGATGCAACAAAAGTAGATGCAAAATTATATGCAAAACTAGACACAAAACTCGATGTAAAACGTGGCGCAAAAGTGATGCACAAATGGATGAAAAAATGGATGCAAAAAATGATTTAAAAAAGGATGCAAAAAAGGATGCAAAAGTTGATGCAAGTGTAGGTGCAAAAAGTGGATGCAAATGAGGATGCAAAAGTATGTCAAACAAAAATAGATGCCAAAATTGATGCAAAACCTGGAACAAAACCTGGTGCAAAGGATGACACAAAACTTGGCATAAAATTTGGTGCAAAACGTGGTGCAAAACCTATTGCAATACCTGGTGCTAAACTTGGTGTAAGATTTGGTGCAAAACGTGATGCAAATTTTGTGTCAAGTTTTGCACCATATTTGATAAATGGATGCAAATAGCACCAAAAATGGGCTCTAGATGCAAAAAAAGAAGTAAAAAGGGATGCTAATCGCTGGTTTTGTTGTAGTGCAAGAACGATGTAGTCCCAAACATCTTTAGCAGCAGGGGAGTGTTGTGCACCATAGATATTTGTAAAGGCAATGGGATTTCAAACAAGATAATTTTAATAGCACGTAGAAGGATTCAACCATATGGAGTTAGTATTGTCACAATTATTGTTGGAAACCTTGAATAAAATGTAGTTAAGTGTTACAAAAGAGATATAGTTCCATGTAGCAATGTCAACAATAGAGTTGGCTCAGATGATATAATCACATGAGGTGTTGTAGTTGGAGAAAATATAGTTGGTAGCCAAGAATGAGGAAGAAATTTATAAAGAAGAAAATTTGAATAAAGTAGTGGAGGAGATTTAGAGTAACCTCCTAGAGGCCCTAAAGGAATTGGATACACCAAGGGAGGGGAAATCGACAAATATCAATGAGACTATTTAAGGTCTCAAAGACAAGGTTGTAGAGTTGGAGGCACAAACTAAGCTGATAAAAGGATTTGACATAGAATGTAGCAAGTTGTATGAAGTAGGTATGTGGGTGTGGAAAAGGCCGCTACAGAGTGAAGAGCTCAAAGAAGTGGAAAAAAATCCAAATAGTGCAAGAGAAGGTGAAAAAGCTTAAAGAAAACCTAAATACATTTGCGGTAAATGGGTGTGGGGCTACAATGTTAGAGAGTGTGCAACTGAATAGAAAAATCAATTAGATGAGACCCAAGCAATAGAGCCTGGTGTAAAAGACTGAAAATTTGTAGGATGAAGCATAAAAGGTAACAAATGAGATCGACATGACACAATACACCATCAAATAGGTAGTGCAGGAAAGGGAAGAAAATTTAAAGACCCCTGTCATAGTGGAAGTAACAAACAAAATTTTGACAGATGTAGAAGTCGAGGCAAAAGTGGAAACTGCAAAATAAATATTCTAGCATTTTTTTGCAAAAATAAAGGTAATACCAAAAAGACTAAGTAACTCAAGGACGAGCCACATTTGAGTGTTGGGGTCCTATTGGAGTAGTGTTTCAGGTACAAGTTTTGCGAATTGCATAGAAGAGCACTGTGCATAAGGGTACCATGCAGGAATGTCAGCCAAGGGTCAATGCATGGAAATGTAGAGAATAAGGAAACTCAATATGCTTTTTTTATATTTTTTCCCATGGTAACGTTTACCAGCTATAGTGATATTTTATTACCAAAGGGTTTTGGTGAGTTTTCACTGAAATCTAAATATATAAGTAAATCAAAGCCACAAAGTAAAAGAGATGTATTATTATTTTGATATGCTTTAGGCTATTGACTTGATATATGTTTTTGATAGTCTTACATTGTAATGAGAATTAAATATGATGGCGAGTCATGATGGAAGTAGTTGTAATTGAAAAGTCACAATATTAATAGAAAGACTTATTTTGGATTATTTTATGTCTTTGTGCATTATGTGATGGCTTGTATATTTTTTGCATTATTTTTCCTTTGCATGTATGAATAATGGGTTTACTACGTAGAATAGGGGTATACCTCATTTTGTTTTTCTAAATGATAAGAAATAATAATAAATTGAATATGACAATGATAATGTAAGGTCTTCGTCTCCTTCATAATTGAAGAACTATCTAGGTTCTTGTAGTCCCCCATAGATGCCTTGGTTGAGACTTTACTTGCTTGTAGGTTTGCCAAAAGGGTTGGTGTTTGAGGGGTTTCTTCGAAAATTTATTCTAAACTAGGATCTTCCCTTTGCATTCTATCCATTAGTTCAAAGGTTTTGTTTTCTTGGACTAGATCCAAATACAATGAAGAAGGAGATTAGTTAATGCAAAATGATATCCAAGTATCTAGGGTTCCATGAAATCTGTGGATGTACATGAAACGTTAATCATTGAGGGATCATATCAAAATAAAAATGAAAATGGGAGATTGTTATGTATTGTCTTCCATCTATCTAGTAATTTGGGAGTTAATGGGTGCAAATGGCCATTTGAAAAATGAAAAGTGATCAGATACTAGATTTGAGCTTAAAGAGAAAGAGATCAGAGTTCTAATATTTGTCATGGTTTTGTGTGAAAGAGTTATCCAATTTATCTATAGATCAATGAAGTTACCATATATTTGTGGGCCCATATTCCAGATACAATATTTATTCAATTAAAATCGTGGAGTTGGAATTGAAATTTTTCACAAGGAATTTAGATGTCCAACAAATCATTATAACCAAGTGGACCCAAATCCAATTTAGTTGAGTGGCTAGGTAATAAGGTCATATTAAGTGGTTTTCGGGTAACTAAAGCTAATCCCCCAAGGAGCCAAGTAGCCTTTGATCTGAGTCATATCTAGTCGATATGGAACAAACTTCTAGAAAAAGACATTAAAGCAATATAACAAGATTTCCATATTATCCTCCATGAAATGTTGGCTCTGTAGTATTTTGTTGAGTATAAAAAGGCCAAAGAAAGTTTAAATATTTTTGGTAACTTCACTGAGTGTGTTGGAAGTGGTTTCTTGTCAATTATAATTATTTTGTGCAAAAGGTGAAAAATAACTCTGTGGAATGAAGTCTATGGAGGAAGTGTGATTGTGGAAGATCTCATAGGATAAATTCAGAATTTGAGTTAAGGATACAGAACAAGGATTAAGGTGTAGAAGGTGAGGAGAGCTTGAAGAGGAAAAAACTGGATCATAAATCAAATAGACAAGAACACTTATGGATCTATGTTTGACAATATATGAAGGATTGATCTGCTAGCAAAAGTAGATTAGTGCCTACATATTTAGGAGTGGTTGTTTCCTTCATGTTGGTGCCTACAAAATTTAGGGAGTTGGTGCTTCCTTCAGGTTGGTTCCTATAAATATCAAGGGATTCGTGCCTCCAATAGGTTGGTGCTTGTAAACAGTGGGATTTGGCTTTTCCAACAAGTGGGTTATTTCAAAATGAAAGGCAACCGGTGCCTCCTACAAGTTGGTGCTTGCAAATCAAGGGATGCGAGCCTCATTTTGGTTGGTTCCAGTAAATTTCATGTAATAGTAGGTTGGATCTTGTATTTACATTAAGAAAAAAAAGAAGATTTGTGGTCTTTTCCATTTATGGGTTTCCACATAAATATATGTGTCTCTTATGTGTATGTTATATTATTTATGGTGTTGTGGTGTGATTAATAAGTGATAACATAAATAATCTTAAAGATTGGTAAAATTTTCATAATATTGATTCACCCTCCCTCATAGTATTATCCTAGTTTCTAAAAATTGATATCAAAGTCAATTCCTTCAACAACAGTCTAGAAATTGGAAGGTATATCATAGACAATGGCTAACCAGGATAGAAATTCTTCCAACAAATCCCCCATATTCACTAAAATGAATTATGCATTTTGGAAGGTATGAATGATAAAATACATAATTTCTCTTTGTGCATATGTCTAGGACACAATAAGGAATGTTATGAAAAGTGAGATGTATTGGTTAATAAAGATGATAAGATTGAGTTCACTTATAATGCTAAAGAAATTAATGAATCTTAAGTGATTTTCCTGAATATGAGTTGGTTAAATTCACACATTGAACAATAGCCAAAGATATATGTGATAAGATGATGAGTTTTGATGATGGTGATAGTAAAGTAAAGAAAACCAAAATTCAAGGCCTCAAAATGAAAACTGAGTCATTAAAGTTGAAATAGGACGAAGAAATATCCAATTTAATTCTTCGAGGTCATAAAAATAGTTAATACCATCAACGGACTTTATGAACCTGTGGGTAACTCCTTTATAGTTCACAATGTGTTGAGATATCTCCCAACCAAATTTGATGCAAAGTATCAACCATTGAGGAGATGGAAGTTTTCAACACATTGACATTGGATAAATTGCATGGAACGATGATATAAAATGAAATGAAAACTTCAAAAGGAAAATCTACATTAAGGGGGAATCTTTTCAAATATGATAGGAAGAGAAAAGAACATCTATAAGACTAGAGATGTGGATCTAATGAAGAATAGCAAAATTTTGTCAAAAGATTGAAGAGGATATAGAAAGTACAAAGATAAGTTATCCATCAAATGATTTAATTTTCGATAAGTAGGTCATTATGCATCTAAATGTCCATATAAGGAATAAAGTAATAAATATGAACATAAAAAGAAGAATTAATTTAGGAAAGTAAAGAAGGAAAATAAGTTCAAGAAGAGGAGCTTCTATACCTAAGAATACAACAATTCCTTAGAAAATGAAAATGAGGAGTTCTTTGATGAAGAAAGAATGAAAGAAACAACAAAGGAATTTATGCTTATGGCCTTAGAAACCCTATATGAGTGACAAGATGAGGCTAATGAAGAAGAGGCTAATGTAGACCTAGAAAGTGAATTGATTAGTGCCTTAGGAGGAATTCAAATGCTACATAAAACAAATAAGAAGCAAACAGAGGTGCTGAACTTTTTTTTAAGAATAAAAGGATAAATATGAAGATTCATCACTTATTCTTCTGAAAGTTAAGTTGGAAGAAGAAAATAAAATTGAATACACCTTGTTACAACAACTAGAAAATAAGGGAAATGAGTGTGAAAAACTAGAAGAAATAGTCTCCTTTAGAAAGGGATTAGAAAAAACCAAGGCTTAAAACTTAAATTTTATTAAATGGTACAAGAGGTTATATGATATTCTAAGCATTAAGAGAAATTCCATCACATAAAAAATCATCTACATTATGGAGGATATTTAAGCACCAATAAAAGTGAATACAAAGAACTAATCAACTATGTTGAATCTGTCAAAGGACCAACCAAAAATGTAGTAAAAGAAAATGAAAAGAAGTGACAACACCTAAAGAATATATATTCAAAGAGCCTTAGAGATCAATTGAATAATCAACAGAGACCTTTTTCCCATATATAGAAAGTGATCAAAGAATAATAAAATAACATCCTCAAAGGAAACTTGCTTCTAGGTACCAAAATATTTTCAATGGTAAGAGATTTTCATGTACAAATTTTGTACATAAAGTTATAATTTGTCGAGCACATTTTGGAAACAATCAGATAAGAAATAAAAGAAATGAACCTTATTAGTCAACAGAGGTAGAAATTTTTTTAATTCAAATAGAAATTATCTAAGGGAAAGCAATTATTTCTCTCCCTTATTTTATGATATTGATTGTTATAACTATCATAATTATGGATATAAAGAAACTACATGTACAACTAACAAATTTAGATCAACTCCCTAGATAAACAAGCACAAAAGAACCCAAGACCTCAAGGAAGGAAAAGGAAGATAAGAAAAAAGAATATGGCATTGTCTTATATGCCCAACACCAAGGAAACCAATGGTATGTGGATAGTGGATTATCTAAGCATATAATTGGTGATATGACCAAATTCTTATCACTAAATGAAAATAAGATTGGAAGTGTCAATTTTTTCAATGATGCCTAAGGCGACATCATGGGAAAAGGACTCGTAATATTCGGAAATGGAAGAGGTATATCTCAAAAAATTATATTTCTAGATGGAATCAAGCATAATATATTAAGTGTAAGGAAAATGTGTGACAAAGGGTATGATGTTACTTTTCCCTCCAAAGGTTGTGAGATAAAGTAAAAAAACAAAGGGAAGGTTATAGCAAGGAGCCCAAATGCCCATATATGTTGAAGAAGCCTAGACACATTGTTGAGACCTAGATATTACTTAAAGTTGAAACTTTGAACAAATGGAACCTTTCTTGACTTTTCACTTCAACTTCATTTTCCTCTCGATTTCTGTGGAGTTAGGAGAAGTGCCCGATATAGTTGGAAATTATCTTGGACAGGACTATCCAACCATGCACTTTTCATATTTTTTTAATCAAATCATATGAAAAAAATGCCTTCAAAGATAGGCTACACAATAATAACCAAGGTATCATAAGCTTAGAAGACAACCAATACATCAATAAAAGCATAAGATTCATGCATGCAACTTCAACATGCTCAACAAGTTCCCCCTGAACTTGACATGAATTGAAATAATGACTGGACTTGACATCAATGACAATAATTTCCAACATGATCAATAATCACATCCTTTGGCATTGATGGAAACACCACTGCTTGGAAACACACCCCTTGTTAGGTTGAGGAAACTAATATTATTTGCTCGTTCCCCCCATTTGCTTTCTTTATACACATTTATTCTCATCTCCAATGTTTTCTTACTCCCCCCCTTTGACATCAATGGTAAAATGCCTGGATATTATCTCTCTGGCCATTCTTCCCCTCAAAGGATATAACATTTTTCTCATTATTCTCCCATTTTGATTGAAATCAACTGATATTAATGTAATATTATCATGTCAGTGTCCTTGAATTTGCACTGTGCTCCCCCTAAACTTGTACTACTTTTACTGATATGAAAAAGTGAATAGCTTACACTATTGTATGAACAACTTCAACCCAAAATGTGACAAGACTCCCTAAAAACTCTTATACGAAAACCAACCATAATAAAGAGCTTCAAAGTGTTTGGAAACAAGTGGCATATCAAGAATAATGATGACAATCTTGGTAAGTTTAATGCAATGGTGAATGAAGGAATATTTTTTATATATTCTAATAAGAGTAAGGGCTACAGATGTTAGAATAAAAGGATATGCATAATAATTCACTAGATTGATGTAAATTTGGATGAGGATTTACCTCTGAAAAGAAAGAATCCAATATTTTTCTATCCACCTTATCAAAACATATGTGAATATGAAAAATAACAACTTGAATAATCAGGAGAAGAGGAAGAAGCATGTGAATAATTATCTCACCCAAAATCTTCCTCAAGGTACTTACAAAATCATCACCTTACAAATTAGATTGTTGGTGATAAGGAAGAAGGAGATTAAACTCAATGAAGAATAATGAATACCTCCAATCAAGCACATATTGGTATGCCATCCATGATTGAACCAAAATATTTTTCTCGAGCAAGCCAAGATGAGCATTAGGTAAAAACTATGAATGAGGAATTGTATCGGATTAAGAAAAATTACACCTCGGAATTAGTTCCAAAACCATTAAATAGAAATTCTATTGGCACAAAATGGGTCTTTAGGAAAACATTAAATGAGATTGGACTAGTTGTGAGAAATAAGGCTAGATTAGTAAATAAAGGTTATGGTCGAATTAAAGGAATTGATTTTTGTGAAATTTTTGCCCCTATAGAATTAGAGGAAATTAGAATGTTTCTAGTTGTTTCATATTACATAAATTTAAAGTAATTTAGATGGACATAAAATAATCCTTCTTGAATGGAAATCTCAAAGAAGAGGTTTACATAGAACAACATGAAGGTTTTAGTTGTCAGAAAATTATGAAGATGTGTGTATATTGAAAATGGCATTGTATGAACTTAAATAAGAACCCAACACATGGTATTCCAGATTAGACAAACACCTACAACAACAAGGATTCAAAATATGAACAGTTGAAAATAACATTTATATCAAATATGAGAATGATAATATTTTAATTTTTTTTTTTATGTCCATGACATCGTTTTTTTGTAGTACTGCAAATATACTAAGCCAAAAATTTGCATCAGATATGCAAACTAAAGTTGAGATATCTATGCTTGGGGAACTCACATATTTTATTAGATTATATATTACTCAATCATGAAATGGTATATTCATTTCCTAAGGAAAGTACTACAAAGAAATGTTGAAGAAATTTGGGATGGAAGATTATTATCTTGTCAATACTCCTTACGTCATTGCATATAATCTCAGTGTTGGAGCAACATTTTCAGGAAATATTTTGGAGATTTTCCTAGAGCTCCTATATGGAGAAGGATATTGCACAAGAAAGACAACTAGGGGTCAGTGCACGAAATGTGAAAAATAGGGAATGTAGTTAAGATTAGATTAGAGGTTTATGCCTATGGTAATAGGGAATGACCATAGTATGAGTAGGATAGTTTGTTGAAATTCCACTCTAATGTAAATCTATAAATAGATAAAACCACGATGGAAAAGAGAGACATGTAGAGATAGTGTTAGGCCCCTATACTACTAGTGTAACCCCTTATTGTTATTAGTACAACCCACTTATTATATTGATGTACCCATGTAGTGCCCATATTGTTACTAATGTGCCCCATAGAAGCCCACTATTGTTATTATTGTGCCCTTACATTATTATTGTTATGTCGGCTCTGATTATGTTATGACCCCTTAGACTCCTATATATAGAAAGGAGGTCTTTTCATTTGTATCATCCAAGAATTGTTCATTTATGTAATGTAAAGGAGGTTGCCCCCTCCAAGAGGCTGAATTATAAGGCGTTGATCTATCTTTTCTATCTTTTCTTGAGCTGGTTTCATAACATTTGGTATTAGAGCTTTGGATTCTAGGGTTTCGCTGCTCCAAACAGGTCATCGTGGCATTTTCGCTATAACTTTTTTTCTGTGACATTTCAGAAGTCGCACAAAAAACCCATTTGAGAAAAAATCGCGCTAAACCTTGGGTCCGAATTTCATAGCTTTTCGCGTTATATTTTCGGAGATATGATCTGAGGAAGTTGGTCTTTTTGCAGACTTCTGAATTACATTCAAAACAGGTGACCTGGGGAAAATCGTCATAACTTTCGCTCTAAGGATCGGATTGAAATTTCGTAAGAAGTTACAGAAAGAGAACGGACTGTAGTTTCTTGTATATCTTTTTCAGAGCCAAAGATCAAAAAATTGACACGTGTCACTTCATACAAGTTCACTCTTCAGGAAAGGTCTATAATCAGGTCATCTTGGGAGATTGTGCATAACTCGTTTTTGGAGAATCCAATTTGGATCAGACTAGTGGCATTGGAAAGAGGACATAGAGGGATACTACAAGTAGCAATTTCAGAACTTAAATATCTGCAAGTACAGAGTTACAGTCATTTCAAGTTCGAGGTCCTAAAATCAAGAAAAAGCAAGATGAGGAAGTTTGATGGCAAGGATCCGGTAAATTGGATACTTCAGATGGAGCAATATTTTGATCTACATGGTGTACCACTGTTACAAAAGGTATGTATTGCATCTTCATATTTAGAACCGGATCAATTTTTATGGTATAAAGGGCTCTGTTCTCGTAAAAACCTTGTTACGTGGTCAATTCTCACGGAGGAAATGATAGCACATTATGAGGATACAAAGACCAACACCATCTTTAGAGCAACACCACAACAATTGGAAAGAGTAAAAGGGCTTTGTGACATATTTGAAAGTAAAATTATAGCAACAAAGAAGTATACCCCTCACAACTATAAAGATGGACGTGTTGTTCCTCCTAGCCTTCCACAACCTACAAGGGTTACACCACAACAATTGGAAGAAAAAAGAGAAAAAGGGCTTTGTTACAATTGTGATAGCAAATGCACTAAAGGTCATAAGTGTGCTGAGAAGAAAATATTTTACATAGAGTATGAAGGGGAGGAAGAAAAGGATCAAGAAACATCAAAAGAAGAGGATATAGGCCAGGACTCGACCCCAGAGAAAGAAGGAATGAATCAAAACATATCTTGTAAACTATTGGCAAGAATGACCACTCCTCAAACTCTCAAGATAGAAGGAAATATCAAGAAGAAAAAGGTTCAAGAAGTGAAAGATCACATCAATAAATAACAAATGAATCCAACCATATCTTGTAATTCACTAGTCGGAATTACCACACCTCAAACTAGCAAGACAGAAGGACATATCAAGAAGAAAAATGTTCAAGAAGTGAAAGATCACATCGAGCGTTAAGAAATGAATCCGACCATATCTTGTAAAGGATTGGAAGAAATTACCACTCCTCAAACTCTAAAGATAGAAGGACATATCAAGAAGAAAAAGGTTCAAGCAGTGAAAGATCACATCGAGCATTAACAACAAGTTCTCCAACTTTTAAAGGATAGTGCCACTTCGGTGCAAAATCAAATGAAACAACAGGTAGATCAACATCATAGTGAAAAATGTTTTGATGTAGGCAATTGGGTATTTTTACTGCTACATCTAAAGCAAGCTATTTATGAGAAGGAAATGTTGGCAATACTACATGCACTTAAAAAATGGCGACCTTACCGAATGGGAAGACTCTTCAAGGATGAGGATGTGGAAGCATTGTTTTGTGCTATTTCTATTATCCAACCAGATTGGATAGATGAAGCAAGGGATGAATGGAAGGACAAAGAAGTATGGCCACTTATTCAAAAGTTGCAAAAGATCCCAATTCAAACAATATTTCCAGATATTGAAAAGGAAGGAAAAATCATATTGGAACCTGGAGCAGTCACGAAAACAAGAACCCGACAGCTACAAAATCGATCAATTTCAGAGTATCTCATCAAGTGGAAGAACTTACTCGCTGAAGATTCCACATGGGAGGACAAGAATTTTATACAGAAGCATCAAGAACTACTCAAGCGTTGAGGACAACGCTTTTTGAAGGAGAGGGGCATGTTAGGCCCCTATACTACTAGTGTAACCCCTTATTGTTATTAGTACAACCCACTTATTATATTGATGTACCCATGTAGTGCCCATATTGTTACTAATGTGCCCCATAGAAGCCCACTATTGTTATTATTGTGCCCTTACATTATTATTGTTATGTCGGCTCTGATTATGTTATGACCCCTTAGACTCCTATATATAGAAAGGAGGTCTTTTCATTTGTATCATCCAAGAATTTTTCATTTATGTAATGTAAAGGAGGTTGCCCCTTCAAAGAGGCTGAATTATAAGGCGTTGATCTATCTTTCTATCTTTTCTTGAGCTGGTTTCATAACATATAGAGATATATATATGGAATTACACCTAGACTTAGAGATATAATATACTAATGTTTTGTAAGGAGTTTGGAACTTTTTGTGAGACATGACAGTTGTAATGTAATGGATAAACTTCAAAAGTAATACAAATATATGTTTTGGTTCATTGTCTATCATTATGAATTATGTCATGAATAATATGATTTACTTTTTATGATCTGGTGATGCTTAATTATTATGTGAATTAAGGATGTACTTCAAATTTATTCTTATGCTGAGAATACGAGTGCTAACATAGGCTTTGTGTCTCCATCATCGCAATAGAACTATTTAGGTGCTTGCAGTCCCTCATAATATGTCTTGGGTAGGACTTCACATGCTCGTAGATGATGTTGAAAGGGCTAGTGTTTGAGGGGATTTATTGATTGTTTCACTCTAAACTTAGGTTTGTCATTTGCATGCCAAGAAATGGTTCTGGGACCAATATTTGTGACTAAAGGGGATGTGGATGCCATCTAAGGAAGATATACAACAACGGATACAAATCAAGGAACATGAATTTGCATTAGAGGAAAATAGAGACCACCGAATTGATCTTAAGAAGTCATTACAAAGGTATGTCTTTACAGACTTGCATGAGATTTTCTTTGTTGAAATCATTGTTATTCTATCCAAATGGTTGCCAAGACTATCAGATAAAAAATGAAATTGGTGGACTATGGTACCTCGCACTAATTCAAAGAGCGTGTTTGGTAAACAATAAATTCTCGCGCATAATCGATTTCTAGTTAAACAATATATTAGATGGGGGTATATTATTGAATTTTCAATAGAAGCCACTTGGTGATATAGTGTAGCTAAGAGGGAGTTTTTAAAATGACCACAAGAGATATTTTTGAAATCATTGATTACTTGAATAAAGATGTTGTCGTGTGACAAAGGGATGATTTCGTTGGAATATGATACCATGAGAAGTTGAATCTCTTTTCATGTGATGGGGATACTGGGGGATGACTAGTGGATGGCCTGAAGAAATAAAGGTGAGGGATACAGGAGAGCAAATGTGGAATAAAAATAATGATACTTATGAGAGAAAAAACATAGAAAATAAAAAAGGGCTAGAGTACGTACATCGGTACAGGTAGAAAGTAAAAAAAGAATCTAGCAGAGTGTTGCACAATGGAGTGAGATTTCAACGCAAAAATATGGTGAGAGAGAGATTTGTATTAGAGCCTATTGTAGATTAAAAGATAGCAAGGAGGAACGAAAAAGGAATAATAAGGAAAAATAATGAGTATTGGAAATAAGGAATTATCATAAACCACTTACCTGATGGAGTGCCATGCCTAACATACAATGAAGAGTTTCACAACAAAAAAAGAATGACTAATGAAGGAAACCCTTAACTCAGTTTGGACAAAGAAGAATCAATGTATCCTAGTGACCCTTTTCAGTCCATAACCTACGACAAATGCATGACCCCCACATGTCCCTAAGTCAAGTAAGATCACCCACTAAGTTATTGTAGTTTAATTCAGCTAGTGAATAAAATAATAAAAGTAGTCAAAATAGTGGAAGTAGTTAAATAGGACCTAAAGTACTAGGAAATAAACCAAAAGCATCGTAGAGAAGAACTACGCAGATAATCATGATTGATTCTTATCCTTCTATGTGAATGAAAACATTTCATGGCATTGGATTGGAGGATCTTGAAATTCATCTTTTTTATGTGTGAAGCAACTTGGGTTGTCAAGCAAGTACAAGATGCATAGGAAAAGGTGGCACAATTGAAGACAACTTTCAAGGATTGTGTGTTAACCTGGTATCTGAAATTCAATAATATTGCACTAGGAAGGAAAGGTAGAGCATTGGGAGAGATCAAACAATCACTATTAAAGGAGTTGTAGAAACCAAAATTAAAATATCAGTGTATTACAAAGATTAAGGAGATTAAGAAACACACTGGTGAGACACTATGGGGCTTTGATCAAAGGTTCAAAGTTTTTGTAGATCGGTTATGGTTTCCAATTCCATATGTGCAACATAGAGAATGGTTTATTGAAAGTTTACTACTATTACATTAAAACAAAAGAAGTTCGCCCAATAGTCTGACGTTTTAGAAATTTCCATCAAGTTATAGGCATCCCCTGGAAGTAGTGAACATAGCATAGGGATGGATAAAGTCCAATCACAACTAGCATCATTAACAATACAATTGCAAGATCTAGAGAAAGGAAAGGAAAAGTGCAAAGAGTACTAGTGCACTCTATGCGGAAAGGAGGGACACCATAGGAAAAAATGTCCAACAGTCACAACATGCGTGGCTACAGGAGCTACAAACCCATTGGTGCAAGGTAGGGGACTATGGTGTGATTTTTGTAGAGTATGGAGATATATACACACATCTTCTGTGATGATGGAAAATTATGAAATCTTGGTTAAAAAAAGGTCTACAACTTTTGCAAATCCATGGGATATGACATACATACTTGTCGTGCATTGGATTTATTGAGGGAGAGCACTACTAATACATATAGGGTGACAAAGGAAAATGTTATGAAGCTACAATTCCAATATATAACACACCCAAAATATATAACCTAGGAAAAGGCCAAGAGAGGTAAGGAAGAGGACAAGGATTTCAAGGTAGAGCCAGAGGAGGATTTGGAAGAGGCAATGGCCTGATCATTTGTTATAATTGCAGGAAACCAAGACATTTTGAAGAGGATTTCCCTAACCCATACATGACATGGACCTATTGTAAGCCAGTGGACCATGCTAATAAATATTATCCTCAAATTATTGTGAAGTGGCAAGAGAAAAAGGGATAAAATGTGCAAATTATATCTATTGAAGAACACACTATTTGACCACAGGTAGGATAAATTACAAGCAGAGGAGTGAGGATAGGAACATATGCTAATGGACAAGGAAACTAATCATATCAGTGGGATAGAGTTGTTTGTGATAGAGTGGGGCCCATAAATTTTGACCATGTAGTAAGAACTACTTGTATACAACATGCCTATGATATATGACGATTTTGTGGAAAGAGAAGGGAAGGAGGGGTAAATCCCATCAAGAATTTCTTGGAGAGTTGTTTAGACTTAATAAGAGACAGATTGTCTCTAGATGTGCTGCACAAAATGATTGACCAATGTGCACAAGGGGAGGAAGTGCCTATATCATAGAACCTTAGGTGCATGTTTAAGTAGATTATGTGCATGAAGAGAATAAGAAGGGAGTTCAGACCAAATGCACGGATTGGAGAATACAACATGGACCATATTATCTTGGACCTATGATAATATGTTGACATTAATATGAAGTAGATATGGGAAATTATGTGCATAATGAATTTGATTTAGTCACCAATCCAACTAATAATGGCTAATCAATCAAGAAAATATCATGTTGGAAGATTGGTGGAAGTAGAAATCAATATTAATAAAGTCAAAATCATTATTGATTTTGAGGTAATTGATTATTGTGGATGATAGTACATTAATTGGGATCAATTGGCCCTTTTATAATCAAGCTATATCAACCTTAAGAGAAGATAGATGATCTTCAAACTAGGATACTTGAGGGTGACAACTCCATTAGATCCAATGGAAGTAGATCGATACGTGAAACTAGTTAGAAATGGATTCAGCATAGAAGACATCAATAACATTTACAATATGACTGTGTAGGGATTATTACATTAACATGACCATTGATGGAGTGCTAAGCTAGCAAAGTATTAATTCCCGTGCATAGTGTTGGATGAAGCCCTTAAGAATTTGTAGTGTCGATTGCATGAAGTTTCTACGAAAAGGTGTGCCTATATAACTCACACAATGTGGTAGATTAGAACAGAGGTGCGTGAGCCCCCAAAGCATGATGGAATGAAAAATGTAGAAGTTTTTGTAAAATAATTTGAGTTACAGATACTAGAGAAGCTCAGGTTGTTGGGCTTGGATGTAGCTCTGAAAGTGACTCCCACATGGTTGTGAGTAACACAGAAGGAGAGGATAGAATATTAGTAGACGCATAGAAATTTATTACAAAAAATATTCTGATTTAATACAAAAAAATAAAAGATCTAAATATGTTGGCTTACGGTGTGTTTCTCCATGGAACAAGAAGGGGATACGGGAATACGAGTGGGTACATATGTTCATACATAAACTAGATACTATCCCTAGGAATTGGTATACATGGTTGTAAGTGCATAGAGGGGAAAAAGATTGCAGAGAGATTTATGAGAACTTGAATATAAATTTTATATTTGAATCGAATGATCCATCCATAGATACAAAACTACAAGTTATCAAATTGAAAATTTTGGCATAAAAAGATCTAGCTACGAAGAAGTAAAAACCTATATGTTATGCACATCGACAATCTCAACCCGTTAAACAATTTATGAAGTGCTACACCATTATCAAGGAATATGAGTAAGAGGAAAATCCAAGAAATTTACATATTCCAAAAATAAAAGTGGAGCACACAGTATAAGGTCCAAAACTTGAATATGTAGATTACATGAAGTCTATCAAGATGCACAAAGTGAACATTGGAACTAAAGAAAATATGAAGATTTCCATTATTGGAGATTATTAGGACAAGGAAATAATAGAAAACATTGTTAATTTACTACAAAAGAATCAGGGTTTGTTTCCAACCACTTTCTCAAAGATGAAAGCTATAGGAGGAGAGCTCATAGAAATGAATATTCCATTGAAGAAAAATGAAAAGTTATTCAAAGAGAGACCTTACAGGTTGAACCCAACCTACAAGAAAAAAGTGTTCAAGGAATTAACTAGAATAATGGAAGCATGGATTATTGAACCAATAGAATAATCTAAATGGGAAAGTATGATGGTGGCGCAGGATAAGAAAATAAACAAAATTCGAATCTATGTGGACTTGAAGAAACTAAATGATGCATGTACATGACCCGTTCCTCACCTCATTCAAATATGAAGTAATGTAAAATATCTGAGGAAAATCAGCCTACTCCTTTATGGATGGATTTATAAGGTAACATCAAATCAAGGTTGTGCTAGAAGATGATCACAAGACTACTTTTATGGCACAATGGGGATCATTCTAGTATACAACTATGCCTTCCAATATAAAAAATGCACTAGTAGTGTGTTCCAGCGTGGTGGTCCTAGATTTCAATAATTTTACACATAAATTATTACAGGTTTATCTCAATGATTGAATCATGTTTAGTCTACTAAAGAAACAAATTGAATTTCTATGCCTTATGCTTGGTAGACTTTCACAATTGTAAATATCATTAAATTTGAAGAAGTGTATTTTTGTTCACCATTTGGAATTTTGTTGGGTCATGTGGTATAAAAACAAGGACTACTAGTTGATCCTGTGAAGATCGTGGTCAAAGTAGATTTACCTCCACCAACATCATTACACTATTTGTGCATGACTTTTGGACATACGAGATACTACAAAAAGTTCATATAGGGGTATTGCAAATATTACAACTCCCTTGGAAAAGACACTGAAGAAAGAAGTAAAGATCCAGTGGGATGGAGAATTTCAAAAGGCTCTAGATACTCTAAAGGAAAAATCTCAAAAGATCCAAAACACCATCAACACCTTACAATCCAATGAGCCTCGAGATTCTATGAAGTAAACAGTGCAACTGGTGAAAAAAATAAATATTATGAGAAACGAGCAGCAATAATTGTCATAGAAGTTTGAGATCCTATAGGAAGAAGCAATCATGGTCACCAAAGAGATTGGGATTGTGCGTCAAATAATAAAACAATAAATTAAAGGAAATCTAGAAAGGCTTAAGACCCTCGTGATAGAAAAACTAATCGATGAGATCTGGGAACAAACATAGGACATCCAAACAAAGATTGCTACAACAAACCAAAAATTGGAGGCACTTGTTGCAAAGAAAAATGAGTCAACGCCCTCAGTGGTTCAAAAGAAGTACTGAGTAGCTTGGGATGAACCACGTATGAGTGTTGGGGGCCTATTGGAGCAACATTTTCTGGAAATATTTTTGGGATTTGCATAGAGGTGAACCATTAGAGAAATTTTGAGGTCTAAAATAGGCCTAAAAACAAAAATGTACAACCAAAATAAAATTTATGATAACCAACAAGATTCAAGATGATGATGTCAACCATGGGTGATGATTCACCATTTTTGGAGTAAAAAAGTTTAAAAAATATATAGAAAAAGTAAAAAAAAACTGCTTTTCCAACTTGTATTTTTAGTTTATCTCCCTACAATTTTCCTCAAATTTCTAGCAGGAACACTTGTTGGATGCATATTTAAATTCCTCATCCAAGTAGTACCCATTTTTCATACTTTTGATGGACCCTGCTACACAAACAATCAGAAATACATGAAAAAAATGATTGTAATCATGTTTTTTCATGTATTTCTCATTTTATGTGTAGCAGGGTCCATCGAAATTATGAAACATGTGTACTCCTTGGATGAGGAATTAAATTATGCATCCAAAAAGTGCTCCTGCTCGAAATTTGAGTAAAATTATAGGGAGATAAGTTGAAAATACGAGTTGAAAAGTAGTATTTTCTTTTTTCCCTCTAAAATTTGATGATGTATTCTAATCTTATTTTATTATTTCCACTATTATTTTATAGTATTCTTTAGGAGGCCCATTTTAGACCTCAAAATAATGTGTGTAGAAGGATACCATGCATGAAATTCGGTTAGGGGTTAGTGCAGAAAACATGGAAAAGAGGGAAAGACATTAAGATTCAATTATGGGTTTTTTCCCATGGTAATAGCGATTTCCAATAGTAAAAGTATGATTGTTTTTTATATTTGTTCTCTACTATAAATATATAAATAACTAAAGTCGTGATGTAAAAGAGAGACATGTAGAGATAAAGAGATATGTATGGAATTACACCTAGATTGAGAGATATAATATGTTGATGTCCTATAAGGATTTCACATTGTAACTTGATGGATTAGGATGGTGAGACATGATAGTTGCAATGTAATGGAGAAGTTTCAAAATTGATACAAATATCTATTTGGGTTCATTTTCTATTGTTGTGCATTATGTCATGGATAATATGATTTATCCATTATAATCTGGTAATGAAAAACACTATGAAATTTAAGGGTATGCTTCAAATTTCTTCTTATGTAGAGAATATGAGTGATATCATAGGCTCCCTATCTCCTTCATCACTACAATGACTTTATAGGTTCTTGTTGTCCCTCATAAGATTCCTTGGGTGAGACTTCGCATACTAGTAGGTGAACTGAAAGGACTAGTGACTAAGGGTTTTGCTGCATATTTCAATCTAAACCTAGGTCTACCCTTTGCATGCCAACAAAAGGATCCATTGTCGAGACCAAGGTCTATGATTTAAGGGGATGTGGAGTTTGAATAAGGAAGAGATACATCAATGGGTACAAATGAAAAAACTATAGCATTTGTTGGTGTGCAGAGGGGAAACTATAATTCATAGTGAAACAGCTAAAAAATCTACTCAAACATTGGCCCTTTCATCATCATCTATGAGTAGTTGAAGTCTCACTCAAGGCATGTTATGAGGGACTATAGGAACTTGGACAATTTTGCAGATATGGAGGAGACATGGAGCCTATGCTATCACTCTTCTTCTCAAAATAAGAAGAAATTTGAAGTATACCCTTAATTCATATAGTAATTAATCATTACCAGATCATTATAGATAAATCAAATTATTTTAGGGGAAATTTTAGTGGCTAATATTCACAGCTGGGCTAATTTTCAATGATTTTTCTAAAAAGAGATTCACTAATTTTCATTTTTTTTTAAATGATTCACCCAATTTTTATAGTATAAAATTAATTAACCTAAGAATTGCCAAAATTCTACAGAGGCTATATAAAATTATTAAAAATTTAAATTTTTTTAACAAAAATATCACTGAAAATTTTATAGTTTGCATGTTATAAACTAATACGATTCGCTAAAGTTTCTAAGCTTTAAGATAAATTTCCATCCTTAATAGTTTCCATGGATTATTCATTACATGATGCACAACAATAGACAATGAACCAAAATAGATATTTTTATTGCTTCATAAATTTCTCCATTAAATTGCAACTGTCGTGGAAAACCAACCTATCCCATCAAGTTACAACATGAAATCCTTACAGAACATCAATATATTCTATCTTTAAGTCTAGAAGTATTTCCATACATATCTCTCTATCTCTATATGTCTCTCTTTTACATCACAACTTTAGTTATTTATATATTTACATTGGAGAACAAAGTTGACAAATAATGCTACTTTTACTATAGGCAAAAACCCCTAATCTAATCTTAACAACTTTCCTTATTTTCTATGTTATGTGTGTTGACACTGAGATGACTTTTCTACATGGTGCACCTCTACATAGATCCCTAAAATATTTTCTCAAAATGTTGCTCCAACACTCAACAAAGATGATGATCCATTAGAGGTAGATTAACTAATGTATAGATAAATAATTGACAAAATTTTGTACCTAATAGCGTCATGGCCAGACATTATGAATGTTTTTGGTGTATTTACAAGGTATCAATAAAACTCCAAACAAACTCGTCTCTTAGCTTCCAAGACGATTCTCAAATATTTAAGGTCCACAATGGAATATGGTCTATGGTATCCAAAGGGTCAATTTTTTTTATTAACTACACATATATATTCCGATTGGGTTGGAAATTTAGATGATAGGAAAAGCATAAGTGGTGGTTCTTTCTTTCTTGGAAATTTCTTAGTGGCCTGGTTAAGAAAAAATTAATCACCTACCTCTCTTTATATTTTTTAATCCAAGTACATAGTAGTTGTGGCAAGTTGCACTCATATTTTGAGGATGCAGAAAAAATTATAATACATGAAGGTAACATATGATGAACCTATTCCAATTGTTTTTCATAACATAAGCACTATTAGGATATCCAAGAATCATATTCTTCATTAAAAACCCATGAATATCCCCATAAAGTACCATTTTCTTAGATAAAATGTGGTTAACTAGATTATGAAGTTGGAGTATATCTCAACACAGGAACAAGTTCTCGATATCTTCACCAAGCCTCTTCCTTAAGAGAGTGTTGAGTATTTAAGGAAGTAGTTGGGATTGATGTCTCACTCTTCTCTTCACAAGGAAAGAGGGAAGTCATACAAATAAGTCCAATGTTGGGATCGGGTCCCCGGGGTTAGTTTTGGGGAAAAAGCCCAAATTTTGATGTAAAAAGATGTAAAGTCTCCACAAATTGTGGGCACAGAGTGCGGAGTTACTTATGAGTTAAAAAGTGTTTTACCCTTGTTCATGTAAAGATGAGTTGGCTTTTGAGATCTACCCATGGTCCGCGGCCCATGGGATTGTATAAATAGGTGTGTCTTAGAGAGTCTAAGGCAGATCTATGCCTTGTATATGGGTATGAGCGAAGAATTCTAAAGCATAGAAGTAAGTCTTAGAGGGGAAAAAGGCTATGCATCTGAGTGCGCAGAGGCCTAGAGTGGTGTCTACAACTAAGTGCATGGACCCCTACAGCTGAATGCGCGGGGAAGTTTTCAGTCTGTAAGCCTTCACTGTAGATCAATAAAGAAGACTATTGTAGAAATTCCTGTGTTTTATCTCTTTACTTCTGTCATGTATGAATGCGATATATGCTATGATGAATAATGTCTTTATGAAATAATGATGTATTACTTGATCTGTCTTATTATCTGAGCACAATTAATGATAAGTGATTACGCAAAGATCATACCACTTCCTGTTAAAGTGATTGAACACTTAGGTAGATCTGAGCAAATATTGATCTAAGGAGAATCTATGGTGTGCGTAAGTAGATAATTTGCATGTTCAGGGTCCGCAAAAGCCAGTCATAAACCTTCATGGAGGTATAGAGGTCGATTAAGGGAAGTTACAATGATAATTCATAAGAGCTTAGATATATGTGCGAAGGCAAGTCTAGGACAGAAAAGGGACATCACATTGATCTCTGGGTGTAGAAACTTGGTTCCAGCATCCCCCCATACTGCTTTGGGTGAAACTTTAGTTCATGCACCAAGGATTGATGCCGAAAGGGCTAGTAGTGTAGGGATTTTTTTGGCCCAACTAACTCTGAACCTGGGTAAGAATGCACTAAACCAACAAATGGTTCCATTGTAGGGACCGGGATCCGCATAAAGAGATGTGTGATGTCACATCACTAGAATCCAACAAAGAAGGAAATTGTGAAGTGGTTGGATAGAAAGATCCATGAATTCATGGCACAGAAAAACATGAATCTGCTCCTGACAAAAGAACTATGGTTGGAAAGATATTTGTACACAAAGATACATGAAATTTTCTTCTGTGCCTTCTTGATTGAACTATACTAGTGGATAGCTAAATTGGCAGACGACAAAGGAAGGTGGAGGCTTGACAGTCCAATAGTATGGAATCTGAAGCTAGTTCTCAGGTTGGAAGCCTTTGAAGAAAATATCACGCATGTTGTTGACCATTGGCTTGATCGGGTTATAGGAGGATTTGTTATAAAATTAGCTCTTTACACCTCAGTTAGTTACAATGAAGCAGAGCGACACTTCTTCAAAGGACCGTGAGGTAAGTATCTAAGATATTTGAATACTTGGATTAAGATATTGTTTTGTGAGAAACGGGTTAAGCCAATTCCTTGATGTTTGGAGGTACGTGAAGTGGGAAGATATTTAGAGATAGGGGAAGAACAGGCCCTGAATATAGCCCACTGATTGGACCTCTTGTGAGTGACGATGAGGGAGAAGCACAGGCTTCACCGCAGAGTGTTGTCTAGTTGATAAGACAGAGTTTTTTTGCAGATACCGTCCACAACACCTCCACATTCACCCCCACAACATACACCATCACCCATAACACCACCACCATCGACGCCATTCAACATGTCGAATACCATGAAGTTTCTAGTTTTCAATGGCTTAGGAAGTGAGGATCTAGATCAATTTTCATATGTTGGGAAGGTTATGTGGACAACACAACAGATTATGGATGATAATATAAAGAAGGCATAGTTTGTTACTGCTTTGGAGGATCACACGCTGACATGGTATGTTAAGTACTACACTGATAATCCGTTGATGTCATTAGTAGATACTCAGATCGCATTGAACAAAGAATTCGATAAGCCTAAGTCTACCTTGCAATCGGTAATTGGATTTAACGAAATCACAATGAGGCCTGGTGAAATGCCCTGGGAGCTAGATCAAAGACTGGAGTGCGAGATCCACGAAGCCAATATGAATCTTACAGATAGTGAACACCATGATTGGTTTATATCCGCGCTCCAGCCCCACTTAAGGATTTCTTTATTGCAGCAAAATATAGGAACTCAGGCAAAATCTCTGGAAATCATGATGAGATTGCATGAAACACCTATTCAGGACATGTCTTTGGGAGTCCAACAAATTAAATCGCAGTTGCAGAACCTTTGTTTGGAATTTCAGAGCTTGAAAAAAAAAGGAGGCCAAGATAGAGGTGTGCGAAGAAGTTTGGTGCCTCAAGTGTAAGAGCAAGGGGCATGATAAGGATCATTTCCCTATCTTCGCGAATTATATCTTGGGGGGTTGATGCCCCTGAGGTAGGAAGCTCCAACAGGACCAATCATGGGGCCTGCGCTATGGTGCACTATTTGTCAGGTGGCTGGAAAACATGTAACAGATAACTGTCATTTGCTGTAGAAACTTTTGCAGACACTACAACAATTGTTCTGCAATTTCAGCAAATCGGTGGGCCACGATGAGCTCCACTGCCGTAGCTACGAACTAATGATGAAAAAGACACCTACATAGTGAATGAAAGTAAAAACTCAGCCTCTAGATCAATCCGCTGGGGGAGCGCACGGAGGATATCAGGGGCGCGGATGAGGTCGGGGAGGAGGAGGACCTGGTAGAGGTCGTGGATAGGTCATTTTTTATAATTGCGAAACACTAGGGCACTACACACGAGAGTGTATGAGTCAGACATACCCGTCATGTCAATACTACACTCTGTTTGACCATACAATAGAATAATGCCCTATATTGATAGCCAAGATGTAGGAGAAGAAGGTGCAGCCTCAACATCCTACCCAAAACTTACAAATGATGAGGGTCGAGCCCCGCGAGGAAGATCCAAATGTGAATATTGTGCTACGAAGTGGAATAACGACTGTGATGATAAAGGAAAACAACCTAAATAAAGCGGGTGGGTCTACAAGGCCCCAGAAGAGGAGATAAGGTTTGGTCTTAAGCGTGCGAAGGGAATACTTATGGAGGCGAAGAAAAGCTTCATTGAGCCCTCTACCACCTTCCTAGAGACTTGTATGAAACTACTGTGGCTACCAAGGCTGTGAAAGGGCTACAAGAATTGATAAATAAGTGTGCTAGTAAGGAAAACGCTCCTAAAGGACACCACGTAGTCAAAAAGATTGGAAAACATAAGAAAAGGATAAGGCACGAGATGAGGCTTACCACACAAATAGGAGACTATAAGATGGACCAGTTTGTTCTAGATCTAGGATTAGATGTAAACATTTTTCCTAAACAAACATGGGAGAGAGTGGGGAGACCTATGCTGCAGTGGTCTCTAATTCAATTGAGGATGGAAAACTGTCAAAATATTATCCTTATGGGATGATTGCATGGAGTGACCATAGATATAGAAGGTGCGAGCGTGTTGGCTGATTTTGAAGTGATAGAGATTGTTGATGAAAACAATCCATACCCTGTGCTCCTTGGAATTGAATGGGCTATCGACATGAATGGGGTCATCAATTTGAAGAAGCAGACAATGTCGTTTGAAAGGAAATGACTCTGCATTGTAGTACCATTGGACCCTGCAGAAGACCGCGCTATACTGAACCACTCCGTGACTATGAGGAATGTGATGATGATTTGGATCAGATCTATAAAATAACACCGCGAGACCAAGAATGGGTTAATCCAACAACTGATGGAAAGATTGCATGGGACCACAAAAGCTCTTGTACCTCAGACTTAGATGAAGAATTAGAGCATTGGCAAAATAGGCTGCATGAAGTATCCACGCTACGCTGTAATATGATGACTAAATCACTATGTTGTGTGTCCTCGGAGGTAATAAATTTACCTTATTACGATGATTTAACCAATGTAGATAAGTTTTTGGATGTTTTTGAAACAGAAGTCCCAGAGGATCATCATTTTCAAGCTCTAGATTTGGCACCGCACTCTACACCTGCTCGATGGTGGGGTACACACAAGGACAACATTGATGAATGATGTGATTATAGGAGGATGATGAGGGTGCAATTTGGTCATCCTAAAGTGTGGTTAATTGAGAAAGATGATGGGAGGAATGATCCATGTGATCATTTAGTAAAGTGGACTAAAGTCTACGGAATAGAGTCATAGCCAGAGTGGGTGCACTTATCTGTCACATTCTAGATATAATCCCTATGAATTATTACCTGGAAACAGAGCTCTGCCACGGCACCACGGAGTGGGATATCTTAAGGAAGGATTTTTGATGACATTCAGTTTTGAATACAGATTCGAAAGCATTGATGAGGCATTGCAGGAGGTTAAGGCAACGATCTTCATAATTCTGCAGGATCCTTTGGAGTTGGTTCAACCAGATTGGAGCACCAAGCTGCACCATGCACTGGAATGCTACAATGTGACTGCTGAAGGGGAGGACGAGGATCTAAGGAATATCAATATCCCAGAAACGTTAGGCCACCAAGAGTTCAAAGGTCCGCAGATAGAGAACTCAGATATCATCGCGTTGTTGAAGACTAGGCAAGTAAACATTGGTACTGAAGCGAAGCCAAAACTTGCGAATATTGGGGATTACTGAGATGATGCCATAGTGGATAAATTTATTGAGTTACTCCGCGAGTACCAGGATGTTTTTCTTACAAAATTTTCAGACTTGAAGGGCATCATAGGCGATTTGGGTGTGCTGAAAATAACTTTGAAACTGGACGCGAAGCCCATTAAGAAAAGGCCATATCACCTTAATACCAAATATAAGGAAAAGGTCCGCTTGGAGTTAGACAAGATGCTTGCAGCAGGAATTATGAAACCAGTGGAGGAATCTAATTGGGTGGGACCAATGGTAGTTCAGGAAAAGAAGCAGAAGAGAGAGACAAGGATTTGCGTAGATCTAAGAATGCTTAATGATGTCTGCGTTCATGATCCTTTCCCAACATCATTTACTAATGAGGTACTGGAAAATGTTGGAGGGAAAAAGGCCCATTCATTCACTAATGGGTTCTCTGGGTAACATCAGATTAAGATTACACCAGAAGACATGAGTAAGACAACCTTCATGATGGAATGGGGTTGTTTTCAGTATCCAGTGATGTCATTTGGACTCAAGAATGCATCAGTGATATTCTCCTGCGTAGTCATCGTGGCGTTCAAAGAGTTCATTCTCAAATTTTTGGAGGTATATTTTGATGACTAGACAATATTGGGTTAGTAAAGAGCCATGTAGCCAGTCTACACTTAATGTTGAATATGTGCTGAAGATATCAGATCGCGCTGAACTTGAAGAAATGCATATTCTGTATCCCCTTTGGAATTTTGCTCGGTCATGTGGTGTGCAAGAAAGGATTAATGGTGGATCCTGCTAAGATCGCAGTGATAATCAATTTGGAGGCCCCAAGAAGTGTCAAATAGCTACGCGCAATGCTGGGCCATAATGGGTATTATCAAAACTTCATTAAGGCTTATGCCCAGTGCCTATGGAGAAGCTACTAAAGAAGGACGCTACATTCTTTTGGGATGAGGAATGTTAACGCAGTCTGGATGTATTGAAAGATAAGATGGTCTCCGCGTTGATCTTGGCCTTCCCAGATTAGAAGAATGAATTCCATGTGCACATTGATGCCTCGTGTATTGCGTTGGGAGAAGTACTAACACAGGTTGGTGAAGGAGAGATGAATCATCATATAGCATTTGCAAGAAGAAAGTTGTCAAACATTGAGAAGAATTACTCAACAACAGAGTGCGAAGGATTGGCTATGGTGTACGTGCTCCAAACGTTCAGACATTATATGTTGGGTGCACATTTCAATATGGACATAGACCATTCTGCATTAAAGTTCTAGTCAATAAACCTGTGTTGGGTGGGGGATATGCAGATGGTTGTTGTTATTTCAAGAATATGATTTTGAGGTAATTGTGAAACTAGGAAGGTTGAATGCAAGACCTAACCATTTGTCACGCATTGAGACAAGGGAGGAGCCTACTAATTTGGAGGAAGGGCTTTCCGATGTGCAGTTCTTTACGGTGTGCATTGTAGATAACCACTTTGTGGATATTATCCACTTCTTGACTACATGGATGGCTCCAAAAGGATACACCAACCAGCAGAAGAAAGAGTTGGTAGTGCGTGTGACGAATTTCTCAGTAATTGTTGGACATTTGTATAAGATGGGATCGAACGAGATACTTCGATGATATGTGCTTGATTTTGAATGAAATAACATCCTTGCTAAAGCTCATGGAGGAGTTGTGGGAGGAAATTATGCAGGAAAGGCAACAACGTAGAATATTCTACCTGTCGGGTTGTGGTGGCCTACATTACACAAGGATACCAAAGCATATTGTAGGGCATGTGATGCATGTCAAATAATGGGTAGGCCATCACGAAGGGATGAGGTGCCTCTGAATCCTGAGATGTCGCTACAGCCATTTGAGAAATGGGCCATTGACTTTGTAGGGCAATTCAACCCCCAGGAAAGACAACAGGTGCACGCTATATCATCACCGCGATAGAGTATCTGACCAGATGGGCAGAGGCATAGCTTGTGAAGGATTTTACAGGGGACACAATAGCTAATTTCTTGTTTGAATATTTGTTAACCAGGTTCGGTTGTCCGAAGGTATTGATGAGTGATCGTAAGCACTTCCTAAATGAAACAATCAGCGTGCTGAAATAAGAGTTCTAGGTGTATCTTCAGAAAAGTACATCATATCATCCTCAAGCTAATGGAATAGTTGAGGCCTTCCATAAGATCTTGTAGAATGCGCTCACAAATATCTGCAACACGCAACGGAATGATTGGGACATATGTATACCAACAATATTATGGACATACATGACTACTTGCAAAAAACTAATAGGTCAGACACCTTTCTGACTCGTTTATGGCGTAGAAGCGGTGATTCCTATGGAATATATCATGCCTAGTATATGCATAGCATCTTTCATAGGGATGGAAGACCGCGGAGCCTTGGAAGAATGATTGGCGCAGTTGATGGAGCTCGAAGACTGTTAGGTTCCTATACCAATAGGAGTCATAATTTTGAATGGCTAAGGTTAAACCTTGTAATATGTACATACCTTTGCTTTCCGCAATTGTTTTCCATATTCAAAAATTAAAAAATATAAAGAGGGTATGTCATAAAAGAAGAATAAAAGGACAAAAAGAACAAAAAGGTCAAAAAAGATGAAAAATATGAACCCCAAGAAAAGAAAAAAGACCATGAAAGTGAGCAAGCCAAAATCCCACTACTATTTACTTTTTATGCATAATAAAAGATTGTGTGCAGTTTGTAATTCTTGCCACAATCCATGATAGTCAAAATGTTTAAACTTGACTATTTCATGTTTTCAATTTCATGTCTATAGATAGAGAATAAAAATCTAGCCAAATAGTGTAACCTTGGCAGATAATTAGATAGGTAGAGTAAATAAAAGGAGCTCAGCTATTTAATCTGAGCCCTTGGATGTAATAAGGTTAGATTTAGTTAGTTTACTATTGTAAAGAAAAAGAAAAATATTTTATAAGGGTTTGCTAGCTCAAATGCACCCTAATAAAGTGAAGTAAAAATGGTAGGATGAGTAGATGGGTAAGTAGAAGAAAGGTTGAAGAAGTATGATGATTGATTAGACAAAAGCACATTTATCATGTTTCAACATGTATTTCAAATGTGTATGGGAAATCAAGCATGCAAATGGATTTCAAAGTCAATTAATTAACTTCCTCCATTCATTTCACCTTTTACTTAACTAATTTCCCATAATAAAGTTCAAAGTGCTCAAAAACCTTTAAGTCAAAGAGGCTCAGAGTATTTCTGTAAATTTTGCAGGGACTGGACCCTCGGCTCAATGACTTATGGATGTTAAGTACTAAATTCCCCTCATAAAAGTGCATCCCCCCCTTCAGTTCATTCATTTTCCTAAATAATGTTTCTTTCCTAAAGGATAAAACACTTTTTCCTAGGAAAAGCAATTTTTCCCCCGCACATAAAGCATTTTCATATCAAAAACCCACCAAAACACATTACCCTAAGTATTATTGTTAATATGTGAAAAGCATTTAAATCGCGAAAAAGCATTTGCTTAGTGTGTTGTGCCCCTTTTCTGCCCATTCATATTAATTACTGATTTTATATATTGATTCCCGAAAACCCACTATCCCGTGTATATTTAACTCCTCTATACAAAATAACCCCACCCATTAGTTTAGTTATAAAATATAGTACTACCTCTTATCCCTCAAAAAATATTAAAATCCCGCCCTCAGTCATTGATCTTGCCTTAATCCATCATTAATCCCTGCAACCGTTGTAATTAAGTTCCCACCGGGCCCCCCACTAGCCTCCGTATAGCTTCCCTACCTGATCACTATGCAATCGCTTCCCTCCACATCTAACGGCTCTTATCCATATCGAGCGAACCCAGCCACCGAACGATACCCACCCAATAAAGTGGTTTGTCCACCAGCCCCCAATGCTACATGTCAGCCGATGAGTGGAATTAGGGAGCCCCTCCCGAATACCACTGAGCGCCTAAAAGCAGTGCGATAGAAACAGTTTATCGCCCACCCGCTACATGACAAATTGACCACTGTTCACCCCGTACCTGCCAAAATTGAATTTTGCACATAAAGCCAAAAAAGCCCCAAATCATTTGCTTTCATGGGGATTTCAACTGTAAACCTTTGAAACGCATGCACGCACCTGCGAACGTTGAAGCCATCAACCCATGTCCAATTGCACTCCAAAGATGCCACAAACCACCCATACAACCTTGTAGCCTGCACAGAGCCCTTTCGACCATTTGCAGTTGCCAGCTGCCCTGTTCAGAGCTAGTTTACCTCAATTCTAGGTATTTAAGCCACAATTCACCGAAAAACCCTGTCAATTTCAAACCCAGTTACTGAGTATTGTTAGTTAAGATAAAGATTAATTGAAGAAACTCAATGACTCAAACCTACTCTAGGTTGAACACCATTGCCCTAAAAACACTGCAAATTACCTCCCCCATTCTCAAATCCACAAGAACTGAGAATGGCTACCCCAATTGCCATGGATGTAAGACCTGTCACCACTCCCCATCTAGACCTGGACCACCTTCCCTTAGCTGATAAGGATTTCTAGATAAAGGAAACCTCTGTCCTAGAATCCTCACTCAAAGTACACTATCGAAGTAGGGATAGATATTTAAACCATGCTGGTGAAATTGGTCTTTGGGAGTCCAATTTGCCTAAGTACATGTTCCTAGAAGTCCACATTTTCCCAAAAATTGTCCACTGCTGTCATGCCAATTATATTTTTAGTCAAAGAGCAGTCATGTCCCCAAGCCAAACCATACTTTTCACCATCACTGCTGAGTCTATAAATGAAATGCTACAACTCCAACTAGGGCAAAACTTGACTCCTATTTCAATTGGAAGCTTATTAGACCAGTTCCCCAAGCTTACCACTGCAAAATTGGCTGAGATGTTCCAAACATTCATCAGAGAAGAAAGTCATATCCCAAGGGATCCTCCTCCATATGTAACTACCATTTTTTCCCCATTTGGTCAGGATATTGTAGCCATGATATCTAGTGTCCTAGGTTATACCACCAATGAATATATTGATGAAATTATCCTAACTTTCCTGTCCATCTACACTCCAGGGCAGCCTCTTGCTATCATCTATGACTATGCCAAATTAACAACTGATAGGATGCACGACTAGTTTCTTAGAATGAGAAATGAGAGAGTCTTCAAATATTCCTCTATCTTGTACCATATTTTCCTATATTATCAGTCAGATAAGTTGCCATTCACTCCTTAGAAGCTTGACACAAAAGGTTAGCCCAGATCAGTCATTTTTTGGACCCCATTGATCCACAAGTATTACTCCCCATATTCATATGCTAACTTTATTGACCTATTTTTGCATCCAATTGTGACAATGTTGATAGGAAGCCCACCTCCAAGAATCAGTTCAGATATAAAAAGGATCCTGTAATTGTCAAAATAGTCCAAGTTAGGTGATTGTTACTTGTACCAAAACCATACCGAGATCAGAATCTATGGTTGCATGTTGGCTCCATACAAAATCCCAAAATACCTCCCAATGAGGTTATTTTCTTTAGAGTACTATAGGTAGATTATCCATGCAGATGAAACAAACTTTGTCAATGCCAAGAAGAAGGCCAACTTTAAAATAGAAGACCAACTAGGCCCCTTAATATGTAACTCTAGGGAAGCAGGCCGTGAAGCAGACTTGATATTGCAGAGCATGAAATTCCAAAGAAATTTTGTTTGGAGATATGACCCTTTGGAATTCATTACCAAGAAGAGACAAAAGGTCAAGCTAGGGCCTTTCATCCACCATCCCATACCTGAGATTGAAGCTTATGCCAACCAATCAGAATGGGTGGAAGGGACATTAGTTGATCAGGACAACACCAGGGTAGATATAGAGAATGCTCTAATAGATCTGGAAAAACAACTTGATGAGGGTTCTTTCCTGCAGGTGCCAGAGGAATCAGAGGTGCCAGGGAAATCAAAGGTGCTAGACCGATTAGACATACCAGAGAAATCAGACAGACCAGAGACAACCATGAGTACCCCTTCAGTTGTACAAACTCCTCTAAATGAGGAGAAAAGCCTAAAGAGAAATAGGGAAGGGGCCACCACTTTAGCAAGGGAAACTTCACAAGCTTATGCAAAAACAAGCCAAACCAAAAGACAGAGAGTGAATCCTGTCTCTAAACAAGAATACACAGAGGAGACAGCAGAGGTCACTGTTATAGAAGGAAATAGGAGCAGGGATACCACCCCATCTGGAGGCATGCCAGAGCTTTCCACATTACAAACTCAGATGTTGGAAAGTCAACAAAGAATTGAGGTATCTTCCTTTAGAATACCTACAGATAAGGACCAAGACATTAAGGAAAGATACAAAGAAATCAAAGCCAAAAATGAGAGGCTTAAGGCCCAAACATATGCACAGTATCTAAATATGACCCCAATTAATCAAACAAGGCTAATGTTAGACTTTGATATCAAAGAGGAGAAAATGCAGATGACTTTCATCAAGCCAACCACTAAGCAACCAAGAATAGCATCATATTTCAAAAAGGTGGATTTTGAAGTACTAGCAAGGGATATTCATCCCATTGACCAGATTGAACTACACAAGCAAACAGGGGAGATGATATACTCTGCGTTAATAGGGAAGGCCATTGCTACGCACCAATTATAGAACTCCCTAAAAAATATATTAGCACAGTTTCAGTTGGAGAATGCCTCCTCATAGGCCAAGGATACAAGGATCAAGTCCTTAGAGGACTTAGTAATTGAATTGGGACATGATCTCAAGGATATAAAAGCTACAGAATGGCTTATTAAGAAGAAAAATGATGATATTGTTGCACTTAAGAGGAAATTAAAAATACCCCAGTTGCATCATCCTCAAACTCTAGAAGTCTTAGAGAATCAAAACAAACATGAGGAATTGATGGACTTTGTCCTAAAATTGAATTATCAACTTAAGGAGACAGAGAAGGAGTTGGACACTTTAATTTAGTCGAAGCAAAGTGACCTAGACACAACTTCTAGAACTGTCATCCCCATAGTATCTATAACAGTTCCTTCCACACTGGCAACATCACTGGCACCCACTTCTCCACCTGCAATAGCATTTCCAATAACAATAGAATCGACAACAACAACAGGTGCACCAATAGATAAAGAAGTAGAACTTGTGAAAGCCATGGAAGAGATGTCCATCTAGGCTACATAGATGAAGAGATTAAAGGAAAAGGTGGCAAGTTTGGAAACTGATTGCAAACTTGCCCAACTCCAGCGGAAAGAAGAAACACAGAAGGCACTGAGAATGGGTGAAAGAATCAAAATCTCAAAGGATTTAACACTACAGGAACCACTGGGACAAACCAAAGAAATACTCTAGGCCAATATCATTGACTCTGTCAATGATATTTGGCCATCAATTCAAGTTATATTTGAGCAGACATAATTAGTGAAGATAGCCACTGAAGCTATCCAGAAAGCGAAGGAAGAATTGGGGGACAAACCAGAGGATGCTAATCGACTCATCCACTTCCTAAACAACAAGAACAGATATGAGCTCCATGAGCTTAACATAGAAGATAGGACTGAATCCATTCTGGAGATTAGGAAGATTCTTTCCAAAAGAAACCTTCTGCATAACTTAGAAGAAAAGTGCCATAACATGAAGGTAGCCATTGACAGGTTCATGGCTAAGTTTCAGATTTTAAGGAGGAAGGGACTTCCCAGTCCTATGGCCATCAATGACAAACTCATGACCCAACTAGACTATGTAGATAGACTAAGAAGATTGGCTAAGGAACAACCAGGTTCTTTAGCCATTAAAGCCCTGCCAATAGGAAAAGTGTTATATGACACATTGCAGAACCTATTTTTCCTAGAGCATGAGGTAAAACATATGTTCCTCACCAAGCCAAATTTTGCAAAAAGCACAAAGGCAGATGAAATCTACAGAAGGATGGTAAATGTAAAATTCCCTGATGCATAAAGGTGGGAAAAAATGACAGATTTACTATGATAAATTTACATTAGAAATTTACTGCACAGTAAATGAAGGAAATTAGTTAAAACAGGTAAAAGCAGAACAGCAGGGTCAAAGTGTATCAGTTGAAAGATGAAAGTAAAGAAGATTCCAGCGTAGAAATGCTACAAATATGAGCCAACTTAAAGGACTCCAAACTCAACTGAAACATCCAGCAACACCACAATAAAAGGGACAGCATAAAGCAGTTCAACATCTATCTCTATCTTCATGGAAGAAGATATTTTTATTCCCTAGATTAAGTCTCAAGTTGTTTTGAGATATTTTGTAAATAGTTTTGTACAAATACTTCACATTTCAAAGTATGTAGGGTGGATTCCAAGACATTTCTATAGACTTTTTCTCTCAAATCAAAGTTTATTGTATCAATGGTTGGATTGGCTTACTGGATCAAGGAATAAAGATCAGATATTTTATTGGATTCTTGTGTAAAGTGAAATACAAATAAGTATTCTCCCATGTTCAATGTTGTTTTTCCTTATGTTTTTTCCATAATATTTTGTGTAAATTTCTAAAATCTAAATGTATAGAAAGGAATGATATTTCATAAATTTCTTGAATGCACTCTGTCTTGACTTCTTTACACTCTTAATATTTTCTCCTACACTATCTTAGCTAGGGAATTCTTAACTGCTCCTTAGCTTCTGTAGTTTCTGCTTTGGTCTATAACAAAGGATTCTTAACTTCCCTTTGTTCATGATCGTCCTTTGTCCTTCATTTTGATCCCAGTCCAACGATTCTTAAGTGCCCTTTCACCCTGGTGAGAATCACTTCATCCATTAGGCATAAAGATTTACATTTTTCTTTGCTAGCATGCCTTGTGAACATTACCTTTAATGATCTGGTCCAGTTATGCTATCCATTTTTTGACTCCATAGCCCAATGGCTTGAAGACCTAGCTCTATCCATCTGTTCCAAGAATTCCACCACCCAATCTTCAATCCAAAATCAAAACCCCAATGAACACTAAGAACTAGCCTAAAATCCCATAAAAACAAAGCTAAATTAATAGAGAGAGCCCTCTCTGGACTTAGGTTGGCTACAGCCTAAGCCTAAAAGATTGGTTTGTGGTTACCTCGGATGCTTCCTTCTTCTGATAACTTCTAAGGAAAATTTTGAGTGATAACATAGTGGTGATCATACTAGGGAATCAAATCCTCAGTCTTAATAAACCTTTGAGAAAATTTGAAATCTTTATTTCAAGCCTCTTGAAGGGTTTATTAGAAATTATTTACAAAATTTCACAAAAAAGAAAGTAATTAGAAAAGCTTGAAATTCTGGCTTCAAGGAGAACTCACTATACTAGGGCCAATCCAGATCCAAACCCTACCCCAGTAGTGGATAATCCCAACCTAATTTCGAAAAGACCCAAAAAACAAGAAATTCAGTCAGTCCAACACCTTCAATTAAAGCAGATCCATGCCCTGATGAGTAGTTTTTTTTAGAAGACCTTCCCTTTGATGTGTCATTTGACCTTTCCCTATTTAGAACTAGGTCTGAAAGTGCACTTGATGACATAGTTCTAGATCCAAAGTTTATTGCAGACCTCGAAGTCCGAAAGGAAAATCAATTAATTGATGAGTACATTCTAAATTCCCCTCAGTCATCCCTTACTATTGCTAAGATCCCCCAGCTTTCTAAACCGATGTCCACTACTCTTAGTTCACCATTATTCCCTTCAACCTCTGAAGTTCATTCCCCACCTCCATTTATACCTTCACTTCCCTACCAACCTACCATTACCCATCAATCACCTATTACTCCTAGTTCTCCATCAACTATTGTATCATCTCCAAGTACCTTAACCCCACGTCTTAGCCCTGCCCAACTTAGAGCCATGGAAAATAGATATCATCCTCTTGTGTTACCTGCCCCACTTGGTTCCATGCCACAAGACTACCAAAACAAAATTGTCCAATTTGATGGCTTAGGACCTTATACAACACAACATCATGTAAACAAAATGACAGATTACTTTGAATTTCATGAAATTGATATTGGAGATGTTCAAATGAGACTTTTTGCTCAGACTCTAGCGGTGATGTTAGGAAATGGTTTAGAGCGTTACCTGCTAATAGCATAGATAGTCTAGATATATTTTATCAACAATTTTTAAATAGATGCAAAAAGAAAAAGAAACCTTTGCAGATCCTTTCAGAGTATGAAAATGTTAAAAGAGCACCAAATGAAACAGTCTAGGATTATTGCACCAGATTTAACAATATATACAATGCAATACCAGTTAATCTTAGACCCGCACCTGACTTAGCATTGATAAAATTTCCTGATGGGTTTGGTACTGATATGGCATTCCAACTCAGAGAGAGAAATCCCCCAACCTTAGAAGACATGCTGAGTTTAGTAGTTAGTGTAAAAGCCCATTTTCTAGAAAAAAGAGCCAAGGTCAGGAATGAAAGGATAGGATCTGCGAAAGATGAAGCCTCACCCTTTGACCTTAAAATAGATGTTCTGGCCAAGAGTATGGAAAATCTTATGGATAGGATAGAAAATATGGAGAGAAATCCTCAATGGGATAATCAACAGCCACCTCCAGTTAGAAACCCAAACTTTAGAAAGAATCAAAATCATAATATTGGAAAGAATGGACCTGATCAGAATATTAGGCCTCCCTTTCAAGAAAACTATGCTGTGACATCTCATTCAGACGACCCTGAACAAGACACACACATTAACTTGATGGGATTGGATGATGAGAAAATTGTCTTCTTGACCCAAGATGAGCAGGAACCGTATATGCTGCAGCATTTGCAGACCCAATCTGGAGAATCATTTGATTATAAACAAGGATATGATTCTGCAACTCCAGAAAATCAAAGCAGCTCCAATTATTAAAACTCTCCAAATCCTTCCAAGACCAAACCAAAACCCTCTTGGTCCCACCATTGTAGATATAACCCCTAATCAACCCCCTAATGATCAACCATCCACTTCAATCCCCTCCAAGGAAACAGTGGAAAAATCTCCAAACACCATATTAGAAAATCCACATAAAAAGACCCCAAATATAGAAAAAGAAGAGCAACCTACTCCAATTCGTGCTACAAAAATTCCAAGCCCTCAAACAGAAAAAGCCCCTTTGCCTTTCAATTTGGGAGTAGAGGTAGCTAAACTAAAAATTTCAGTTCCCTTAACAGAACTGATTAAAAGTGAAACCTATAAGTCTCAAATAAATTGAACCTTAAACATTGTTGAGAATGAAGATTCTTTCAACTTGTTTGATGATCAGCGAGAACTTATATTTGGTCCTGATGTTAATGACAAACCACTAGAAGGAGGGATACCACCCTTTTATATTAGCCTTAGCATTCATGATAAAATCTTACACAACGCAATGTTAGATTCTGGGGCCTCACACAATTTAATGCCCAAATCAGTTATGGAAAAATTAAACTTAGACATTACAAGACCTTACAAGGACTTATTTTCATTTGACTCAAGTCAAGTAAAATGTCTAGGGTTAATCAAAGACCTGTGTGTTACCTTAGTACAATATCCTACTAAAAGCATTCTCATGGATATAGTAGTCGCTGACATCCCACCTAAATATGGCATGCTATTGTCTAGATCATGGGGAGCTAAACTCCAAGGATCTTTACAACTTGACATGTCATATGCCACAATCTCTGTTTTTGGACAACCTAAAAAGCTGTACAGAGAGACCCTAATGAAATATGTGGTGAGTAGCTAGGATAGGCCTCAAAACTTTCCTATCTACTCCATGCATTCGGACATCATTCTTTTATTTTGTATAACGCTGAACAAACACAACAAACTACTTCAAACAGTATTGTTTCAGAACCAAAAGAAATTGCAGTTATAGCTGAAAATGAAACTGTCCAAGCTCAAGAGCTTTCCAACAAACAAGATAATTGAAATATAATAGAAAATGAAAATTTTGTTCCCCAAGACAGTGAAAATTATGAACATGAGATATTATGGCACCTTGAATTTGATGGATCAGTGAACAAGTTGGGAGTAGGAGCAAGAGTATGGATATACAATCTGGAGAATGATCACTCAGAGGGCCATGCTTACAAACTGAATTTTAAGTGCACTAACAACATGACTGAACATGAAGCCCTAATTTTAGGTCTCAAACTAGTTAGAAATTTAGGAGCCAAAAGAGTTTATGTCATGGGAGACTCTGAGTTAGTTATAAAACAAATTAATGTTGTATATATGACCAATGACCAACAGATAAACAAATTTTTAACCTTAGAATAAGAATTTGTAAATAGTAATATAGACACTGACATAACATCAGATCCTGATTTTGAAATCGAAACGGAAATTAATGAAATAGAATATGAAAAGATAGATAGATTTCATCCCACTAAATTTACAGATGTAGAAAACCTAAAGCAAGTTGAGATTAATGAGATAATTGACGAAGACTCTGAAATCATTAATCTCAAAGACAACTTTTTTCCGAAAGGATTAACCCCTTTGGAATACTTGCTTGGCTCAAATGATGTCCCTAGAAAACCAAAGATGGAACCCTTGATATAGAGGAGTGTAATATAGGCACTAAGGAAAATCCAAAATTAATTAAACTTTCAAAGTCATTACCTCCTACTGAAAAAGTGAAATACCTTGAGTTATTAAAAGAATTCCAAGATGTCTTTGCTTGAAGTTATGATGACCTCAAGTCTTATGACACCAGCATCATACAACACACCATCCCCATAAAAGAAAACCAGAAACCTTTCAGACAAAAGCTTAGGAGGATTAATCCCATCCTATTGCCTTCTATTGAAAAGGAAATCTGAAGGATGTATGAGGCCAAGATAATAGCACCAATCAGATTCTCTGATTGGGTTTCAAATTTGGTGCCAACAAAGAAGAAAACTGGTGAGATCAGACTTTGTGTTGATCTTAGAAATATTAATAAAGTTTCACTCAAAGACAATTACCCTCTCCCTAAAATGGATCATATCTTACAAAGGGTAGTGGGGTCAACCAGAATCTCATTATTGGATGGGTTTTCTGGTTACAATCAGATTTTAGCTCACCCAGATGTTCAGGCCAAAACTGCGTTTACTACTCCTTAGGCCACATTCATGTATTTGAAGATGCCTTTTGGATTAATGAATGCAGGGGCCACTTTCCAAAGAGCCATGACATAGCTTTTGCCAAGGAAATTCATGAATTCCTAGTAATATATTTAGATGACATAACTGTATTCTCAAAATCTGATAAACAACACTTAGATCATCTAAGGCAGGTTTTCATCAAATGCAAGAAGTATGGAATTTCTCTAAATCCCAAGAAATCTTTATTTAGGCTAGAAGAGGGAAAGTTATTAGGGCATATAATCACAAAAGGTGGTATTTGAATAGATCCTGCAAGAATTTAAGCCATCTTACAGATACAACATCCTAGGAGCATTAGGGAATTACAGGCCTTTTTAGGGAAAATTAACTTTCTTAAGAGATTTATTTCTAACCTAGCAAAATTAATTAGATCATTGAACAATATGTTGAAAAAAGATTCGACCATAAAATGGACCGTTGAGGCTAGGAAATCCTTTGAAATCATTAAGCTAGCCTTAACTAAAACACCAGTTTTGATTAGTCCAAAATTTTACAGAGATTTCATTTTATTTTCCTTTGCTTCAGAACATACAATCGTTACAATTCTATTGCAGAAAAATGATCAGGGTTATGAACAACGTATTGCCTTTTTTAGCAAAGCCCTGAGGGATGCCCCCTTAAAATACAACATAATGGAAAAGCAAGCCTTTGCTTTGGTCAAAGCTATCAAAGATTTCAAAGTTTACCTTTTATATTCTCATATAATAGCTTATGTCCCCAATTCAGTAGTCAAGGACATCCTAACTCAGGAAGGTCCAGATGGAAAGAGAGGGAAATGGATCACTACTATATTAGAATATGACCTAGAAATCAAACCAACAAAGTTAATCAAAGGCCAAGGTTTAGCTAAGCTCATGCTAGAATCGAACTTTCAAGCCTTAGATATAAATTTTATTGCAGAAATGGATAATGAAGAGGAGATGGCGACTCCACCAATCTGCCAGGCCTTTATTGAATCACCATGGTATGCTGACATTATATATATTTTACTAAATCTACAAGCTCTTCTTGGATTATCCAGAACCAAAAGAATGTTTTTAAAAATGAAATCCTTGAAATTTTGCATAGTAGATAATGCTTTGTTTTGGAGGAATCATAAAGGTATTCTTCTCAACTGTTTATTGAAAGAAGAATCTGACAAAGTGTTACAAGACTTTCATGCAGGTGCCTATGGAGGACATCTTTACTGGAAAGCCACTACTAACAAAATTCTTAGAGCCGGTTTCTATTAGCCTACTTTGTTTTCTGATGTAAAGAAATATGTAACTTCCTATCATAAGTGTCAAATTTTTGAAGGAAAGAAAAAGCTTCTATCCTTGCCCCTGAAACCAATCTCTGCTGAAGCACCTTTTCAACAATGGGGTCTAGACTTCATTGGTGAAATCCACCCATCTTCCTCTACCCAACACAAATGGATCTTCACAGCTATAGATTATTTTACGAAACGGATAGAGGCCATATCTTCAAAGCAAGCCACTACCACTGTTATAATAACCTTCCTTGAGGCCAACATCATATCTATATTTGGGTGCCCAACCAAAATCATCATTGATAATGTCGTGGCTTTCAAATCCAAAAGAATGATTGATTTCTATAATAAGTATCATATAACCCTGGGCCATTCCATATCTTATTACCCTCAAGTAAATGGACTAACAATATCCTCAAACAAAAGTCTGGTAAATATCATCAAAAAATTGTTAGAGGATAACAAGAAAACATGGAACAAAAAGCTAGTAAATGCCTTATGGGCAGACAGGCTAACCACAAAGAAATCAATTGTTACTTCTCCCTATCAATTAGTTTATGGAATGAAGATGTTTTCCCATCTTCCTTGGGAACACCACTGATGAAGCTACTCCAAGAATTGCAGGTTGAACCAAATGACATCCAAAGAAGAATCAACCAAACAATCCATTTGCAGCAAACCAGGGAAGAAGTGTACATCTGATCTCAGGTTGTGCGGGAAAGGATCAAGAAGACTTTTGATAAAAGGACCAAGGCTGAAGATTTTTACCTAGGGGACAAATTTTTAAAGTGGGATTCAAGGAGAGAAGATAAAAGTAAACATGGAAAATTTGATTTCCTATGGGAAGGCCCATATATCATTTATGATTTCAGAGGTAATAATGCTTTCTTCCTCAGAGAAATGGATGGCACAGAAGCAGAAGGAGGACCAGTGAATGGTCGAATGCTCAAACACTATATTGAACTGAGTTGTTGATTTCACTGATCATTTGTACATACTTTACTTTCAAAAGTCTAGAGTTGATTGGATGGTGATTTTTGAAGTTGAAGCCCGGAGAGAAGGCCCTAAGCTTTAAAATCTTTATTGTCATAGATAGTAATAATGCAGAAGCATAAAATGGAAATGTTGCAGGGAAATATCACAGCAATTCAGAAGGCCATTGATCTACAAAGTTCTTGACATTTCACCAGGAAATACCATTCCCAAGTGGAGCCACTGTTAGGTTCCTATACCAATAGGATTCATAATTTTGAATGGCTAAGGTTAAACCTTGTAATATGTACATACCTTTGCTTTCTACAAATGTTTTCCATATTGAAAAATTAAAAAATGTAAAGAGGGTATGTCTTAAAAGAATAATCAAAGACAAAAAGACAAAAAGGTCAAAAAATATGAAAAATATGAATCCCAAGAAAAGGAAAAATACCATGAAAGTGAGCAAGCCAAAATGCCACTACAATTTACTTTTTATGCATAATAAAAGATTGTGTGCAGTTTGTAATTCTTGCCACAATTCATGATAGTTAAAATGTTTAAAGTTGACTATTTCATGTTCTCAATTTCATGTCTATAGATAGAGAATAAAAATCTGGCCAAATATTGTAACCTTGGTAGATAATTAGATAGGTAGAGTAAATAAAAGGAGCTCAACTGTTTAATCTAAGCCCTTGGATGTAATAAGGTTAGATTTAGTTAGTTTACTATTGTAAAGAAAAAGAAAAATATTTGATAAGGGTTTGCTAGCTCAAATTCACCCTAATAAAGTGAAGTAAAAATGGTAGGATGAGTATATGGGTAAGTAGAAGAAAGGTTGTAGAAGTATGATGATTGATTAGACAAAAGCACATTTATCATCTTTAAATATGTATTACAAATATGAATGGAAAATAAATCATGCAAATGGATTTGAAAGTCAATTAATTAACTTTCTCCATTCATTTCACCTTTTACTTAACTAATTTCCCATAATAAAGTTCAAAGTGCTCAAAAAGCTTAAAGTTAAAGAGGCTCAGAGCATTTCTCTGACTTTTGGAGGGACCAGACCCTTGGCTCAATGACTTATGTATGTTAAGTACTAAATTCCCCTCATAAAAGTGCATCCCCCCCTTCAGTTCATTCATTTTCCTAAATAATGTTCCTTTCCTAAAGGATAAAACACTTTTTCCTAGGAAAAGCATTTCCCCCCCCACATAAAGCATTTTCATATCAGAAACCCACCAAAACACATTACCCTAAGTATTAGTGTTAATATGTGAAAAGCATTTAAATCGCAAAAAGCATTTTCTTAGTGTGTTGTGCCCCTTTTCTACCCATTCATATTAATTACTAATTTTATATATTAATTCCCGAAAACCCACTATCCCGTGTATATTTAACTCCTCTATACGAAATATCCCCACCCATTAGTTTAGTTATAAACTATAGTACTACCCCTTATCCATCAAAAAATACCAAAATCCTGCCCTCAGTCATTAATCCCGCTTTAATCCATCAATCCTCGAAACCGCTGTAATTAAGCGCCCGCCGGGCCCCCCACTAGCCTCCGTGCAACTTCCCTGCCCGATCACCATGCGATCGCTTCCCTCCACATCCAATGACCCTTATCCATATCGAGCCAACCCATCTGTCGAACGATACCCAACTGATAAAGTGGTTTTTCCACCACCCCTCAATCTACGTGTCAGTTGATGAGTGGAATCGGGCGGCCCCTCCCAAATACCACCAAGCGCCCAAAAGCGATGCAATAGAAACCGTTTACCACCCGCCTGCTATAGGACAAATTGACCATTGTTCATCCCGTACTCGCCAAAATTAACTTTTGCACATAAAACCAAGAAAGCCCCAAATCATTTGTTTTTATGGGATTTTCAACTGTAAACCTCTGAAACGCATGTACACACCTGTGAATGTCGAATCCATCAACCCATGTCCAATTGCACTCCAAAGATGCCACAGACCACCCAGACAACCTTACAACCTGCACAGAGCCGTTTCGACCATTTGCAGTTTCCAACTGCCCTGTTCAAAGCCAGTTTACCACAATTCCAGGTATTTAAGCCACAATTCACCCAAAAACCCTATCAATTTCAAAACCAATTACTGAGTATTCTTAGTTAATATAAAGATTAATTGAAGAAACTCAAGGACTCAAACATACTCCAGGTTGAACACCATTGCTCTAAAAATAATGCAAATTACCTCCCCCATTCTCAAATCCACAAGAACTGAGAATGGTTGCCCCAATTGCCATGGATTTAAGAACTGAGAATGGTTGCCCCAATTGCCATGGATGTAAGACCTGTCACCACTCCCCATCTAGACCTGGACCACCTTCCCTTAGCTGATAAGGATTTCCAGATAAAGGACACCTCTGTCCTAGAATCCCCGCTCAAAGTACATTGTCGAAGTAGGGATAGATACTTAAACCATGCTAATGAAATTGGTCTTTGGGAGTCCAATTTTCCCAAGTACCAGTTCCCAGAAGTCCACATTTTCCCAGAAATTGTCCACTACTGTCATGCCAATTATATTCCTAGTCAAAGAGCAGTCATGTCCCCAAGCCAAACCATACTTTTCACCATCACTGCTGAGTCTATAAATGAAATGCTACAACTCCAACCAGGGAAAAACCTGACTCCTCTTTCAATTGGAAGCTTATTAGACCAGTTCCCCAAGCTTACCACTGCAAAATTGGCTGAGATGTTCCAAACCTTCATCAGAGAAGAAAGACATATCCCAAAGGATCCTCCTCCATATGTAACTGCTAATTTTCCCCATTTGGTCAAGATATTGTAGCCATGATATCTAGTGTCCTAGGTTATACCACCAGTGAATATATTGATGAAATTATCTTAGCTTTCATGTCCATCTACACTCTAGGGCAGCCTCCTGGTGTCATCTATGACTACGCCAAATTTATAGCTGATAGGATGCATGACGAGTTTCCTAGAATGAGAAATGAGAGAGCCTTCAGATATTCCTCTGTCTTGTGCCATCCTTTCCTATATTATCAGTCAGATAAGTTCCCATTCACTCTTCAGAATCTTGACACAAAGGGTCAGCCCAGATCAATCATTTTTTGGACCCCATTGATCCACAAATATTACTCCCCATATTCATATGTTGACTTTATTGACCTATTTGTGCATCCAATTGTGACAATGTTGATAGGAAGCCCTCCTCCAAGAATCAGTTCAGATATAAAAAGGATCCTGCAATTGTCAAAACAGTCCAAGGTAGGTGATTGGTACTTGTACCAAAACCATACCGAGATCAGAATCTATGGTTGCATGTTGGCTCCATACAAACTCCCAAAATACCTCCCAATGAGGTTATTTGCTTTAGAGTACTACAGGCAGATTATCAGTGCAGATGAAACAAACTTTGTCAATGCCAAGAAGAAGGCCAACTTCAAAATAAAAGACCAACTAGGCCCCTTCATATGTAACTCTAGGGAAGTAGGCCGTGAAGCAGATTTGATATTGCAGAGCATGAAATTCCAAAGAAGTTTTGTTTGGAGATATGACCCTTTGGAATTCATTACCAAGAAGAGACAAAAGGTCAAGCTAGGGCCTTTCATCCACCATCCCATACCTGAGATTGAAGCTTATGCCAACCAATCAAAATGGGTGGAAGGGACATTAGTTGATCAGGACAGCACCAGGGTAGATATAGAGAATGCTCTAATAGATCAGGAAAAACAACTTGATAAGTGTTCTTTTGTGTAGGTGCCAGAGGAATCAGAGGTGCGAGGGAAATCAAAGGTGTCAGACCGATCATACATACCAGAGAAATCAGACAGGCCAAAGACAACCATGAGTACCCCTCCAGTTGTACAGACTCCTCTAAATGAGGAGAAAATCCTAAAGAGAAATAGGGAAGGGGCGACCACTTCAGTAAGGGCAACTTCACAAGCTTATGCAAAAACAAGCCAAACCAAAAGACAAAGAGTGAATCATGTCTCTAAACAAGAATACACAAAGGAGACAGCAGAGGTCACTGGTACAGAAGGAAATAGGAGTAGACTTGCCACCCCATCTGGAGGCATGCCAGAGCCTTACACATCACAAACTCAGATGTTGGAAAGGCAAGAAAGTATTGAGATATCTTCCTTTAGAATACCTACAGATAAGGACCAAGACATTAAGGAAAGATACAAAGAAATCAAAGCTAGAAATGAGAGGCTTAAGGCCCAAACATATGCACAATATCTAAATATGACCCCCACTAATCAAACAAGGCTAATGTCAGCCTTTGATATCAAAGAGGGGAAAATGCAGATGAATTTCATCAAGCCAACCACTCAACAGCCAAGAACAGCATCAGATTTCAAAAAGGTGGATTTTGAAGTACTGACAAGGGATATTCATCCCATTGACCAGATTGAACTACACAAGCAAACAGGGGAGATGATATACTCCATGTTAACAGGGAAGGCCCTTGTTTCCCACCAATTACATAACTCCCTAAACAATATATCAACACAATTTCAGTTGGAGAAGGCCTCCTCACAGGCCAAGGATACAAGGATCAAGTCCTTAGAGGACTTAGTGATTGAATTGGGACATGATCCCAAAGATATAAAAGCTATAGAACATCTAATTAAGAATAAAAATGATGATATTGCTGCAATTAAGAGGCAATTAAAAATACCACAGTTGCATCATCCTCAAACTCTAGAAGTCTTATAGAATCAAACCAGACATGAGGAATTGATGGACTTGGTCCTGAAGCTAAATGATCAACATAAGAAGACAGAGAAGGAGTTGGACACTTTAATTCAGTTGAAGCAAAGTGACCTGGCCACAACTTCTAGAACTATCATCCCCACAGTATCTACAACAGTTCCTTCCACAATGGCAGCATCACTGGCACCCACTGCTCCACCTGGCATGGCATTGCCAGTAACAACAGAATCTACAGAAAAAGCAGGTGCACCAACAGATAAAGCAGCAGAACTTGTGAAAGCCATGGAAGAGATGTCCATCTAGGCTATAGAGATGAAGAGATTAAAGGAAAAGGTGGCAAGTCTGGAAACTGATTCCAAACTTGCCCAACTCCAACAGAAAGAATAAACACACAAGGCACTGAGAATGGGTGAAAGAATCAAATCTTGGAGAAGGATTTAACACTACAAGAACCACTGGGACAAACCAAAGAAATGCTCTCAGCCAATATCATTGACTCTGTTAATGATATTTGGCCATCAATTCAAGTTATATTTGAGCAGATAGAATTAGTGAAGATAGACACTGAAGCTGCCCAGAAAGTGAAGGAAGAATTGGGGGACAAACCAAAGGATGCCAATCGACTCATCCACTTCCTAAATAGCAAGAACGGATATGAGCTCCATGCACATAACATAGAAGATAGGAATGAAGCCATTCTGGAGATTAGTAAGGTTCTTTCCAAAAGAAACCTTATGCATAACTTAGAAGAAAAGTGCCATAACATGCAGGTAGCCATTGATAGGTTCATGGCTAAGTTTCAGATTTTAAGGGGGAAGAGTCTTCCCTGTCCTATGGTCATCAATGACAAACTCATGACCCAGCTAGACTATGTAGATAGACTAAGAAGATTGGCTAAGGAACAAGCAGGTTCTTCAGCCATTAAAGCCCTGCCAATAGGCAAAGTGTTATATGAAACATTGGAGAACCTGTTTTTCCTAGAGCATTAGGTAAAACATTTGTTCCTCACCAAACCAAATTTTGCAAAAGCACAGAGGCAGATGAAATCTATAGAAGGATGGGAAAAAATGACAGATGTACTATGATAAATTTACATTAGAAATTTACTACACAGTAAATGAAGGCAATCAGTTAAAACAGGTAAAAGCAGAACAATAGGGTCAAAGAGTATCAGTTGAAAGATCAAAGTAAAGAAGATTCTAGGGTAGAAATGATACAAATATGAGCCTTCTTAAAGGGCTCCAAACTCAACTGAAACAGCCAGCAACACCACAATAAAAGGGACAGCATGAAGCAGTTCAATGTCTGTCCTTATCTTCATCGAAGAAGATATTTTTATTCCCTAGATTAAGTCTCAAGTTGTTTTGAGATATTTTGTAGATTTTTTTGTATAAATACTTCAAATTTCGAAGTATGTAGGGTGGATTCCAAGACATTTCTACAAACTTTTTCTCTCAAATCAAAGTTCTATTGTATCAATGATTGGATTGGCTTCCTGGATGAAGGAATAAAGATCAAATATTTTACAGGATTCTTGTGTAAAGAAAAATACAAATAAGCATTCTCCCATGTTCAATGTTGATTTTCCTTATGTTTTTTCCATAATCTTTTGTGTAAATTTCTAAAATCTAAATGTATAGCAAGGAATGATATTTCAGAAATTGCTTGAATGCACTCTGTCTTGACTTCTTTACATTCTTAATATTTTCTCCTACACTATCTTAGCTAGGGAATTCTTAACTACTCCTTAGCTTCTGTAATTTCTCCTTTGGTCTATAGCAAAGGATTCTTAACTGCCCTTTGTTTATGATCATCCTCTGTTCTTCATTCTGATCCCGGTCCAAGGATTCTTAAGTTCCCTTTCACCCTGGTTAGAATCACTTCACCCATTAGACCTAAAGATTTTCTTTTTTCTTTGCTAGCCTGCCCTGTGAACATTCCCTTTAATGATCTGGTTCAGTTATGCTATCCATTTGTTAACTTCATAGCCCAATGGCTTGAAGACCTAGCTCTGTCCATCTATTCCAAGAATTCCACCACCCAACCTTCAATTCAAAATCAAAGCCCCAATGAACACTAAGAACTAGCTTAAAATCCCATAAAAACAAAGATATATTATATAGAGAGAGCCCTCTATGAACTTAGCTTGGCTAGAGCCCAAGCCTAAAATATTGGTTTGTGGTTACCTCGGATGCTTCCTTCTTCTGATAACTTCTAAGGAAAATTTTGAGTGATAACAAAGGCGACAGATTCTTGGCTGGATTTCATCAGCAAGTACAAAAGGAATATAAAAAAGCATGTCATGATCGACAAATCAAGCTGTGCACATTCAAGGTAAATTATTTGGTATATTATATGATAGTAAGTTTGATAAGTTTCTAGGAAATTTTCAGATGCACTGGTTAGGGCCATATGTCATCAAAGAAATCACAAATAGAGGCGTGGTTTAGCTTGCAAAACTGAACGGAGAACCTTTTCTAGGAAGGGTGAATGGAAGTCAGTTGAAGCCATATGAAGGAGATCCAAATAAATAACTACATGGCAACAAGACAATCTTAGTGCTCCAGGCAGCTGTAAGCGAGCGCGAGACTTTAAAATACATTGCCTAGTTTTGGGGACTCCACTAAAGGGGAACTGCACGAAATATGGTGATGTCACAGTACCAGAAGCCACACGAAGGGAGTTGTGCTATGAAGGGAGATACAACGCAACACTACCATAAAATGACCGTTAGAGTCACCATTCATGATTTGACAGCCAAAAGACGGTTAAGAGGTGTAGGTGGGTAGCATTTAAGGCTGAAATATTTGGAGATCTACTACCAAATTAGCATTAATGGATGGATTTTGGGGGAACGGTTAGATTTGAATTTGAATTCTCCTATAAGTTACGCGTGCTAGTCGAGTAGAGAAGACTTTTCACCCTTATAATTTTTGAGTTGTGTTGTTTGTCGCTTATGAATTTCAAGTTTTTCGAGGATTTGGTTGCAAAATCTATGTTTGATACTCTACCCGAGGAAACCCGACAGTTCATTTGTAGCACTATGTCAGGACTAGGTGAGACTGCAAGCACCATAGGAACTGTTGCCTCCGAAGGAGTGGTCCCAGAAGTGGTGAGCATGGAGGCTTCGACTCTTGTGCCTACAATGCCAAGGTCGCCTAGGCTGAAGCCTACAGCAGTACGTGAGACTCACAAGTTGAAGAAAAACAAGCATAATAGGCTAGTGCTAATGCGCAGTTGCTTAGAAAGCACTTTGCTACCCAAGCACAAAAGAAGAACAAGCATCCTGAGAAGGTTGTAGATTTGGAGGATGAAGAGGGCACTAAATATATATATGCTGAGGATGCAGAGCCCATTTCCAAGTTGCCAGAGTATATCCTCCTACGTAAACTAAATGTGAAGGTCATCAAGGACCCGAACGCGGAGAAATTCATCTTTCATACGCCCCTGTTGTCGAAAAATATCACCTTTGAAGGTCCGCACTTGACGCAGGTTCCCCTTTTAAAGATGGAGGATTGGGATTTGGCTGACCATGAGAGGTTCCCCCACATCACGATGGATAATTACATGAAGTGGGTGTATTACAAAAACTCTAGTGTCACTACATTGGAGCCAGTTGAGTGAATCTACGGAGTAAATAAATCGGGGTTGTTAAACCTGTTGTGGGTGCCCCAATACCACCACTCCAATATCAATACCACCTGTATAAGGCAACTTCTCACTCTGGTGCATGATTGTTTATGGCTTGGCACGCCTATCCCCATCACAGAAATTCTCGTCCACAGAATCATGCTCTTATCGTATGAAGGCTGGAATTCATCCAAGGAGTTTGGTGGAAAGACAAGCGAGCGCAACTTGGAAGAAAAGATGAAGAAGAAATTTGAACTTATCAAGAAGCTGCGTGGGTACTCCATAACATCCATCATTGACCCCGGGGTGAAAATTTCCATGTAGATACTAGCTGGTGAGGTCATGAGGAAGTGCCGTGCGGATGAGGTTTCAGCACCCATGATCTCGTTAGTTGCACAATGTCTGGAGGGCGTGCAATTTAACTAGTTGTGCTATCTATGTAGCGAGTTCCTTGCGAATTTTCGTGAGGCTCAAGATGAGAGCAAGACCTTCCACTACGCATTGTTGTTGCTCTCTATTGTGCTAGTTTCTTGGGAGCTACCGGCGGACAGTTAGTTCCCCCCATTAGAGGGAGGTTTACTAGAGGATGCATAGTTTTCCTCCCTTTGGGCCACGAAGGACCCTACGCAGGTCACTGAAAAAAAAGTCTTCTGGGTTTTGATGGAGGTGAGCATTCTCATGGCCATCAACCAGCAGCCATGGTTGTCCCCAACCATGTATGAGCAGTTACCATAGTAGGCAAAGTTCAAGGCAAACTTCCATCACGTCTATATCAGAGCGTGGAAGGACCAAGAGAAGAAGTGGTTTGATCTGCCATATCTTGCCATGGATGATGCGATTCAAGAGGTCATCAAGCGCTAGCTAGTAGATTGGCACTCTCCGTCCAACCTAGCTGTGCGTACCAGGAAAGGAGCAGGGATTTTGGCGGAGGAAAAGAGGAAGGATGTAGCAAAATAGGTGGTACAAAAGTTGGTCCAGCAGCGAAGGAAGGAGGTTGAGGAGAAGGCCCAACTAGAAAATGAGTGTGCTGCAAAGTAGTAGGCTGAACAAGAGTAACGCAACTCCGAGAAAAGTGGTAAATCCCCTTTCCCCACATTGAGGAGGAAGAACAATCAGCGCAGAGCGGTGGCGGTGATGAAGGGCAGAGCACTCCATTCTAGGTAAAGAGGTATAGAGAAGAGCAGAAGGAGGGACCCAGGAAGAAGTCAAAGGTGACTAAGCCACCACTAGATCCCATTACGCTAACGGAGGGTGATCTCGATGAGATCAGGGAAAAAGTGCATGACCACCTCTGAACTGTTGTAGCAATTCAAGAAACAACACCTACAGTCATTAGGTACAATTCAGAAGGATTTGTGTTAAATGCAGATGCAGACCAGCAGGATATAGGTGGGCACAGGTCAGGTGGGCACTGCACAGACAAGCCTAGCACCAGGGACAAGTCAGGCTGCAGAGGTGGTCAGGAGAGTGGATCTCAAGATGGTCACGTTGCTAGAAGGATCCCTGAGCATGGAATCAGCCGATGATAAGATCATTGTTAGTATTATGAAGAACATCGGCCTCAATTAAACAACCACTCCCTAACGAATATCTTCATGCGCTGCAGACAGGTTTGATAGCAGAATTGAGAGTGGGAGAGCAGCGCACTCTTTGTTTAATCAGCGAATACATGGTGAAAAATGAACAAATGTTCACCGAGAAGACAGAGGCCCTGAAAGAAAGAGATACAATCAAGGAGAAAAATGCCCAGTTGGCGGCAGCAGTTGCAGAGGCGTGTCGAACAGTGTCGAAGTTTCACATCCCTAAGGAAGCGTAGCTAAAGGCCAAGATTCGGAAAATCGCTACGGGCCTTCGCAATGATAAGATAGAGGTGGCAAGAGTTTAGTTTGAACTCATCATGAACATCACAAAACTAGATCTTAAGTCATAGCCTTCCACTCCGCCTGAATTCAACACGACGCTGCCGTCAAGGAAGGGATAACTACTGTGGATGCTGCAGTTGCTGACTGTAAAAATTTGTTTGAACATGCCATGGAAGTGGTGACGAGCCTACAAGAAGATCCCATTGTGTAGATATTGAATACCGAGATCCGCGAGATTCGGTGTGCACCATTGCTACAGTGCAGCGCCTCGCCAAGTTGCAGGAGGCAAAGCAGCTCCTTGTACAAGTGGACGAAGCACAGAAAAAGGAAGCAGTCCTTAAGGTCAGGTTGGGTCCTTGGTTGGACAAAGCCTACCTCGTCTTAGCCAACATACAGGAAAAGTTGGTGAACTTGCAGCTTACACAATAGAAGATCAACTGAGCTGGTGAAGCACCAACCACAGAGCAGCTGGTGGAGCAAGTAAAGAATGTTGTCGTGCAGAGCGCAGATGAAGTAGCGGTTGTACAGATAGAGTTGGGGGATCTTCACAGCAAGATCAGTGTGCAAGCCAAGTGACTCAAGGGTGAGTCACAAACTTTGTGTTGCCAGCCGGTTGGGATGGGGTCCCATGGGTCCATTTTGGTGCAGAAGCCCAAATTTTGATGTAAAAAGATGTAAAGTCTCCGCAAATTGTGGACGCGGAGCATGGAGTTAGTTGGGAGTCAAAAAGGATTTTACCCTTGTTCATGTAAAGATGAGTTGATTTTTGAGATCTACCCATGGTACGCAGACCATGGGATTGTATAAATAGGTGTTTCTTAGAGAGTCTCAATCAGATCTATGCCTTGTTTATGGGTACGAGCGAAGAATTCTATCGTAGAGAAGTAAGTATCAGAGGGGAAGAAGGCTCTGCAGCTGAGTGTGCAGAGGCCTAAAGTAGTGTCCGCAGTTGAGTCCATGTACCCCCCTATAGTTGAGTGTGTAGGGAAGTTTTGAGTCTATAAGCCTTTACTGAAGTTCAATAAAGAATATTGTTGCATAAATTCTTGTGTTTTATCTCTTTACTTCCATCATGTATGAATGTGATATAAGTTGTCATGAATAATATATTTATGAAATAATCATGTATTGATGCACGAATTTACTTGATCCGTCTTATTATCAGAACACAATTAATTCTAAGTGATTACACGGCGATCATAAAACTTTGTTAAAATTATTGAAAACTTAGGTAGATCTGAGTAAATACTGATCTAAGGAGAATCTATGGTGCACATAAGTAGATAATTTTCTTGTTCAAGGTCTGCAAAAGCTAGTCGCAGACCTTCGCGGAGGTTTAGAGACTGATTAATGGAAGTTACAGTGATAATTCATAAGGGCTTAGAGATCTGTGTGAAGGCAAGTCTAGGACAAAAAAGGTGCATCACACTGATCTCTAGTTGTAGAAACTTGGTTCTAGCACCCCCCCATACTGCTTTGGGTGAGAATTCAATCTGTACACCATGGATTGATGCTAAAAGGGCCAATAGTGTAGGGATTTGTTTGGCGCAACTAACTCTGAACCTGGGTTAAGACACCCTAAGCCAACATCCAAGGACAGTTGTAATGATTTGAAACAAGAAAAGACACCAAAATCAAGCATTAGGGGAATTTTGAGGTCTAAAATGTACCTCGTAAGGAAATTATAAAATAAGATTAGATTACATCACTAAATTTTAGAGGAAAAAAAGAAAAAACTACTTTTTCAACTCATATTTTCAACTTATCGCCATATGGGTCTACTCAAATTTCAAGCGAGAACACTCGTTTGATGCAAAATTTGATTCCTCATCCTAGGAGTACCCATATTTCATACATTCGATGGACCCTGCTACACAAAAAATGAGAAATAAATGAAAAACGTGATTGCAATCACTTTTTTTCATGTATTTCTCATTTTTCATGTAGAAGGGTCCATCAAAAGTATGCAACGTGGGTACTCCTTGGATGAGAACTTAAATTTTGCATCCAACGAGTACTTCCACTTGAAATTTGAGTAAAATGTTAGGGAGATAAGTTGAAAAGGAAGCATTTATTTTATTATTTTTTAATATTTTTACTTTTTTACCCCGAAAATGGTGAATCGCCCCAAATAGTTGACATCATCATCTTGAATCCTATTGGTTCTTATAAAGTTTATTTTGGTTGTACATTTTTCTTATGAGGCCCATTTTAGACATCAAAAGTTCTCTAATGGGGATTTTTTCCAATAGGTGGGAGTAGTATAAGTTTAGGGGGAGTAGAGTGAAAATTCAAGGATAGTGAAATGATAATATTGCATTAATATAAATTGATTTTAGTCAAAGGGGGGAATAATAAACAACCTGTTATATAATTTTAGAGGAAGAATGGTCAAAGGGAGAATATTTAGACCCCTTTTCATTGGTGTGAAAGGGGAAAAGTAAGCAAACATTAGATATTGGATAAAATTTATACAAAGAAATTAAAGGGGGACAGTGAGCAAATAGTATGAGTTTCTTCAGCCTGACAACGGAAGTGTTTCCAATTGTTGGTATTGTTATGAATGAACAATAATGTTTGGTAGTGTATCCATTAATGTGAAAGGGGGATATTATTGAGAGTGTTGGAAATGGTTGTAATTGATGTCAGGTCTATTCATTGATGTCAAGTCATGTTAATTCTAGGGGGAGATTGTTGATATTTTTAAAGATTTCATGCATGAATATTACGTAGTTATTAAAGCCTTGGTTGTGTGCTAAGCCTAAGATACCATGGTTATTGTTCTATAGAATATATTTGAAGGAATTTTATCTTCGGATGATTTTCTAAAATGTGCATGAATGTTCCTGGTTTGATAGTTCTCTCTAAGAACTTTCCAATGATATATGGCACTTCTCCAAAGTCCACAAAATCAATAAGAAAATGGAGTTGATGTGAAGAATTTAAGCAAGAATCATGATAGTCAAAGTTCCATCTTTATGTAATATCCAGGTCTCAACAATGTGTGTAGGATTCTTCAGCATATTCGAGCATTTGGGCTCTTTGTTGTAAGATTCATGAACATAACAACCACATACTAGAAATATTGAGATAAGTTTCTTTGCATCTAGATATCTGGGGGATGTAGCAAAGAACTTAATGAAAACACCATTTTTCTAGATTTCTTCCTTAGAAATCAAGTGGACCCTAGCTGACATGGCAATATAGGTAGGATGATAAGTGGTGCCAGGTGGTAGAGAGTGACGATGCGGAACCTTGAGGTTAGGACATGTGTAAGGTAGATTTGGAATTTTTTGGTGGCCAAGTGGCCCTATTTTGAGTGACACATGGAGGAAATGCAGCAGAAAGTTGACATGGAAGATATGGTGGTAGTGACGTGGTAAAGATTACATTGAAACTTTTGATTGATTCTCAAAGTTTGAACGTGGAAGCTCTTGAAGTATTGATATTTTCACCAAGGATTGGTTTAGTGATGGTTGCTTATGTATTTAGCTTTTGGTCAAAATAGTAATGAACAAAGAAAAATGCCCCGAAATAACATAAGGCCCAAATTCCACATTATATTAGCATCCTGTGATTTTGGGGTTATCAGTTCAAAGGTTTTCCTTTTTTGGACCAAATCCTAATATAATGGAGAAGAAGATTAGTTAACACAAAAATGTATCTAGGTATCTGGGGTTCCAAGAAATCCGATGATGTACATGAAAAGCTAATGGGTAAGGGAACATATATGGATTTGAGTAGAATCAAAAGTCAAATGGGACATGGCTATGCATTGTCATTTGGTTATCTAGTAATTTAGGAGTTGATGGATGCAAATGGTTCGACAAAAGAAAAATGGTTAGATACCATATTTTAGCTTAAAGAGCAAGTGATCAAGGTTATAGTATTGATCATGATTTTTTGTGGAAAATCCATCTAATTTATCGAGAGATCCATGAATGTTAACATTCCTTTGAAAACCCAAATTTCAAATACATTATTTAGTAAATTAAGAATGTGGTCCTGACTCTCGATCCTAGGGAGTGAAAATGAAGCCCTTGGAGTTGGAATTGGTAATATAGGTATGTAAAGGATCAGGATGTCCAACAAATCATTATAACTAAGTGTACCCAGATCCAAATATAGTGGAGTGATTTGTTGATAGGTCATATTCGGTGGTTTTTGTGTAACTAAAGTTAAGCCCATAATGAGCCATTTTACTATTGATCTGAATGTCCAGATCATCTAGATCATACTTATAGAAAAATACATTACAACAATATACCAATATTTCTAGATTAACCTCCATGGAATGTTGGCTCTACCAAATTTTTTCGAGTATAGATAAGCCAAGGAATTTTGGAAGTTTTGTGGTCATTTTCCTTAGTGTGTCGAGAATTATTTCATGTGAGTGATGTTTTTGTGGTTCAAAGGGTGAAAAATAATTGTGTGGAATGTAGTCTTTGGAGGACGTATGATTTTGAAAGAACTCAAAGGATAAATTCATATGCCGAGATGAAGATACAGAATAGGGAGTAAGGTGCAAAAGTAAAGGAAAGCTTAAAGAGAAACAAATTGGATCATAAATCAAATAGACAAGAAGACCTATGGATATGAGTTTGAAAATGTATGAAAGGGGGATATGCTAGGAAATGCGGGTTAGTGCATGCATATAAAGGAGTGGGTTCTTCCTTTAGGTTGATGTCTAAACAATTTAGGGAGTTAGTGGTTCCTTCAAGTTCGTTCTTGTAAAGATCAGGGAGTTGGTGCCTCTAGAAGGTTGGTCCCTACAAATAGGGGGTTTTGGTGTTTCCTGTAAGTGGGTTCTTACAAAGTGAAAGGGGGTTGGCTCCTCCTGTAAGTTGGTGCTTGCAAATTAGGGGATGAGGGTCTCATTTTTTTTGTGCTAGTAAATTTGTTGTAATAGTAGATTGGAGCTTGTATTTACAGTGAGAAAAAATACAATATTTGTGGTTTTCTCCCTTTATTAGTTTACAAGTAGATATATGTGTCTCATATGTGTATTTTATTTGATTTATGGTGTTGTGGTGTGATTGATTAGTGATAACATAAATAATCTTAAATATTGGTAAAATTTACATAACATTGATTCCCCTTACCCCTTGTCATTATTGTCCTGGTCTCTACCAAAGCATCCAAAGTAACAAGAAAATAAGGATAATGGGAAGTTGAAAATACCCTAGCATAACACTAATGAATTCCACTTGAAACAATCATTTTTGGTTGAGCTTAAAGAGGATAAATAGACTCTAGATATTATTATGATTTAAAATAGGATGAAGGAAATATGACCATCGAAGAAAAATCCAATGCAACCATCATAACAACAAAGATCAAACCAAAAGAGTTGGAGGAGCCTAAGGATATTGAATGCCAATTCCATTAACAAATGTAAGTGAAGGGTACCCCACTACATTTTTTTTGCTGACTATGGGAGCCAAATAAACCTGATATCAACCGAGATACTTAAGAGATTGAAGATGCCTATAGTGCCACACCCCCAACCATACACCATTGGTTAGTTAAGCCATGGATTAGACATTTGTGTCAGCCAATAATATTTCATATCCTATGGCATCAAGCCCTTCAAAGATGAGGTACTATGTGATGTTGTCCCACTAGAAGTTCGTGAGGTTCTTTTAGGGAAATATTATATGTGGAAATATTATGTTGTCTATGTGTATTAACCTCGTAGTGTCTTTGTTACTCTATATGATCAATTCTATAGAATACCAAAGGTAGTTCCAACTACTAGAAATTTATTATTCTTAGTGAAAAATGTGAAAATGTAGTCTCTCATACTATCAAGTTTGTCCTCTCCATGGTTTGGTAAGAAGGTGAACAACAAGTCATCGCAACCACCATAGCTTTAGAACAAGGTCTCTCTACATAACACAAGCAAGTGGAAAAGCTTGTAGAAGGTTTCAAATACATATTCACCTTAATTACAAGGGTACCTCCAAACTTCTAGGTTAAACATATAGATACATGGGATGATAGCATGTTATATTCTTAGGATGGTTATAATAGAGCTCTTCACAAATCTATTGGCCATAGCTAGTTTTTAGATGCCTTTAGAACTATAGTTATAAACCCCTATGGATGTCACTCTTCTAACTCCATCTTCACCAACAAATTCCTCCCGTGCTCAGGATGAAGTAGATCAATAAACCACAATTGTTGAATAGATAAAACACTTATAGGAATAGGCTCATGATGTCCTACAAAAATCCAATGCCAAGTCCAAACAATGACATGAACAACATCATTTTACACACAAGTTTCAAGCTACAATGGGTTGAATCATGGACATCGAATGAAGGATAATCACTAGTAGAACACATAACTCTACCGAGTTGTCAAATCGAGGTAGCTTCTTCACCAGGGAAAATGGTTCACTAAAAACCAAATTCAATATAATTTTAATTGTTTGATGGGGGAACATGATGCAATGGATATCATTACTTCCTAAGGGGGAGGATTTATCGAGGTGGATGTCGATGAATCACCATGGTCAATAATTGTTGTCTAATATTGGTAGTTTACAAGCCCATGGTTTGGGTAAACCATGGTAACTTCCCATGGTATTTAAAAGGTGGAGGAAAACAAAATAACATATCTAATGATGCAATTCGATTTTACCATACAATTCCATTTGTTATCTTTTACCATAGTGATTTATGGTATTCACACTTGATTTTTTTCGGACCCACAATATTTGAAATATAACAAAATCACATAACTCAAGGTGAAAAGGAATTGCAAATAATATAAATACGAGCCTTCATTATTGTAGAAGCTACGAATTTTCTTCTTGTTTAAAACTATGGAACTTTTTACCATTTAATTAAAACAATTCAATGTTCTTATCATATTATTTATTTTCCTCTACATTGTTTATTTTATGCTCTTGTGATGTTTTCTCTTGTAAATATTTAGCCTTATTCCTCATACACTCCAAATCACACAAAAAAATTCAATTGACCTCAATGGAGTGGAACTTCAAGAATATGATTTTGATAATGGAAATATAAGAGAGCACCATGGAGTGGTTCGGAGTAGAAACATAGAGAAAGGAGAGAAGACCCGTGAGGGTTCTAAAGCATGTGAGAGAACCAAGAGAGGATGGGAAGAGGAAATAGGTCATTGGGAGCAAAGGAAAAACCAAGAATGAATGTGGAATTACATAGGAAGTGCTAACTGGAGGAGAGGTAAAGCATATGAAGCTGACATACAAGAATGATAGATAATTTAAGCACAAGGGATAGGGACATTTTTTATGGGAAAAGAGATAAGGAATTAGGTTGGCTCTGAAATGAACACTATTAGAACACACAAAAAATAAAGAGAGATTGATAAAGTATGTGATAATTTATTCATTGTTGATACATATAATAATATCATTTTATGACCCTTGGTTTCTTCTTACAACAAGTCTTCTAAGAGGTCTCTTGTACTCTTCATGATTCTTCATGTTTACTTCTATCTTTTCACCTTACTGTCAAGTGAGTAATCCAAATTCACATAATCCCTAAGGATTTTCTTTCCAACATACACACACACACAAAAGCCCTACAATTTAGAGTGATAGGGAATGAGTCAAAATGACCTATTTTCACCACAAATTTTTTTATCTATACTTGTAGGTCATACAACATTAGCAAGTTTTTGTAAAGAAACGTGTAACATTATAGGATTTGCAAACAACTTGTGACCCAATTATGCCTATTTGGACATCATCCATTTATGCACAAGCAAGCTAGTCATTAAGTGTTTTTCATGGCCATGTTATAGGCCAAATATATATAAACCCACTCACTCCAAGGATATAAGGCTTAAATTAAATTTATTTTTCCCTAGAAAGCAACAAATTATAAAGAGAAATTTTAAACCTCAGAAGTAATCAATAAAGAATTTTTCTGATTGAAAAGGGATAAGAGATGTTACAAACATTTAAGTTTAAATCTAAGACTTGGTGATGTAGGATTATCAACCCATCCTCTGAAAAATCAGCAAGAACCACTTCTAGAAGGAAAAATTGAGAATAAGTGCATCAAAAGGAAAGGGATATGTTAAAAAACTTTAAAAATCATATCCATGAAGGATCTTAGAAATTTATTAAGAGCTTTGTGAAAAAATCCATGTTGAGAGCTTTGTGAAAAAAAAATTCATGTTGAGAGCTTTGTGGAGAGGATCATGTTGAGAACTTTATGGAGAATATCATGGATCTTGAAATGATCCACAATATTGTAATTTCCTCTATAAAATGTATCCTTTGGGAGTTGAAAAGAGGCAATCAATTGGATGAATATTAGACCCACGTACCATGTAATAGCATAGAAATTAAGTTGATTTTAATGCCTATTTTATGTGATTATGTTAATGTGCATGGTGATATAATGCATTTATGGCTTGATGCATATATTTGTTGTCTTTTATTGATGAATTAACATTGCATGTAGACCACAAGGTTGTTAAGGATTTGTAGTGGAAGTGAGGATGAGCTGAGTTTGTGGGTTCATAATCCATAGGTCCCAAGATCGAACCAGTAAAAATATTGAAAATGAAGATACCCAAAATTCATTTTCATTAAGTGGTATCAGAGCACAGAATATTCTTATGCGTAGTGTGGAGGAGAAGTAGTGAAAGAAGGTACACATTGATTGAATGTCTAGTAAAAGATTTTTTTTTCTTTGCAGGTGATAATAGAGGAATGTGAGAATATTTGCACCATCCTAGATCAAGGAGTGCTTGATTGGTTCTAGAGAAAATAACTAGGGAGATGAAAAGAGCTCAAACTCAGGAGAAAGTTTGGTGAGGCATCGTGTAACCAGGTGGAGAATTATTACTGTAGAGGCATGTTGTAGCTTACAAGTTGGAGCTATTACAAGAATACTGGAAAGAAAATGACCAGGAGGTCATAAACTTTTGTACCTTGGGGAGTCTAATGCGGAAGCATCGACCCATCCTCTGAAAAATCAACAAGAAACACTTCTAGAAGGAAAAATGAGAAAAAGTGCATCAAAAGGCAAGAGATTTATTAAAAATATTAAAAAATCATATCCATGAGGGATATTAGAAATTTGTTAAGAGATTTGTGAAAAAATCCATGTTGAGAGATTTGTGAAAAAAAAAATCCATGTTGAGAGCTTTGTGGAGAGGATGATGTTGAGAGCTTTATGCAGACGATAATGGAACTTGAAATGATCCACAATATTGTAATTTCCTCTATAAATTGTAGCCTTTGGGCATTGAAAAGAGGTGGTCAATTGGATGAATATTAGACTTGCTAAGGCGTCATGTAATAGCATAGCAATTAAGTTAATTTTAATGCCTAGTTTATGTGATTATGTTAATGTGCATGGTGATTTAATGCATTTATGGCTTGATGCATAGATCTGTTGACTTTGTTTGATGAATTAAAGTTACATGTAGACCACAAGGTTGTTAAGTTTTTGCAGTGGAAGCAAGGATGAGCTGAGTTTGTGGGTTCATAACCCACAAGTCCCAAGATCAAACGAGTAAAAATATTGAAAACAAAGAGACCCCAAAATTTGTTTTCATCACTTTGCATCCTCTTTTCAATTGGAATGAAATGGGGCTTAAGTTATTCTAGGATCATATATACTCCTTAAAGTTGGATTCAAGTTTTAACATCCTATTTTAAAGTTCATAATGAAGTTAAAGTTTGAAATGAAAAAGTAAAGATTATAATTTAACGTTGGGAGATGATATTAAGGAATCCAAAAGCATGTTTATTAGTCCCTACCTATGACAACACTGGGAATATAGCATTTGCTCGAGAATTGACAAGCTATTAATTCATCCATTGACTGTAAATTTTTGCTCCTTCACCAAATTTTATTGTTGGCAATTTCGCTGGAGGAATTTTTTAACCAAAGTTTTCGATTTTCCCTCTTATTGCAAGCTTCACATGCCCCAATGTTATTTTATCCAAGGCAAGTTATTTTATCCAAATTTTTTCAAACGAAGGTTATGGCAAGTTATTTTATGCAAAAGATTTGAAACGAAGGTTGGGGTAAAGTTTTCTTAAAGGTGTTTGTTGTTATCCAAAGTTGCTGAGGAAACATTGCCTAAATGTTTGTTATGGAGCTTACGCTTGTCATTGCTGGCTTCCACCATTATTTATGACTATCGCCATCTCTCTTCCTATTTCTTCCTTCCACCACCCTCCTACCCCCTCTCCCCCTCTTCATTCCATTGCAAACACATTATTCTTCTGCTCTTCATTTCAATTTCATTCCAGTGAAACAGATTAAATCCATATACTTGGAGATTCCTTTGGTGACTTCACGGTCCCCAAAGAAGCTGCAGAAAACATCAAATTTTTGACCTGTATGGTTGACATCTGTTTGATTATGTTGTAGTATTTTTCTTTGATTGTGATATTTGAGATATATTTCTTTCTCATTCATTTAATATAGAATGAACTAGACATACATTTTGTGGTCTATGATAGTGTACAAATCCAAGTTTTTGTTCCACATATAGTTTTTAATGGATTGAAAATTTATTTCTCATACTGAATTTTGAGCACTAATTTTGTTATTAAAATTTGGGTTTTGGTGAATTTGATTCGAAATCACGTTTCAAAATGAAGTTCACTACAAATGCATTTATGATGAAGTGATGACGCATATTGTGGTGAAACTCATAAGTGTGAGGATAGAACACTGAGCTTCAAAGTAAGTCATCATGGTGTTGGGTATTTTATTGGTTGTGATAAATATCCAAAATGCTCGTAAGTATACACTTTCTATCATTTCTCAAGGGATCCTAGTGATAATGATTTGATGAATACTACACAATTCCTTTCAAGAATTGACTTGCTTATGATTTGGTCAATTCATGGTGTAGTTTGTGTCTTCTATATGGACTGAATTGTTTGATCATTGGTTAAGTTAATTTGCTTATGGAAAATCTGTTGTCTTTATCAATGTGTCCATAAAAGCATTAAAAACCCAATAAATGATTGAGATAAACAGGAATGCAACAAATTACAAAGATAACCATAAACACAGAGATGCAACATAAATAATCTTTAATTTCATTAATGTAGAATACTGAAATATGCTTACAAACAAAAATGGAAATAAACCAGTTAGGGCGATGGTAGCTTATCTCTGAGAACATATGTGGCGGCTACATGCCTTTGAACTGTGTTACAATTAGGCTTGGAGGCCTATTTATTGTTGAGAAACAATGGAAAATCCTAAACATCCAAAAACCTAACCCAAGGAGATGAAACGCCAAACTGTGGGCCCCGTTTGGGTAAATTGGTACATCAACTTCCCGGGGTCGTAACTTTGGCATATGATCTCCGTTTGATGTGCACAATATCTTGTTAGAAAGATCTATCCGAGAACTACAACTTTGGGACCCATGTTGCTACCAGTTTTCCCAAAAAACATCATTTAGGGCCTCAAAACGGCTCCATAAGTTCAGGACCAGAAAAACTACTAAAAATAATAAACTGTGCTACAATTAAGGAAACTGAAAAGCTGAAAGAAACAATGGTGGGGGTCCAAGTGGACTTGGCGGGTGGCCACCAATATCCACCTGGATCATTCTTCCCCCTTTAGGAAGCAATGGTCCCCATTGATTGAGTTCCTCCATGAGATGAGGAAAGTTTTGCTGAACTTGATCGTTGGTGAGCCACTTGCCTTGGTGAAGGAGTTAGCCTGCTTTGACAACTCGATATAGTTAGATATTCTGCTAGTAAGTGTGCTTGATCTATGTGTCCATGATCCGATCATTTGTAGCTTGTTCCATGCATTCTAGATTTAAATCTGTGGGTGTGAGCTGTTCTACAATGTCAAATGTGTCTAGTAATGGTGGAAAGTGTGGCCGAAGGCGGTCCACATTGAACACTGGGTGTAGCCCAAGGAATGGGGGAATGCTGACCTTAAATGCATTGTCCCCGACAGCCTTGGTAATGGTGTAAGGACCATATCGGAGTGACCTGAGCTTCCGATAGGCTATGATAAGGCGCTCCTTTGGCAAATGCAACCAGACTTTGTCACACACCTGAAACTTGTGTTGCACCCGATGTTGATCATGTCGCTACTTGTACTTGGCATTTGATTTCTCCAAAATGTCATGGACCTGTTGGTGAATATGTTGGATGTGCTCAATGAAGCTATTTTCCTTATCTGTTTCGGACTGGACATGAGCCAAATCTACTTGAGTAGTTGCAAACGGCATGGCCACATCAATGGGACATAGTGGCTAGAATCCCAAGCCCACCTGAAAAGGGTTGTGGCCAGTCGAGCTATGGAGAGCCATGTTGTAGTTGTGCTGAACATAGGGGAGGCTCTAGTCCCATATGCGTGGATGCTTTGAGTTGTACATGCACATAATATGTACAATCATCCTGTTGACAACCTCTGTCTGGCCATCAGTTTGAGGATGGAAGGCTGTGGACTTAGTGAGTTTGGTGTCCAACATCGACCAGAGACTAGACCAAAATGTACTGAGGAACTTGCTGTCCCGATCTAAGATGATAGACTGTGGGATCCCAAAGTGTACCCACACTCGTTCAATGAAGAGTTTAGCAGTGGCTTTTGCTGTGATATTCTTCTTGCAGGCTACCATAATGGCCATATTCGAGAACTTGTCGACAACCACAAAAACACAGTCATTTCCATGCTTAGTGGAAGGAAGGCCTAACATGTAATCCATGGAGATGGATTCCCAAGGTTGAATAGGGTAGGCAGCAGGGTATAGAGGCCTTGCTTCTTAATGGTCAGTTTGGCAATGACGTAGGCAGTGCATGATCTGATGTACTTCCCAATATCCTGTCAAAGATTTAGCAAATAGAAATACTTTTGTAGTACTGCCACCATTTTCTCGACCCCGAAATTCCTTGTGGCCCGACTGTAGTGTGCTTCCCAAATCATCTTGGCACGCTCATTTGAAGGAACACAAAGGCGACCTAGGTGGCATAACAGGTCATCCTGGAGGTGAAAATCTGGAACATGTTGACCATCCAAGAGTGTCTGGTATGTGTGGCCAAATTATGGTTCACTTTTGTTGAGAAGTGGCCAATCAAAAGTCTCGTGCCCACAATAGTTGAGCACGGTGGTTAATGCCATGATCGGTGGTCGACTGTGGCAATCTGCAACATTATTGGTGCTTTCCTTCTTATACTTGATATTCAAATGGAACTGTTGCATGTATGTGGACCACATTTGATGGCGATCATTCTGCAATTTCTCTTGGGTCTGTATGAACTGCAGGGGTCAGTGGTCTGTGTGGATGACCATTTCCTTCCCCAAAATGTAATTCTTCCATTGTCGACAAGCCTACACAATGGAAAAAATCTCTTTGTCATAAGTGGGATACTTCCGAACTATGTCTAAAAGTCTCTCATTGTGATATGCCATTGGATGCCTGTGTTGAGTAAGAACTGCCCCAATAGCATAGTTAGAGGCATCTGTCTTGACCTCGAATGGTTGTTGCAAGTTTGGTAATGCGAGCACTGGTGCTGAGCAGAGGCAATCTTTCAACTCTATGAATGCCTTCTATTGAGATTCTGACCAAAAGAATTTTGCTTTCACTCCTCCCTTGGTGACCTGAGTCAAGGGCCAAGTGATATGAGAAAATCCAAAACACGAACCTACAGTAGAAGTTGGCAAGACCTAGAAAGCTGCGGAGCTCTGTCAGAGTGGTTGGAGATGGCCAATCCCGAATGACTTGGATCTTGGCTAGATCCACATGCACCCCCTGTTCATCAATAATGTATCCCAGATACTGAACCTGGGTCATGCCAAAAGTTCATCTATCCAAATTGGCACATAACTTGTGTTCTCGCAGTGTTTGGAGAACCTGTTGGATGTGGTGGAGATGCTCTTCCTAACTCTAGCTGAAGATTAGGATGTCATCCAAGTATACCACTACAAATGAGTTGGTGAATGGCCACAAGATGTCATCCATTAGCCTCATGAAGGTTGCAAGAGCATTCGTCAATCCAAAAGGCATAACCAACCATTCGAAAAGGCCTCCTTGGCTTTGAAGGCAATCTTCCACATATCGAAGGGTTCGATTGGTACTTGGTGATATCTTGACTTCAAATCGATCTTACTGAATATTTTTCCCCCTTCAGTTGTTCTAAGAGGTCATCAATCCATGGGATCAGGTACCTATTACAGACAATGATCTTTTTCAGTGCCCGATAGTCAATACAGAGTCTCCAAGTCCCATCCTTCTTCTATACCAACACGATCAGGCTCCCATAGGGGGATGAACTCGGACGGATGTGACCTTTCTGCAACATCTCCTGAATCTGCCTCTTGATTTCATTGTTCTTCAGAATGAAGCACTAACAGATTAGTCCATTGGGCAGCAGCGCACCTGGGGTCAGATCAATGGAGTGCTCGACCTGACAGTGCAGAGGAACCCCTGCGGGGGAGGTGAATATGTCCTCGTACTCCTCCACGACCTTGTTCATCTGTAGTTGACGTGCGGAGGGGCCCTGTCTGGAGATCGTGGCCATCGTCTTCTTCTTTCCTCAAGGACGTATCATTAGGAAAACAAATTTCCCGATTTTGGAAATGAGCTTACTGCATTGTTTTGCAGTAACCAAAGAGATGGCGGTAGGCCATGCTACCTCCGGTATCCTGTACAACTTATTTTCCATAATAACAATAACATCACGGGGCCTTGATTCATACACATCATGTCACTTCCACAAGTATGGTTTCCTAATAATACATCACAAACTTCAAGGGGAGCAATGTCACACAATACCTCATCCGTGAAGGGCTTGATGTTGTATGAAAGGCAACACTGCTGGCTCATGCGAAGATCCCGTCCTTGGTGAACCCACCCGATGGTGTACAATTGTGGATGTGTTGTGATTGGTAAGCCTAGCTGCTTCACGACCTTTGCCGAAATGAGGTTCTTTTGGCTCCCGCTATCGACAATGAACTGTAGAGAGGAGCCCTTTACCCACATCTGGGAGTGGAAGAGACGCTTCTCCTCCTCTAGATCTTCGGGTTCCTCCTTATGGATATTCGTGGTGGCAACGGTGTCGTTGGGCTCCACTTTGATAATCTGCTTCCCTTTGTCATTCCCCTTGTCAGGTTCTGACTCAAAGTCGGAACATGCATCTAATTCTGAAACATTTAACTCAGCCCCCAGTGACTGCTTGGCCTGACACTCAATTGTGTTGTGAGTGGAGTTCTTATGGAACTCACACCACTTTCCCGTGTCCTTTTTCAGCTTCGCGGCACTGTTCTTTGCTTGCAGCTTTGGCGGGTTGTCTTAGGTCACCCAACCTTGGCTTTGTCCTTTGTTCTGTGGTTTGGGGGCACCTTTCACTTGCTTCAGATTCGCAGATCCAAAGTCTTGTTTCTTCTGTTTAAACTTTTGCTCGACCTTGATGACATATTGGTATGTTGTGCTGAGCGAGGAGATGTTTAGGAATTCTATTTCTTCCTGGATGTATTTGTGTAGGCAGCTGCAGTATTTGAGTACCAAATGCTGCTCTGAATCCTTGATACCAAACTTTGTGCAAAGGGTATGGAAAATATTGGTAAACTCCGACACGTCTTGGTCCCTTCCCTGCCGCAACGTGGTCCACTTTATGTATTGATCCTCATAGCTTCCGACAGGGAGGTACTACTCCTTGGTGGCATCCCGAAATGAATTCCAAGTAGGTGGGGCTGAAATTAGCGAGCCTGTACTTTCATCCTTCTACTCGCAGTAGGTTTCCCACCAGTCCTTGACGTGGGGGGCTGCTTTGAGAAGAGCCAAAATAATCTTTTCCCAGCTGGAAAAATCATGAACAGAAAAATAACCCTCTAGTAGATTTAACGATTTATCGACGACATCTACATCTATCTGACCCTCGAATATGGGGATTTCAAAATTAACTTGTACCTTAAAAGGTGTGGCGTTTCTAGAGTAGCTGTTGGAAGCTGATGCGTCGCCCCTGGGTAGCCGCTGAAGGATCTGGACAAAGTTGTCCATCATCGCGTTCCTTTGTCACTCAAGGGATTCTTTAGGCAATATTTTGATAGGATCTCCTACCCCCTCATCTTTCTTTTCATCCACCATGGGAGGCTGTCGGGATTTGTGAGGCTAGTCTTGTAAGGTTTAACCAGTTCAAGCCCTAACTCTTTATATCCCAACCTCGTTGGGGACATGCAAAGAAAAAGCAGACTGCCCTGATACCACTGATCCGGATTTAAACAGGAACACAACAAATTATAGAGATAACCATAAACATAGAGATGCAGTGGAAATAATCGTTAATTTCATTAATGTAAAATACTGAAATATGCTTACAAACAGAAATAAACCAGCTAGGGCGATGGTAGCTTATCTATGAGAAGAGATGTGGCAGCTACATGCCTCTGAACTGTGTTACAATGAGGCTCGAATGCCTATTTATTGTTGAGAAACAATGGAAAACCCTAAACATCCAAAAACCTAACCCTAGAAGATGAAACGCCAAACTATGGGCCCCGTTTGGGTAAATTGGTACATCAACTTCCCGGGGTCGTAATTTTGCATACGATCTCCGTTTGATGCGCACAATATCTTGTTAGAAAGATCTATTCGAGAACTATAACTTTCGGAAGAGAAACATCGGTCCATGGACCCATGTTGCTCCCAGTTTTCTCAAAAAACGTCGTTTAGGGCCTCAAAACGGCTCCAGAAGTTCAGTACCAGAAAAACTGCTAAAAATAGTAAATTGTGCTACAATTAAGGAAACTGAAAATCTAAAAGAAACAATGGTGGGGGTCCAAGTGGATTTTGCAGGTGACCACCAATATCCACCTATATCAATTGAAAATTTGTTTCTCTTACTGAATGTTTTGAGCACTAATTTTGTTATTAAAATTTGGGTTTTGGTGAATCTGATTCAAAATCACGTTTCAAAATGAAGTTCACTACAAATGCTATTATGATGAAGTGATGGTGCATATTTTGGTGAAACTCATAAGTGTGAGGATAGGACACTAAGCTTCCAAGTAAGTCATCATGGTGTTGGGTATTTTATTGGTTGTGATAAATATCCAAAATGCTCGTAAGTATACACTTTCTATTATTTCTCAATGGATCGTAGTGATAATGATTTGATGAATACTACACAGTTCCTTTCAAGAATTGACTGCTTATGATTTGGTCAATTCATGGTGCAGTTTGTGTATTCTATATGGACTGAATTATTTGATCACTGGTTAAGTTGATTTTCTTATGGAAAAACCATTGTCTTTATCAATGTGTGCATAAAGCATTGAAAACCCAATAAATGGTTGAAAAAAAAAATCAATTTAGGTCTGACCTATAAAAAATTTTAACTTCCTCGAAAATACTAAAACAAGGGTAGCATTTTGTGTTCAATTTATTGATATGTTTAATCTTTAAAATTCTTTATGGTTATAACATACATGGTTTTTTTATTTTTTTTATGTCTTGAATTACATTACTAGATTCACTTTTGTTAGGGAGTGGATCAACTGATCCCCATATCAGGATCATGGTTCCACCTAGAAATGACCAAGATATGTTTTGGGAATCGATCCCTTACAACTAGAGACATTTCACACATGATTGAAATGAGTTTGAAAAATATGGAATGGATCCAACAAATCTGAAACAGATCCCACTCAATCTTAAACACAAAAACATTCAAATCAAACATTTCTAATGGAAAGACAATGCATTCACTATTGAAACTCTAGGAACATAAAACCCTAAAAAGATAATTCATAAAAGCTACACGTAGCCTATTGGTTCTTGTTTTATAGATTCTTTGTTTTCTTGTTTGAGGATATTCCATGTCATGGTGTGGCCTACTTGCAATCATTTAAACTTGTATTGTGATTTAAACATCCATTGTGATTACTAGAGGATGCATTGATGTAATTTCAGGTGGAATGCAACAAATTTTATGGTTGTTGAATATTTGTATTGATAATTGCAAGTGGAGAATGCAAAATTTGAGGTATTTTTTTTTTATACCAATAATGAGTTGCAGGAAATTAGACCTAGGATAAATGAAATGCATACTCTTGACCGCTACTTGTAGATGGCCAAACTTGGTAGACTTTTAAAAGATTATGCATAGGTGACCCACAAGTCTAGGCCCCATCCTCCAAGAGAGAGAAATTTTAGTCCCCATCCACCAAGGGAGATAAATAGCAACAAAAGAAGCAGTTTGAGATTGATAACTAGCATAAGTGTTTGATCTAGTTTTAGCACCTCTAACACCTATATAAGCATTCATTTAAGCAGATAGTAGAACACTTCATATAATAGTTGCACCAGAGTATGCCTATCAAACAATCGATCTGCCTGGATGAGTTAAGTCAAGCTTCGGGTGTTGTTTCAAGGCTATCAATTCATCCACCATCCTTCCTCTGCAACATCACAAAACCATTAGATCCCCAAATGCATTAAAATTTTGGCACAAAAATTTGAAAACCACAAAATTTTAATGTGGAGAGGGCATGTGGAGGTTGCATGCAATCCCAGTCATAACTACCTGATAATTTTTTATTTTTTTTTATATTCAACTTTATATTAGTTATGTTATTTATTTATTTTATCTTTTAAAAAAATTTATCTCAACATAATTACAAATTTAATATAAAATAGATTTCACCACCCTTGCATTCAACACACGTGTATTAACCAATATTGTTGTGTGTTTGCCATGCCCATTGAGAATGAAATGCTTAAGTTCATGGAGAGGAATTTTTGAATTAAGAGCATATAATTCATCCATGAAGATGATATTGGTGTTGAAATCTAATGGATTGGAGTTATCATTAGCTTTCTATCTAAAGGTAAGTGTGTTGAAAATAGCAACAAGAAATACTAAAAATAGAACTGCTATAAATAGCAGTTCAGCCAGTGTTGAACATAGCAACAAGGGATGAAAAATGGAAGTACTAAAAATAGCATTCTATAAATAGCATTTCAGGATACCTTCCTATTTTAGTCAGTCCCTGAACTAAAATAGTGAAGTAAAATTCGAATTTGATATTAGCAACTCTTTATAAAATAATTAATTAATTCATCTTGAGTTAATTAGTTAAGGAAAATCAAACATGAAGTCTATGTGGGGACATGCAACAGTTTCTCCATTAATTGAGGAATTTATCCATCAGTTAAAGGGATAAGGATGAGTTGTAATATTTGGTTGTAATTAGTTGGCTTAGTTAACCGAGTCAAGTCCAGTTAGACTAATTCAAACAGTTTGTTGAATTAATGTAAGTTTAGTTAGTTAATGCTTGCATGCATGTAACTACTACACTTCAGATAACTAAATATTCTCTCATAAATAACTCATGCATGTCAATTCAGACAGAGACCCTGTTGAGATCAAATGGAGGGCAATGTACTATCAGTTGCTAGAATATTCCATTGTGAATATTCCTTGCATGCAGAAGCAATTCTTTCCTTGATAATTGCGTAGTTACTTCTTCAGGTTTAGTGAGTGTGATGAGGCTAATTCACACATGTGGCTTCACTGGAACCCAAGAAAAGTTGCGCAATGAAATGGGAGGCTTGGAGGGGTTGAGGAGGACATATACTATGTCTATTTAGTCTATGAGCTATATTGTTTGATTGTAAAGAGAGCAGGATAGCTTGAGAGCTGATTCTTTTTGTAACTTGAATAATATTTCCACTTGTATGATAATACAGAGATTGGGGTTTTAGGCTGAGGCTTTCCCTGGGTTATTTCTTCTGTGTTATGTGTAATTGATTTCTCATTCTCAGTTATATGTGTTCTCTTGATCTTGCTCAATTCGATTAAGCTTCCGCAAAGTGTTGTAGAAGTAGATCTTGTATTGTGTTTTAGTATATTGCATAATCTGTTGATCTACAATGGGAATTTCTACATGGTATCAGAGAAAAGGTGATCAAGGTGAAGAATAGTATACAAGAAGGAGGAGTTCGAAGTTTTTGGTTCTCGAATATAAAAATCGAGTTCTTATCACATCTCAATTTCACTGATGGCGTTCAGTGGTTTAAGACTCGAGTATGCCCTTGACGGCAGCTTGAATTATATAGCCTAGAAGGATCACATGGAGGTAGTATTAGAGGATAACGGTCTAAAGGACTTCATTGATCAAGAAGTCCCCAAGCCGATTGATGCTACTCAACTGGCGGAATGGAAGAAATGTGTGGCTAAAGCAAGGAGAATCCTCCTGGAGGGAGTTCGAGACCACATTGTCTCGAGCCTCCATGGGAAGGAGACATCATTTTCAATGTGGAAAACATTGAAATATCTATAACAGAACAACAGCGATCAGAGGAAGCTGGCACTAAAAGACAAGCTTCGTAAGATCAAGTGTGAAAAGGGCGACACGATCTCTACATATCTGAACAAGCTCACCATCTGTAGGGACGAGCTTGGAAGTGTATGGATCATGACCGCTGATTATGACATGGTGAGTCTTGCACTCCTTGGTCTTCCTAAGAGCCAGCATAGCTACCAAGACTTGGTTAATGGAAGAGAAAAACTACCAAATTGGGAACGACTTTGGTCGGATTTGATGCAGGAGGAAATAAGAATAAGCACTAGGGATGGATCCTCATCGAAGCAAGATGATGATGAAAATCTAGCCTTAGTGAGTAAGGCGAGGAAAGGGAAAGGGAAGGTGTCTCATCCCAAATCCGGTTCTTCCCATGGTGGGAAGAAGATTCACAAATCGAAAGTGCGATGCTTTCATTGTCATGAAGTGGGCCATTATGCTACGAATTGTCCACAGAAGAAATCCGAGAAGGGTTCCTCGAAGGGATCTGATGGTGAGGCACTCGCCTTACAGTTTGAGCTAGATTTCTTGCTTATCGCATACATGGTTTCATCCATGGTGGGATGTGTGTGGTACTTGGACAGTGGAGCTTCATTCCACATGTCAGATGAAGGCACGATTGTGTTTTAGAGGGAGCATGGAGCTCCCCTCACCCTGGCTAATGTAAAGTATGTACCAGGTTTGAAGAAGAATCTTGTGTCTGTCGCTATGCTAGAAGATAAAGGCTATGATGTAGTGTTTAGTAAAGGAAAGGTATTCCAGAAGCATATCGGTACTGGACAGACAAAGTGAATAGGGATTCAAGTCAAGAATCTCTACAAGCTGGAGGTAGACGACTGTGCTGATTTGAGTTCCAAAGCTGAGATGGCGTGGAGCCAAGATGTTGACGAGCTATGGCATAGAATACTGGGCCACTTGCACCATGGAGCCCTGAAGATCATGTAGCAGATTTCTACAGGACTACCCCAGGGAAAACTTGAACAGACGACTACACGCAAAGGTTGCACCTTGGGTAAGTATGCGAAATCTTCCTTTCTAGATCGAGACAGTAGAGTTGGAGCAATCCTGGAGCAAGTTCACTCAAATGTTTATGGACCATTCTGTACAGCCTCCACCGCTAAACAAAGATGCTATGTTATTTTTATTGATGATTTTTCTCGTAGATGTTAGATCTACTTTATGCAAAAGAAGGATCAAAACTTCTTGAGGTTTTGTGAGTTTAAAGGCTTGGCATAGAAAGAATCTAGAAAGAAAATAAAAGCCTTGCGTAGTGACAATGGTGGAGAGTATGTCTCCCAACAGTTTAAAGACTTCTGCACTACAGAAGGTATTAAACAGGAATTGACGGCACCCCATAACCCACAACAAAATGGGGTGGCTGAAAGGAAGAACAGATCAATTATGGGAGCAGCTCGAGCGAAGTTGCATGACCAAAGCCTACCACTGCATTTGTGGGCTAAGGCATGCAATACAACATTATACTTGCAGAACAGAAGCCCACACTATATACTAGGAATGAAGACACATATGGAGGCCTATTCCGGGAAGCGACCTGATGTAAGTCACTTTCAAATATTTGGATCATCAGTTTACTATCATGTGACCAAAGATGCCAGGAAGAAGCTAGACCTAACAGTTGAGTTGGGAATATTTGTGGGGTACAGGGATACACCCCAAAACTATCGGCTATACCTACCTTCCACTCAGAGGTTTATGGCACTTAGGGATCTGAAGTTCGATGAGCAGAAAGCCATGCAAGTGTCACTTGAGAGGGAGCTCAAGTTGCATGAAGAGGAGGAACCTTCAGTTCCTAAGGAGGAGGAGCCTCAGATTGATGCGGAGCAGCCGCATGCAGAGGATCCAAGAGTGGATACATCCACTCATGCTGAGACTTCTAGAGATGGGCGGAAACACTAAAGGGAAGCTGACAGGTTGATGCTGGATGCATGGGAGAATGTGAGACAACCATTTTCTCAACGCAGACAGAGGAGGTCGCCTGAGCGGTACACTTGGTACATGGCCCTGGTAAGGGAGTGTGTAGATACTAAACCTTCTTCACTCGAGGAGGCAATGCAACAACCAATTTGGGTTGATGCAATGGTAGAGGAGTACGACTCTATCATTTGAAATAGTGTGTGGGATGTTGGGCCAAGACCTCAGGGTAAGTCAGTGGTGAGTTCCAGATGGCTTTACAAGGTAAAGAAGGCAGCTGATGGCAGTGTTGAGAAACATAAGGCAAGGTTTGTTGCCTGAGGTTTCTCATAGGTCAAGGGGATCGACTACGATGAGACTTTTTCTCCCGTAGCAAGGTACTCATCGATTAGATCAATGTTGGCACTATTAGCTCAAATGGGGTGGAAGATCCACCAGATGGATGTGAAGACAACATTCCTCAATGGGAAGATTGAGGAGGAAGTGTACATTAAGCAGCCAGAAGGTTTCGAGACCTTCGATCGTGAGTCGCATGTGTGCAGACTCAAGAGGGCTTTGTATGGGATGAAGTAAGAACCCCATGCTTGGTACACCAGGATCGACAGCTATTTCACCATTTTGGGCTTCACCAAGAGTGAAGCAGATGCGAACCTTTACCACTTCATGGTAGAAGGTAAACCATTGATCATTGTTCTTTATGTCGATGATTTGATTTTGAAAGGTGATGATCAGCTGATACAGTCTTGCAAGGAGAACCTTGAAAGAGAGTTCGAGATGAAGGACATGGGCCTTATGCACTACTTTCTAGGCATGGAGGTGTGGCAGAAAGATGGGGAAGCATTTGTGTCTCAAGGCAAGTATGCCAATGAGATACTCAGGTGCTTTCACATGGAGAAGTGCAAGACCATGCACACTCCTCTAGCTGGGAACTGGAGGAAGGAGGATGCTACTTTAGGTGAGGTAGTAGCTACTATTGTTTATCGACAGCTGGTGGGTTCCCTTATGTATTTGGTGAACACACAACCCGACTTACGCTTTGCGGTGAACCAGCTGAGTCAAGCTATGGTTTAGCCTACCAAGCTGTTTTGGAAGGCAGTGAAGCATGTGCTGAGATACCTCAGAGGCACATCTCAGTTCTGATTTTGGTACAGACGGATAGAGGGAGTGAAGCTTCAGGGCTTCATAGATGCAGATTAGGCAGGGAGTCCATCAGAATGGAAGAGCACTTTTGGAGGAATCTTCAACCTTGGTTCAGCTGTAGTTTCCTGTTACAGCAAGAAACAGAGATCAGTTGCACTTAGCTCAACAGAGGTTGAATACATGGCTGCTAATTAGGCTGCATGTGAGGCCATTTGGTTGCGGAAGATTCTATAGGGATTGTTTGGTCAGAGGATGGATCCTATAGTGATCTATTGCGATAACCAAAGTTGTATCAAACTCTCTGAGAATCCAGTTTTTCATGACAGGTCCAAGCACATTGATATCTGGTATCACCATCTTCGAGACTGTGTGGTCAAGAGGATCATGTTGTTGCTGTATGTTTCGACCGAGGAACAGGATGCAAATATTTTGACTAAGGCATTGTCAAAATGCAAGTTCGAGTTCCACAGAGACAGGATTGGGGTTACTGATAATCCCTTTCTTGTTGAGAGGGAGTGTTGAAAATAGCAACAAGAAATGCTAAAAATAGCACTGCTATAAATAGCAGTTCCGCCAGTGTTCAACATAGTAACAAGGGATGAAAAATGGAAGTTCTAAAAATAACATTCTATAAATAGCATTTCGGGATACCTTCCTATTTTAGTCAGTCCCTAAACTAAAATAGTGAAGTAAAATTCGAATTTGATCTTAGCAGTTGTTTGTAAAATAATTAATTAATTCATCTTGAGTTAAATAGTTAAGGAAAATCAAACATGAAGTCTATGTGGGGACATGCAATAGTTTCTCCATTAATTGAGGAAATTATCCATCAGTTAAAGAGATAAGGATGAATTGTAATATGGGTTGTAATTAGTTGGCTCAGTTAACTGAGTCAAGTCTAGTTAGATTAATTCAAACGGTTTGTTGAATTAATGTAAGTTCAGTTAGTTAATGCTTGCATGCATGTAACTACTGCACTTCAGATAACTGAATATTCTCTCATAAATAACTCATGCATGTCAGTTCAGATAGAGACCCAGTTGAGATCAGATGGAGGAGCAGTATACTATCAGTTGCTAGAATATTCCATTGTGAATATTCCTTACTTGCAGAAGGAATTCTTTCCTTGAGGATTGCGTAGTTACTTATTCAGGTTTAGTGAGTGTGAAGAGGCCAATTCACACATGTGACTTCACTGGACCCCAAGAAAAAATGTGCAAGGAAATAGGAGGCTTGGAGGGCTTGAGGAGGACATATACTATGTCTATTTAGTCTGTGAGATGTATTGTTAGATTGCAGAGAGAGCGGGATAACTTAAGAGCTGATTCTTTTTGTAACTTGAACAAGATTTCCACCTATATGATAATACAGAGATTGGGGTTTTAGGCCGAGGCTTTCCCCAGGTTATTTCTTCTGTGTTATGTCTGATTGATTTCTCATTCTCAGTTATATGTGTTCTATTTATCTTTCTCAATTCGATTAAGCTTCCGCAAAGTGTTGTAGAAGTAGATCTTGTATTGTGTTTTAGTATATTGCATAATCTGTTGATCTACAGTGGGAATTTCTACAAAGTGAACATTGTCAGAGCTACCATGGAATTGAAAAGAGGCTCTTCATTATCAAGGTAGGAACAACAATTATCGACTTCCAGTCAAAAGCTTACTTGTTATAGGTGGTGGTATAGCAAAACTACTTGCTGCCTCTTTTTAAGTAGGAGCGTATTCCATATATATCAATGTTTAACCCCTCTTATAATTCTTTATTTGAAATGGATCATTTTCTAGATTTTTTTTTACTATTTAGTTTTTTGATGTTTCTTTATACATAAATGGTTAGATTTAATCGAGTTATGGCAGTGCTATGAAACATAGTTATTACTATAGGCAGAACACTTAATGTTAAATGTTTAATGTCCAAGTCACAATATTATAGTAAGAAAATAGTATAGGTGGATGTGTTTGTACATATTTCTCCTTTGGATTCTCAGTTGACATGGGTGCCACATGGTTTCTGATAGTAGAATGTGTTTGTTGGTTGACTCTGAGTTTTCCTCTTACAAATTATTGTAAGTGAAGTCATGTAGTTGGTTGAATTAGATGGTCTAAAAGATGCTCTAGTGGGAATTCATGGTGTTAGTGGTTTATATACTGAGCAACGCAAAATATTAACTATTACAGTAGATCCTGTGACAAATCCTTCCATCATATTCGTGGATGAGCCTACCTCAAGTTTAGATGCATGTTATTGCTATAGTAATGTGGCAAGTGCGGAATATAGTGGACACAGGAAGGACAATAGTTTGCGCTATTCACTAGCTAAGTATTGACATTTTTGAAGCATTATATATATATATATCTATAAGAGGACTATTACTAAATATTGAGAAGCCTGATAAATTCTTTTTGAGATGCTAGATTCATTCGCATTATATGACTGCGATGATATTTTGACTAGTTATAGTTACTACTAATGAAGCAGGGAGGTGAAATTATTTATGCTGGTGAATTAGGTCACCATTCAAAGACCATTATTGAGTATTTTGTGGTAGAAAATCAATTCTTGATACCATAAATTTTTGGTTATATCCAGGTACAAATGGTTTGTTGCTTGAGAAACCAAGACTCTAGGGAAGTTTATGTAATAATGCTTTGCTTTCATTTCATTTGCAGAGTATTCCATAAGGGATAAAGATTAAGGATAAGTATAATCCTGCAACATGGATATTAGAGGTCACCTCTATGGGTGAAAAGAAACACCTTCATATAAAACTTACTTAGATTTATAAAGAATCAACTCTTTTTTGGTAAGCACAGGGAAATCCCTTGGAACCAATGGATTTTTAAACTCTTTTTTATCTTATAATCCTGTAAAATTCCTTGTTTTTCATTGATTTCTGAAATACTAATAAATCTCATTTTGCTAAGGAAAAATAATGAACTTGTTAAGGATTTATGTACTCCATCTCCATATGCCAAGGAACTTTATTTTCCAGCTAACTATGTGCAATGTGCGTGGAAACAATTTACAACCTGCCTATGGAAACAGTTTTGGGAGCATTGGCAGAGTCCTAGTTACAATTCAATGCACTTATCCTTCAATTTTTTAATTGCATTCCCCTTGGCATGATCTATTGGCAACAAGAGACTAAAATCTAAGCTAATTCATTGCAAGTCATAACACACTTTATCTGTTCAGTATACAATCTACCACTTACTTTAAATATGGTCGTCCAGTTTTGAATGTCGGATTGTGTTATAGTGAAAAACATTTGTTCTAACTGTTCCTTTTTAAATCTATCTAGACATAATTCATTACATTCCAATGAAGAATACTTACATTACTAGCCTATTTGCAATAGGAATGACCGAAGACCTACTAAAGATGATGGGGCCATTTATGGTGCCATGTTGTTTATAGGAGTAAATAATTGCTCCTCTATTCAACCCTTTGTTGATGTGGAACACCCGGTTATTGTAGAGGAAAATCAACTAGGATGTATTCTTGGATTGTATATGCTTTAGCATAGGTAAGGAATCCAAGGTCTAATTGAAAGTGACTTAAATTATATTTTTAGTCTTTGTCAAATTCTCTCTTAAATTTGTACATTTTTAACATATCTTAATTTCCATAGAAATTCACAACTAATTTGTTGGACTGAAGAGTCGAGTAGTACAATATAATAATCTCTTAATGGGTTTACATATTTCCATTTTGGGAAATTTAAAAACAGAAATATTATTTATAAAAAATACACAATGCTTACACACCATTGATTTACAATTTAACATGTTGGAGAAAAATTCCATTTAGGAAAATACTATAGAAACGTACATAACAGGTCCATCTGATCCAATTGTTTGCACATAAACATATATAGTAGGTCCATGAAATCTCATTGTTTGCATTTGTGAAAAAATCCATGTTGAGAGCTTTGTGGAGAGGATGATGTTGAGAGCTTTACGGAGAAGATCATGGATCTTGAAATGATCCACAATATTGTAATTTCCTTTATAAATTGTAGGCTTTGGGCATTGAAAAGAGGCGGTCAATTGGATGAATAATAGACTCGCTAAGGCGCCATGTAATAGCATAGAAATTAAGTTAATTTTAATGTCTAGTTTATGTGATTATGTTAATGTGCATGGTGATTTAATGCATTTATGGCTTGATTCATAGATTCGTTGACTTTGTTTGATGAATTAAAATTGCATATAGACCACAAGGTTATTAAGCTTTTGCAGTGGAAGCAAGGATGAGCTGAGTTTGTGGGTTCATAACCCATAGGTCCCAAGGTCGGACGAGTAAAAATATTGAAAATGAAGAGACCCCAAAATTAGTTTTCATCACTTAGCATCCTCTTTTCAATTGGAATGAAATGGGGCTTAAGTGATGCTAGGATCATAGAGACTCACTAAAGTTGAATTCAAGTTTCAACATCCTCTTTTGAAGTTCATAATGAAGCTAAAGTTTGAAATGAAAGAGTAAAGATTAGAATTTAAAGTTGGGAGATGATATTCAGGAATCCAAAAGCATGTTTATTAGTCCCTACCTATGACAACACAGGGACTATAGCATTCGCTCGAGAATTGGCGAGCTATTAATTCATTCGTTGACTATAAATTTTCACTTCTTCACCAAATTTAATTGTTGGCAATTTCGTTGGAGGAATTTTTTAACCAAAGTTTTCCATTTTCCCTCTTATTACAAGCTTCATGTGCCCCAATGTTATTTTAGCCAAGGCAAGTTATTTTATCCAAATTTTTTAAAACGAAGGTTCTGGCAAGTTATTTTATGCAAATGTTTTGATACGAAGGTCAGGGTATTTTTTTTTAAAGGTGTTTGTTGTTATCCAAAGTTGTTGAGGAAACATTGCATAAATGTTTGTTATGGAGCTTACACTTGTCACTGTTGGCTTCCACCATTATTTATGATTATCACCATCTCTCTTCCTATCCCTTCATTCCACCACTCTCCTACCCCCTCTCCCCCTCTTCATTCCATTGCAAACACATTTTTCTTCCACTCTTCATTTCAATTTCATTCCAGTGAAACAGATTGAATCCATATACTTGGCGATTCATTTGGTGACTTCACGGTCACCAAAGAAGCCACAAAAAGCATCAACTTCTTGACTTGTCTGGTTGATATCTGTTTTATTAGGTTGTATTATTTTTCTTTGATTGTGATATTTGAGATATATTTCTTTCTCGTTCATTTAATATAGAATGAACTAGACATACATTTTGTGGTCTATGATAATGTACTAACCTAGGTTTTTGTTCCACATATACTTTTAAATGGGTTGAAAATTTATTTCTCTTACTAAAGGTTTTGAGCACTAATTTTGTTATTAAAATTTGGGTTTTGGTGAATCTGATTCAAAATCATGTTTCAAAATGAAGTTCACTACAAATGCTATTATGATGAACTGATCGTGCTTATTATGGTGAAACTCATAAGTGTGAGGATAGGACACTGAGCTTCAAAGTAAGTCATCATGGTGTTGGGTATTTTATTGGTTGTGATAAATATCCAAAATGCTCGTCAGTATACACTTTCTATCATTTCTCAAGGGATCATAGTGATAATGATTTGATGAATACTACGCAGTTCCTTTCAAGAATTCACTGCTTATGATTTGGTCAATTCACGGTGTAGTTTGTGTCTTCTATATGGACTCAATTATTTGATCACTGGTTAAGTTGATTTGCTTATGGAAAATCCGTTGTCTTTATCAATGTGTGCATAAAGCATTGAAAACGCAATAAATGATTGAAAAAAAAATTCAATTTAGGTCTGACCTATAAAAATTTTAAACTTCCTCTAAGATACTAAAACAAAAGTGGCATATTGTGTTCAATTTATTGATATGTTTAATCTTTAAAATTCGTTATGTTTATAATATACATGGTTTTTTTATTTTTTATTTTATGTTTTGAATTACATTACTAGATTCACTTGTTGATTTGCTTATGGAAAATCCGTTGTCTTTATCAATGTGTGCATAAAGCATTGAAAACGCAATAAATGATTGAAAAAAAAATTCAATTTAGGTCTGACCTATAAAAATTTTAAACTTCCTCTAAGATACTAAACAAAAGTGGCATATTGTGTTCAATTTATTGATATGTTTAATCTTTAAAATTCGTTATGTTTATAACATACATGGTTTTTTTTATTTTTTATTTTATGTTTTGAATTACATTACTAGATTCACTTTTGTTAACAACTACTAGATTCACTTTTGTTAGGGAGTGGATCAACTGATCCCCATATCAGGATCATGGTTCCACCTAGAAATGACCGAGATATGTTTCGGGAATGGAATCATGGATCCCTTACAATTAGAAACATTTCACACACGACTGAAATGAGTCCGAAAAATATGGAATGGATCCAACAAATCCGAAACAGATGCCACTCAATCTTAAACACAAAAACATTCAAATCAAACATTTCTAATGGAAAGACAACGCATTCACTATTGAAACTCTAGGAACATAAAACCCTAAAAAGATAATTCATGAAAGCTACACGGAGGCTATTGGTTCTTGTTTTATAGATTCTTTGTTTTCTTGTTGTTTTTTGTTTGAGGATATTCCATGTCATGGTGTGGCTTAGTTGTAAGTCATTTAAACTTGTATTGTGATTTAAACGTCCATTGTGATTACTGGAGGATGCATTGATGTAATTGCAGGTGGAATGCAACAAATTTTATGGTTGTTGAATATTTGTATTGATAATTGCAAGTGGAGAATGCGAAATTTGAGGTGTTTTTTTTTTATACCAATAATGAGTTGCAGGAAATTAAACCTAGGATAAATGAAATGCATACTCTTGACCGCTACTTGTAGAGGGCCAGACATGGCAGACTTTTAAAGGCATATGCACAGGTGACCCACAAGTCTAGGCGCCATCCTCCCAGAGAGAAAAATTTCAGTCCCCATCCACCAAGGGAGATAAATAGCAACAAAAGAAGCAGTTTGAGATTGATAACTAGCATAAGTGTTTGATCTAGTTTTAACACCTCTAACACCTATATAAGAATTCATTTAAGCAGATAGTAGAACACTTCATATAATAGTTGCACCAGAGTATGCCTATCAAATAATTGACCTGCCTGGATGAGTTAAGTCAAGCTTCGGGTGTTGTTTCAAAGCTGTCAATTCATCCACCATCCTTGCTCTGCAACATCACAAAACCATTGTTGGAATTTTCTGATAAATTCCATAACAGATAGACAAAAAATTGCTCTATTTTTGCACTCTGTTTTTGCTCAGAAAAACAGAAAATCGCTTGCTGGAAACGGTGTTTCAGCAACACAGTTTGGTGTTGCAGCAACTGAGTTTGGTGTTGCAGCAACGCAGAATAACACTATGTTTTTAACACAGAAAAAAAACAGAAAAATTCGTTCTCTGGAAATGTTGTTGCAGCAACGCAGTTTTTTTTTTCAGTTGCTATAACTTGTGTTGCAGCAACGCTGTTCGTGGTGTTGCAGCAATGTAAATTTTTGACGTCAAGTATTTTTGAGTTACGGTGTAACAGCAACAGGAAAAATTAACTTGTATTCATCAAAATAAACTAACTGTTACAGATTTGTCTTCCTCATACTGAGGGAATTTCACAACTTCTATTGCTGAACATCTACTTCAGAAATTCATTAAGGAACGCTTCTGTTCCACACAGATAAACATCAAAAACGAATTACATTCAAATTTCTGCACTGCTGTGCATTTTCCCTTTCTGCTGTCTGTTGCACTGTTGCATCTACTTTGTTGTGCACTGCTGTGCGATTCACTGTTCTGAAATTATTCTTCTTCTTCCTCACGCTGTTGCGTGCTCTCCTCTGCTCTGTGTGATTCTTCAGTTGCTGCTGCTAACGTTAAAACAGAACTGCTGTGTGGTATTTATATGCTAAAACATATCTGATTAAAACAATAAAATATTACAAAATATCTTCTAATGTTTATCTCTGTATTTAATGCAGCAAGGCGGTGATGCTTTTATCAAAAAACAAGTCGGCTATCTACAGGGGAATTCAATTGAAACTTTAATGCATATTAATGTGCAAAAATATCGGGCTTGACTTTGATGCACCGATCAGCCTGGAGTATTTACTGCAGATCAGATTCTTGTCCAGCTGTTCATTGTTGCAGTTGGAATTAAATTCCAACACTCCCCCTTAATTTCAACTGTTGCATACCCAGACATTTCCTGAAATGATCAAAACCTTTCTTTGCTAATGGTTTTGTCAAGATGTCAGCAAGCTGATCCTCTGTTCTGCAGTGCTGCAAAACAATCTCACCATTGTTAACCAATTCAAGTGAAATTTGGTGTCTATGTGCTTTGTTCTTTTATGAAAAACAGAGTTTTTAGACAATGCTATTGCTGAGCTATTGTCACAGTAAATGGTTGTGCCCTTTTCTTGTTCATGACACAAATCTTTGAGAACTCTTCTCAGCCATACTGCTTGGCATGCTGCTGCTGTTGCTGCCACATACTCTGCCTCTGTTGTTGACAAAGCAACAACTGGTTGCTTCTTGGAAGCCCATGAGATGGCTCCCGATCCCATATGAAACACATATCTTGATGTGCTTTTCCTATCATCAACACTTCCAGCCCAATCACTGTCAGTGTAACCTGTCAACATGAAACTTTCAGAAGAGGAGTATAAAATACCAAACCCCTTTGTTCCATTTACATACCTTAGAATCCTCTTGGCTGCCTGCCAATGGGTCTCTTTCGGTCTTTCCATAAATCTGGAAATTAAACTTACAGCGTGCATAATGTGCGACCTAGTTGCAGTCAAGTACATAAGGCTGCCAACTATGCTCTTGTACAGTTTTGGATCAAAATATTTGCTGTTGTCTTCTTTGGTTAATTTCAGCCCCACTACTGTTGGAGTCACAGCAGCCTTGTTGTTCTGCATGTTAAATCTCTTCAACACAGCTTCTACATATTTATCTTGAGAAATGAAAACACCATTTTCACTTTGGTCTACTTCAATTCCAAGAAAATATCTTAAGAAGCCCAAGTCAGTCATTTCAAATTCACTTTTCATGACTGTTTTAAAATCAGCAATGAGAGAAGCATCATTGCTAGTAAAAATCAGATCATCTACATATAAAACAACAATAATAATCTTACCGTCATTCTTTTTTATGTAGAGTGTGGGTTCACCATCACACTTATCAAACCCATTCTCGATCAGATAAGCATCAATTCTGTTGTACCATGCTCTTGGAGCTTGCTTCATCCCGTAAAGAGCCTTCTTCAGTTTACAAACTTTATGCTCTTGGCCTTCAACTTCATAGCCCGGAGGTTGATCAACATAAACCTCTTCTTTTAACACTCCATTCAGGAATGCAGATTTAACATCCATCTGATAAATCTTCCATTTGTGTTGTGTTGCAATAGACAACACTGTTCTCACTGTTTCCATCCTTGCTACTGGTGCAAAGGTTTCATCATAGTCTCTGCCTTGTTGCTGCTTGTAGCCTTTCACAACAAGTCTTGCTTTGTGCCTGTCAATCTTACCTTCAGCATTGCTTTTGGTCTTATAGACCCACTTAACTCCAATGGCATCCTTGCATTTAGGGAGGTCCACTAACTCCCATGTTTTACTCTTCTCAATTGCACCAATTTCTTCATTCATTGCTTCAATCCATTTATCTTCATTTACAGCATCTTCAAAATGGATTGGGTCATCAATATGACAATACAAAGCGAATAATGAATTCAGACCGGTATTGTTACTTACCTCTCCTTGTTCATAAGTCTCATTAAGATTTCTGAATCTTGGTCTTCTTGGTGTGCTTGGAGTTCCATCCGAACTTGAGGGTATTTCTGATCCCTGTGGTGTTTCAGCATCAGCTGTTTGTGGTGTAACAACAACTGTTCTTCCTTGACTTCTCAAGGCTGTTCGAATTCCAGCTTGTGGTGCGGTTTGTTGTACTTGCTGTGGTGTAGGAGGAGCCACCAAGGAAGGATTATTTGCTGTTGTCCCTTCCTCTTGTTCTTCATGAGACACAATTGTCTTCACGTTCACTGTTTTTTCCAAGCTTCCATCCCAAGCTTCATCTTCAATAAACTGCACATCTCTGCTTACTATCAATTTCTTGGTGGATGGATTATAGAGTTTGTATGCTTTTGACTCATCACAATAGCCAATAAAGACACACTTCTCCCCCTTACTATCAAGCTTTTTCCTTAGCTGATCCGGTACATGTGCATATGCCACACAACCGAATACTCTCATGTGAGTGACAGTTTGCTTTTGACCACTCCATGCCTCTTCTGGTATTCTGTTCATGACAGCTTTAGTTGGGCATCTATTTAAGATGTAAACTGTGCAAGTAACAGCTTCTGCCCAATACTCATGCGGCAAGTGTTTTGCCTTCAGCATGCTTCTGACCATGTCAAGAATGGTGCTATTCTTTCTTTCAGCAACACCGTTTTGCTGAGGTGTATACCTTGTTGTGAACTCCTTTCGTATGCCATTCTCTCTGCAAAAATGGAGAAATTCTTGGGAGATGTACTCTCCTCCTCTATCTGTTCTGAGCACTTTGATATAATGCCCACACTGCTTTTCAACAAGAGTTTTGAAGTGGTGGAATTTCTCAAACACTTCACTCTTCTGTTTCAGCATATACACCCATGTCTTTCTGGTGTAATCATCAATGAAGGTTAAAACATATTTATTTCCGGCAAATGATGGTGTTTGCATCGGTCCGCACACATCAGAGTGAACAATTTCCAAGGGTGCTTTTGCCCTTATACTCTTTCCTGCTGGAAAGCTTTCTTTGTGTTGCTTGCCCAAGATGCAGCCTTCACAAAGGCTGTCCGGTTTCTCAATCAACGGCAATCCCTTTACCATTCCCTTTCTGTGCAACAGATTTAGGCCTCCGAAATTGAGATGTCCAAATCTAAAATGCCACAACCAATTCACATCTTTCACTTGTTCCTGAAAGACTTCTTGTGTAACAGCCGCAATAGTTCTGCCTTCCTTCAAATCTGCCCTGAGTTTGAGAGGAAACATTCTATTGCTGGTCATTTGCACCTGTGCAATGATCTTCTTACTTGGAGGTATGTCTCTGATTGTACACGTATCATCTTTGAAGAACACGTTGTAACCTTTGTCCATGAGCTGTCCAATGCTTAAAAGATTACATTTCAGACCAGGTACATAGTATACAGCTTGCACAATCATCTGTTCTCCATTTTTTGCTCGGATATTGACACTGCCCTTACCCTTGACAGTTATCTTATCATCAGTCCCTGTTGTTACCTCATATTTCACATTTTCATCCAGATTGGCAAACATTGCAATATTTCCAGTCATGTGTTTACTACAGGGAAAATTTTATGAACCCCCCCTAAATTTATAAATATAATAAATGGGCGAATCTCCATGGTATATAGGAAAAATGGAAGGCGATTTTATCAATAATATAATATGTATATATAATATTTTGGCGAATCTCTCACGAGGCATGGCTAATATTTTACTCAATTATAAAATCTTGTAAGATCTTGGCGAGTCTTTCACTAAATAATAAAACTTTGTAAAGTCCTAGTGAATCTTAGCATAGGCTACATGCTGGTTTAATTCCCCCATTTAAATACGCTACATTCCAGGTGAATACCATGGGTCAACACCATGTGCCATTTTGGTGAATACCATGGGTCAATACCATGTGCCATTTTTATTTTTATTAGAATATTTTACTCAATTATAAAATCTTGTAAGATCTTGGCCAGTCTTTCACTAAATAATAAAACTTTGTAAAGTCCTAGTGAATCTTAGCATAGGCTACATGTTGGTTTAATTCCCCACTAAATAATAAAACTTTGTAAAGTCCTAGTGAATCTTAGCATAGGCTACATGTTGGTTTAATTCCCCCATTTAAATAGGCTACATTCCAGGTGAATACCATGGGTCAATACCATGTGCCATTTTGTTGAATACCATGGGTGAATACCATGTGCCATTTTCATTTTTATTAATTCTAATATTAGGGTTAATAATGGTTTTTTGCATGGTATTAATAACAATCTAGTCCATGGTATTTGTCCCATAGTATTTTGGCCATAGGTTTCACCTAAATATAACCCATTTTTTGAGTGTTCGTAAATATAAGGTGACTTATGGAGTAAATATAAAAAACTGTTTTATTTGTTTACCATACCTCTCGTTTATTTATATTTTTATTAATTTACCATACCTCTTTTACAAATATGGTATTTGGCCCATAGGATTCACTTAAATAAAACCTCTTTCTTGAGCCTTCATAAATAGAACGAGGGTTATGGACTAAATATAAAAAGAGGTAGATACGTCTAGTTTATTTATATTTTTATTTATTTACCATACCTTTTGAGTAAGTATAAAAAGACGTTTTATTTATTTACCATACCTCCACTTTACTTATATTTTTATTTTTTTACACCCTTACATGTATATAAGGTGACTTATGGAGTAAATATAAAAAATGTTTTATTTATTTACCATACCTCTCATTTATTTATATTTTTATTAATTTACCATACCTCTTTTATAAATATGGTATTTGGCCCATAGGATTCACTTAAATAAAACCTATTCTTGAAAATGGGCGAATGGATTCACTTAAATAAAACCTATTCTTGAAAATGGGCGAATGGAAGGTTGTAAGTCCTAATTTCAAGGGCTAAATTTACCTTTTTTACCCTCTCCCTTAAAATAAGGTGGGCTATTTGAGGTGATTTGTAAAAATGTACTATGATACAAAATATTCGCCCACTAAAAATTTAAAACCCCTTAATTTCGCCAAAGGGCGAACATTCGCCCCTAAAATTATCCTTGGTTTACTACAACCTGAGTCTAAGAACCAAAAATCTTCTTGTTTGTCTTGTGCTATGTTACATGTTAACAGCACGTTCTTTGGGTTCTTATCTTCTTCATTTGCAAAATTAGCATTCTGCCTATTATTCATGTCATTTTTTTTTTCTTACATTCATTGGCATAGTGCCCAAATTTCTTACAATAATGACATTGGACTTGGGATTTGTCATACCTTTGTCCATGAGCTTGCTGTTTGCTTGAACCTTCAGCTTGGTTCTGATTGCAGCTCCTTCCGCTTGTGCTAGCAGGATAATTTCTGCCTCTGTTTTGGCTTCTTCCACGACCTCTGTTATTTGCTCTGCCCCGGCCTCTTCTTTGGCCAAAAGACATCTGAGTCTTGAATGCTTGCTCAAATGAGGAATCTGTTCCTCTACTCAGTCTGTGTTCATGAGACAACAGAGAAGCACTCAGCTCATCTACCCTGAACTGTGAGAGATCTTTTGTTTCTTCTATTGCCACTACAATAGATTCAAACCTTGAGGGTAAACATCTCAAGATTTTCTCTACAATCCTTCTATCTTCAAGAATCTCACCATGAGATCTTATCTGGGTTATCAAGCCAATAACCTGAGTGAAGAATGAATCTATTGTATCAGATTCCTTCATGCTAAGATTTTCAAAGTCTTTCCTCAACATCTGCAACTTTGCAGTCTTCACCTTCTCCATGCCTTGATAGGCAGTTTGGAGAATATCCCATGCCTCCTTGGACTTTGTTGCTGCTGCAATCCGCGGAAAAACACTTTCATGTACTGATTGAAAGAGGAAAAAGAGGGCTTTGGCATCCTTCTTTCTGTCACCCTTCAACTCGTCTCTTTCTGCTGCTGTCACAGCAGCCAACGCTATTGCATCTGCAGGTTCAGCATAGCTAGTTTTAACCAGCTCCCATATTCCTTGAGAAGCAAACAATTCTTTCATTGTTATGGACCAATAACTGTAATTTTTCCCATTAAACTGTGGCAGTTGGGGATTTGTCAAACCTGTTCCAGCATCTGCCATCTTAACCTATCTTGGTAAAGAAGAGATACTGACTGTAAAATGAAAAACAAGCAAAAACTTTTTCTGCTGGAAGAAATTCTGCTCAACAAACTTCTTACAGCTCCTACAGTGAAAAACAATCTCTGTTTTTGACTCACTGAGTGCCTAGACCAGCTCCGATACCATGTTGGAATTTTCTGATAAATTCCATAACAGACAGACAAAAAATTGCTCTGTTTTTGCACTCTGTTTTTGCACAGAAAAACAGAAAATCGCTTGCTGGAAACGGTGTTTCAGCAACACAGTTTGGTGTTGCAGCAACTGAGTTTGGTGTTGCAGCAACGCAGAATAACACTCTGTTTTTAACACAGAAAAAAAAAAAAAAAAATTCGTTCTCTGGAAATGGTGTTGCAGCAACGCAGTTTTTTTTTTCAGTTGCTGTAACTTGTGTTGCAGCAACGCTGTTCATGGTGTTGCAGCAACGTAAATTTTTGACGTCAAGTATTTTTGAGTTACGGTGTAACAGCAACAGGAAAAATTAACTTGTATTCATCAAAATAAACTAACTGTTACAGATTTGTCTTCCTCATACTGAGGGAATTTCACAACTTCTATTGCTGAACATCTACTTCAGAAATTCATTAAGGAACGCTTCTCTTCCACACAGATAAACATAAAAAACGAATTACATTCAAATTTTTGCACTGTTGTGCATTTTCCCTTTCTGCTGTCTGCTGCGCTGTTGCATCTACTTTGCTGTGCACTGCTGTGCGATTCACTGTTCTGAAATTATTCTTCTTCTTCCTCACGCTGCTGCATGCTCTCCTCTGCTCTGTGTGATTGTTCAGCTGCTGCTGCTAATGTTAAAACAGAACTGTTGTGTGGTATTTATATGCTAAAACATATCTGATTAAAATAATAAAATATTACAAAATATCTTCTAATGTTTATCTCTGTGTTTAATGCAGCAAGGCGGTGATGCTTTTATCAAAAAACAAGTCGGCTGTCTGCAGGGGAATTCAATTGAAACTTTAATGCATATTAATGTGCAAAAATATCGGGCTTGACTTTGATGCACCGATCAGCCTGGAGTATTTACTGCAGATCAGATTCTTGTCCAGCTGTTCATTGTTGCAGTTGGAATTAAATTCCAACAACCATTAGATCTCCAAATGCATTAAATCTTTGGCACAAAAATTTGAAAACCACGCATTTTTAATGTGGAGAGGGCATGTGGAGGTTGCATGCAATACCAGTCGTGACTACCTGACAATTTTTATTTTTTTTATATTTAACTTTATAATAGTTATGATATTTTTTTTTTTATCTTTTAAAAAAATTATCTCAACATAATTACAAATTTAATATAAAATAGATTTCACCACCCTTGCATGCAACACACGTGTATTAACCAATATTGTTGTGGGTTTGCCATGCCAATTGAGAATGAAATGCTTAAGTGCATGAAGAGGAATTTTTGAATTAAGAGCATATAATTCATCCATGAAGATGATATCGGTGTTGAAATTTAATCGTTTGGAGTGATCATTGGCTTTCTATCTGAAGGTAAGTGAACATTGTCAGAGCTACATGGAATTCAAAAGAGGCTCTTTATTATCGAGGTAGGAACAACAATTATCGACTTCCAGTCAAAAGCTTACTTGTTATAGGTGGTGGTATAGCAGGGCTAGTTGCTGCCTCTTTTTAAGTAGGAACGTATTCCTGATATATCAATGTTTAACCCCTCTTATAATTCTTTATTTTGAACTGGATCATTTTCTAGATTTGTTTTACTATTTAGTGTTGATGTTTCCTTATGCATAAATGGTTAGATTTAATCGAGTTATGGCAGTGCTATGAAACATAGTTATTACTATAGGCAGAACACTTAATGTTAAATGTTTAATGTGCAAGTCACAATATTAGAGTAAAATAATAGTAATGGTGGACGTGTTTGTACAGATTACTCCTTTGGATTCTCAGTCGACATGGGTGCCACATGGTTTTTGATAGTAGAATGTGTTTGTTGGTTGACTCTGAGTTTTCCTCTTACAAATTATTGTAAGTGAAGTCATGTAGTTGATTGAATTAGATGGTCTGAAAGATGCTCCAGTGGGAATTCATGGTGTTAGTGGTTTATATACTGAGCAACGCAAAATATTGACTATTGCAGTAGAGCTTGTGACACATGCTTCCATCATATTCGTGGATGAGCCTACCTCAGGTTTAGATGCATGTGTTACTGTTATAGTAATGTGACAAGTGTGCCATATAGTTGACAAAGGAAGGACAATAGTTTGCACTATTCACTAGCTAAGTATTGACATTTTTGAAGCATATTATATAGATATATATATATATATATATATATATATATATATATATATATTACTGAATATTGAGAAGCCTGATAAATTCTTTTTGGGACGCTAGATGTATTCAAATTATATGATTGCGGTGATATTTTGACTGGTTATAGTTACTACTAATGAAGCAGGGAGGTGAAATTATTTATGTTGGTGCACTAGGTCACCATTCAAAGACCGTTATTGAGTATTTTGTGGTAGAAAATCAAGTTTTGATACCATTTCCAAGTACAAATGATTTGTTCTTTGAGAAACCAAGACTCTAGGGAAGTTTATGTAATAATGCTTTGCTTTCATTTCATTTGCAGGGTATTTTATAAAGGCCAAAGAATAAGGATAAGTATAATCCTACAACATGGATATTAGAGGTCACCTCTATGGGTGAAAAGCAACACCTTGGTATAAACTTTGCTTAGATTTATAAAGATTCAACTCTTTTTTGGTAAGCACAGGGAAATCCCTTGGAACCAATGGATTTTTAAACTCTCTTTTATCTTACAATCCTGTAAAATTCCATGTTTTTCATTGATTTCTGAAATACTAATAAATCTCATTTTGTTAAGGAAAAATAATGAACTTGTTAAGGAGTTATGTACTCCATCTCCATATGCCAAGGACCTTTATTTTCCAGCTGACTATGGGCAATGTGCTTGGAAACAATTTACAACCTGCCTATGGAAACAGTTTTGGGAGTATTGGCAGAGTCCTAGTTACAATTCAACGTGCTTATCCTTCAATTTTTTAATTGCATTTCCCCTTAGCATGATATATTGGCAACAAGGGACTAAAATGTAAGCTAATTCATTGCAGGTCATAACATGCTTTATCTGTTCAGTATACAATCTACCACTTACTTTAAATATGGTCATCCAGTTTTGAATGTTGGATTATGTTATAGTCAAGAACATTTGTTCTAACTGTTCCTTTTTAAATCTATCTAGACATAACTCATTACTTGCGACCAATGAAGAATACTTACATTACTAGCCTATTTGCAATAGGAATGACCAAGAAGACCTGCTAAAGATGATGGGGACCTGCTAAAGATGATGGGGCCATTTATGGTGTCTTGTTGTTTATAGGACTAAATAATTGCTCCTCTATTCAACCCTTTGTTGATGTGGAACACCCAGTTTTGGTCGAGGAAAATCAACTAGGATGTATTCTTGGATTGTATATGCTTTAGCATAGGTAAGGAATCCAAGTTCTTATTGAAAGTGACTTAAATTATATTGTTAGTCTTTGTCAAATTCTCTCTTAAATTTGCACATTTTTAACATATCTTAATTTCTACCATATCTTAATTTTCATAGAAGTTCACAACTAATTTGTTGGACTGAAGAGTTGAGGAATACAATATAATATACTCTTAAGAGGTTTACATATTTCCATTTTGGAAAATTTAAAAACAAAAATATTATTTATAAAAAATACACCATGCTTACACACCATTGAATTTACAATTTAACATGTTGGAGAAAAATGCCATTTTGGAAAAAAAACTACAGAAACGTACATAATAGGTCCATCTGATCCAATTGTTTGCGCATAAACATATATATAGTAGGTCCATGAAATCTCATGGTTTGCATTGAAGAAAATTTAGTAACTTTATTCAAAAAGTTTCTCATGCTAGTCTCAAAAATTCCTCTTTCAACGAGTCTTTGGCCATATCAACAATTTTAAAGAACAAAGTAACAAGAAATTTTGCAATGCAATTCAAAATCTTTATCATGGATGTAGGTGAAGCTGTTGATTGACCTGTATATGAAAAAGTTAACCACAAAACAGGTATCTATCTTTATCATGGATGTAGGTGAAGCTGTTGATTGACCTGCATATGAAACAGTTAACCACAAAACAGGTATAGTTTAGATTTTGCAATATCCACCAGCAATTCCAAACACGTTCTTTTTCTCAAGATTTAGGTCCCAAACTCTAGTAAATCTATAGTTGTTCTTTATCCCTACGCTTTTTCCATATCAGCCGCATTTCTCATCTTCCAAGTCACCCCCTTTCTCGTCTTCCATGTGAATAATAGCCCCCACTTCCTTTTCTTTCTTATGGGAATCCCAAGCTTTCTTTTTTTAATTGTTTCATAGAAGACCAGGACAGAATAGTGTTGATTATTCCATTTAATGCTTAAATTGCTTTAAGCATTTGTATTTGTATTTGTCTTAAACAATTAATCATAAATATTATGAACGGCGGGCAACTATTGTGTGACAGAGCCCTTAGCGCTCTGGTTGAAGGATACTTTGTCCACAAACACATCAAACAAAGCACCAATAATGACTACCGCTACACAGTTACACTTAGTAAAAAAAAGACGACGAGTACCTAGGAAGGCATGAATAATGAGTTATATTTAAAAAAAGACGATGAATACACAGGAAGGCACGAATAATGAATAACTCAATCCATAATAACTTAAGATACAACATGACAGTATGAATGGTTAATGGGCTACCTTTGAAGAATGCCAACACTGAATTGGAGAATCAGAAAAGATCAGCCTCACAAGCTTCCTTGGAAAATAAATGATCATTGCCACAAAGGATTATTATTATTTTTTCGTTATTACCATAAATAGCATTTATCATTAAACAAAACAACTAATAAAATTGTTACCGGAGATTTTAAAAGTTAAGAATGAGAGTTTGATATTTATATTTTCAAATTAAGTGAAATAGAGAAAACGAATTAAATTTATTTTGCTAGTGTAGATATTAAAATTTAGGTTTGCAGTTTAATTTTTATATTTTGAAATTAAATAAAATAGAGAAAAATGAATTAAGAGATGCTTATTTTTCAAATTTTATTATAATAAATATGTTATCAAGCAGGGAGAATTATTCTACAGTCCAGTATGATGTGTAAAGTTGTCTGTCCGTTATCAAAGATAGAATTTTGCTCATAAAAAATAAATAAATAAATAAATAAAATTAAAAATCTAAAAATGAATAGAATGAAATAACTATATAAAACATTTAGATAATATCTATTCATAATTTTTTTTACACAAATTAGATCCTCTAGACTCATGTTTATAATTTCGAATTAAATAAAATAGAGAAAAATGAATTAAGAGATGTTTATTTTTCAAATTTTATTATAATAAATATGTTATGAAGCAGAGAGAATTATTCTACAGTACAATATGATGTGTAAAGTTGTCTGTCTGTTATCAAAAATGAAATTTTGTTCATATAAACCAAAAAAAAAAACAAAAAATGAAAAGAATTAAACAACTATATAAAACATTTAGATAAAATTGATTCATAATTTTTTTTACACAAATGAGATCCTTAGACTTGGATCTATATTTTAAATAAATCAATGTTAATTTAGAAAAAAAAACAAACAAAATATTAACAAACAAATTTTTTTTATTACTCATTTATAATAATATAATTATTAAATAAAATTTAAAGAAATTTACATACTCTGCCAATTGTACATCCGTATATGTTTACCACAGGAACAGGTAAACGTGCTGTCATCATAATGCTACTAATGGCCATACTTATCTAATAATTCCGTGAAGTATAGGACCATGTCGAGCTCATAATTGCATTTCGCTATTCTAGTGTTTGAAAGAGAGTGCTATTTCGGCTTTCTCGGGATCAGAAAAGTTGTGCTGGCGCTAATTTGGCCTTTTGCACCCTCTAAAGTCGGAAAGCTGTGATAAATATATAAAAATTATATGTGTGATCATAAAAGTTGGGCTCTGGCTCACTTGGCTTTTAGCATTGAGGAAGGTTTGAAAATCTATAGTGAAGGAAAGAAAATAGGAAAAAAAACCATTATTATCATTTTGATTTAATTTTAAATATTTTATATAGAAAAATAATTTTAAATTGGGATGATTTTGATTTTTATTAAAAGTATTTTTGTTTTTCATAATTATTAGTATTATTATCTAATTTTAAGGTCACAGTTAAGTTAGACATTAAATTGGTGTATGAATTTTTTTTTGTTTATGAGACAAGGGAGCTATCTCAATATAATTTGATAGCTAAATCTATAAAAGAATACATAATCGACCCTTATAATTTTGAACTTATGACCCCTTGAAAAGAAAAACATACACTTAACCATTAAGCCGTCTCAAATTATAATATAGATCATAGAAACCTAAATTTAGTTATAATTCTATTTTTAATATTTTATAATTTTATAAACAATTTGAAAATTTATTAAATTATATATATACAATAATAATAAATTATAATATAGAAATTTATTATAATTTAAATTTTAAATTGAAAATATTAAATCTATATATATTAAAATCTCATTTTACATAATTAAAAAAACTTCACCATTTAGAATCGTATTCCAGAACCCTAGTAAAAAAACTAGACAACACCATGTACTAGTATATATCATTACTTAATGAACCATACATTGGTGTAAGACTCCAAAGGGCATTCACCTTTAAATCTTTGGATATATGCATTTTATAATATATGCTTTTGTTCCATATTAGTGTTATAGAGATCCGGTGATAAAAACTAAATATTCCTTATGATGTTTTATTGATTCATTCAAATGGCAGGTGGTCCTAAAAAGATTAGAGACATTAAATATCAGGTGCCTTATGCACAAAGTTATATAGCTTTCATATTTAAATGCAACAGGAAAACCATCATCAATCATACAGAGTGTATTGCAGTAGATATGCAGACAACAATATGTGCACCACTCTTTCCTGCACATATATAATGTAATAATTTATACTTAAACATATAGATACAAAATGTAACAATTTTACACCAGTAAATGCCAGCTTTACATCTGGTAAATCATATATATTATATATGAATGCGTATAGAAATTGTCTATTGAAGTCATAAACATAAACCTAATTGATTTAGATTGTTGATTTTTTGTGTTGAAATTTGGTGAAAAAGAATTTAAAAAATTAAAAGGTTAAAGTATTTGAATCGTTTTTGAAAGTAGATATAGATTCAGCATTGTTAAAAATCTTATTGAAAATTCTGAAATTTGAAAACTGTAACTTAATTTTCAAAAATTCCTGTCAGATTATATAGTAATGTTACCTAAAAATTTATTATTTTCCAAACTAATTGTAAGTTATTTTTTATACTAAGCTATTTAATAGTGCCACTAGTCGTACATTACCACAGTTAGATGAGTCATACTTGGCTGCAGAATGGTCGGTCGTTGAACTGGCATATCCTTTTCATTTAGTTGACATCTTCTTGTTATCTGCGTTTCAAACAAATCTCGTCCTTGCTGGTAGTGTTGACAAAGTATGTGTCCGTTTTTCAAAGGCCACTATGATGTCTTACAGATAATTTTTCAACAAACGCGGTTTTATATATATTTAAATTTAAGAGTGGTCTCTTTGTTTCTTCCAGTCGGCTTCGCATTCCGTTTTGTATATTTCTTGGTATCTTCTAGCGGTGATTACGATGATAGTAATGCGTACAAGCTGTCGTTTTTAAACATAATGTCAGGATTCTGTATCACTTCTTGGATTCCCGTTGAGAAAATTAGAGCTTAAATCGTGATTATTTTCTAGGACGATCGTCCTCGATCTACTTAAATATGATTAAGCTGTAAATAAGCGAATAAGCATCCGGATCTTAGCTCTGTTATTAATTATTATAGATTCCATAGAGACGCAGTGATTCGTCCAACAATATTCTATTGTAACTTGTAACTATAAATATGGTCATTACTCATGGATACCTAGCAAAGTATTGTCTGAGTTGTTTCCTATTATTTGGGAAAGTTGGGTAGCAATCGCTCGAGGGCTGTGTCTTTTTTGACCGGTTTCTCTTTCCTCCAGAGTCACAATCATGTCACCGCAACTTGCAGTCGAGAGCGATCGTAATCAGCATTCAGCACTGAGAAATATGATAGCAAAGAGCAAAAGCAATGGCCATCCCATAGTGCTGACCAATACCGTTGATGAATGTAATGGGAATGACCATTCTGTGATGCCCAATATCGTTTCAGAGGTTATTGAGAATGGGCATTTGCAGGAGCCGAATATTTCAGAAAGCAATCAGAATGAGCATGTATCTTTTAAAAGGTAAGAATCAAGACAGTGCAGTAATATTTTATTTTCGTCATTCCCTACTTTATTGATTCTGTTTATATAAGAGAAAGAAGCAAAGTTAGATGTATTCTACAACCTGAATGAAACTGGGGTGTTCCATTAGCTAATCAAGACCCTATGTGTTTTCCTTTTATTAACTATATTGAATTTATTAGGTATTAGTTTACTGTTTAGTTTAAAGAGGCCATGTTTTGGTGGTTGGATAATAATAGAAATTTAGGCATGATTTTAAGAAAAATCACTCGAAATTTTTAAAAATCTTGATTATAACTATCTAACTGTACTACAAAGGTTTTTAATAGTACTAAATTTATTTCTGCAATTGAAAATAATAATTTAAACACTGGCAATTAAAATTTTTGAAAATTTTCCATCAGAAGAAACTAGGCTTCATTAGACAACTCTTTAGAGAACGGCATAGACATTACTCATTCTCTTTGAACTCTTTAAAAATAGTAATAAAATATCGTCCAACCATGTGTAAAGATAAATTTAAGTAGTAATTATCGTTGTTATTTAGTTTTACTATATTTTAAGTTTTTTTGATCTATATTTAGTTTGAAATCAGTGGATAAATAAATATCTATGGATAAATAAATATTCATGTAATTATCACTGAAAAAACTAAAATAGAGTTAATAAAACTACTGTAATAAAATCTACTTCATATGTATTTTTATTATATATGATACTTCATATATGTTTTTATAGATGAGAAGGCTGTATTAGTGAGTCTGAATTCCTTCATTTTTGGTTTTGCCTTACGGAATTCCTTGTTTTGATATAGGTTGCAGGGCAAAGTAGCAATTATTACCGGAGGTGCGCGAGGAATCGGCGAAGCTGCTGTTCGACTTTTTGCAAAACATGGTGCAAAAGTTATAATAGCCGACATCGATGACACTGCAGGGGAGAAACTCTCCGAATCTTTGGCTCCTGCCGCAACATACGTGCATTGCGATGTGAGCAGAGAAGAAGATGTGGCGGAGCTTGTCAACATCACGGTTGCCAAATATGGGAAACTAGATATCATGTACAACAACGCAGGAATCCTGGGAGAGCAAAGCAAGCGCAAGAGCATAATGGACTTTGATGGAGAGGAATTTGATAGAATAATGAGTGTCAATGTGAAAGGAGTCGGCCTTGGAATGAAACATGCAGCACGGGTAATGGTTCCCAGGAGAGATGGGTGCATTATTTCTACTGCAAGTGTTGCAGGTGTTCTGGGAGGACTTGGACCTCATGCATACACCGCATCAAAACATGCAATCATAGGTTTAACAAAGAATGGTGCATGTGAACTTGGAAAATATGGGATTAGGGTGAACTCAATATCTCCTTTTGGGGTTGCAACGTCCATGATGATAAATGCTTGGAGCGAATACGATGCAGAAAACACAGATATGTTAGATGCTGATTTCGAATATCGAAAGCAGAAAATAGAAGAGCTAGTTAGGAGCTTGGCAAATTTAAAGGGCCGAACCCTTGGAGCCAATGACATAGCAGAAGCAGCCTTGTATCTTGCCAGCGACGACTCTCAGTATGTAAGCGGCCATAATTTAGTAGTGGATGGAGGCGTTACAAATGTAAATAATTGTATTGGTTTGTGAGCCGTTCTGAAACAATTTGTGCACTTAATTTCTCCAGTTTGACCCACATTGTTTTCACCAATCTTAACTAATGGAAGGATTTTGGATTCCACGAGAATTCGTACTGATCCGGTTGTCTGTGCTTTTTCAGGCCAGGAGCCCTATCTTCCCTTCATTCAATGATTTTGTTATGTAAAATTACTTGTACTTCACCGTATTTTTAAATATTCTGCAAAGTTTTATCGTTTATGTCTTTAATTATAATAGAAAAGGTCTTCCCTTTTCGTAGAATGTGAGCGGAGAACAGCAAGCTAACCTTAAAAAATATAGAAATTACAAACAGGCTATAGAACTTATAAGGTAAAAGCAGCTGTGAAGGGTCCACAGTCCAGGCGAGTCGCGACATATATGGGCAATTGCATTAGACTATTGAGCAATCGAGACAGCTAGCGACAGTACATTGCAAACATGTAACGCCAGCAATGTATTACTATTAAATTGTAAACGTTTGACTCTGGAATGTGATGAGATTACAAATATTTTAATGCAGTAATGTTCCAAGAAAAATGGACGCATAAAATCGAAGGAGAAGACTGAGTTCATCAAACAAAATCTGAGGGAAGCTTCGTATTTCGCAGTATATTATTTTGGAGTATATTGAAACTGTGTTTGGAATTTATTAAACTAAATATTCACTAAATTGATTGTTTTCGAGGACGATCTTCCTCGATCTACTTAAATATGATTAAACTCTAAATAAGCGAATAAGCATCCAGATCTTAGTTCTGTTATAAATTATTATAGATTCCATAGAGACGCAGTGATTCGTCTAACAATATTCTATTGTAACTTGTAACTATAAATATGGTCATTACTCATGGATACCTGCCAAAGTATTGTCTGAGTTGTTTCCTATTATTTGGGAAAGTTGGGTAGCAACGGCTCGAGAGCTGTGTCTTGTTTGACAGGTTTCTCTTTCCTCCAGAGTCACAGTCATGTCACCGCAACTTGCAGTCGAGAGCGATCGTAATCAGCATTTAGCAGTGAGAAATATGATAGAAAAGAGCAAAAGCAATGGCCATCCCATAGTGCTGAACAATACCGTTGATGAATGTAATGGGAATGGCCATTCCATGATGCCCAATATCGTTTCAGAGGTTATTGAGAATGGGCATTTGCAGGAGCCGAATATTTCAGAAAGCAATCAGAATGGGTATCGTTTAAAAGGTAAGAATCAAGACAGTGCAGTAATATTTTATTTTCGTCATTCACTTCTTTATTGCATTGTGTTTATATAAGAGAAAGAAGCAAAGTTAGATGTATTCTACAACCTGAATGAAACTGGGGTGTTCCATTAGCTAATCAAGACCCTATGTGTTTTCCTTTTATTAACTATATTGAATTTATTAGGTATTAGTTTACTGCTAAGTCTAAAGAAGTCATGTTTTGATTGATGGAAACTTTTGAAAATCCTGGTTATAGCCATCTAACTCTGAATCTATTTCTGCAATTGAAAATAATAATTTAAACACTCTGGCCGTTAAATTTTTTGAAAAATTTCCATAAGAAACTAGGTCTCATTAGACAACTCTCTAGAGAACGGCATAGACATTACTCATTCTCTTTGAACGCTTTAAATGTTGGGTATTTTTGATGGGGAAAATACCAAAAACCAAATATTCAAACACACAGAGGCAATGCTCTGTTTCTTTTGCTCCAGGATCTTTTGTGCACACAGAAGACTTAAAAAAAATTCACTGAGGAACAGAGGATTTCACCATAAAATATTTCTATTCATTAAAACAAAAAAAACATTCACTGTGTCTCCATATGAGAATTTACACTGCTGGAAAAATTCCCATTAACATTTACTGCTGTAAAACCTCCATTCACATTTACTGGTGTAAAACAATTTTACATACTGCTGTAAAAGCAGAACTTACACAAACTTACAAAAACTTACTTCGTGCAAAACCACACATGGTTTTCGCTACTTAAAAAAAACTTCACAAAACATTACTAAATGTATTCATGCACTGCTGTGCATACATCCTCTGGTTCTTCTTCTTCTTTTACCGCACCATCAACATTTTTCACTGCTGTGAATACCCATACATTTTTTTTACCTCCCGTGTGCAATACATAACATTTTTTTAAAAGTCAATACAAAAAACATTAAACTTATTACATACGATTTCCTATTTAATACATGCCGTATATAAATATATATAAAAACATATATTATAACATGCCCATGCTCATATTAAAAGAGCCTCACCAAAATCTTGTACCAATCATTAAATTCTTTTACCTACGGCGGTCAACCATAAACCTTTTACTCCACGCAAAACATTGAATTGATGTGGGTTCGTATGCAGCTCCAGGTGATCAACGGCGGAGAACACGGGAGCAAATCCAACGGTGGAGAACAATATCGGAAGACCAACAAGTGCTGAAAGTTAACCTCCGAGATTCTTACGTTGCGTTACGTCAGGGGTCAACCACGCGTCAGCTCCATATTTTCTCGGAGCTCCTTCCCGGATTATTCCTTCGTCGGCAAATAGCTCCGAGAAAATCCGGTGAACGGTTTCTGGCTTGGTTCACGGTTTTTCTTGGTCTGCGTTGAAATTAGATTTCAACACTCCCCTTTAATTTCAACAGCTGGGCATTCAGTCATACCCAGACACTTTCTCAAAAATTCAAAGCTTCTCTGATCCAGCGGCTTTGTCAAGATGTCCGCAACCTGTTCTTGAGTCCTGCAATGTTCCAAGACAATTTCTCCATTGTTCACCAATTCTCTGATGTAGTGAAACCTTGTATCAATGTGTTTCGTTCTCTTATGAAACACTGAATTCTTTGACAAAGCAATAGCTGAGCTATTGTCACAAAAAATCACTGTCGCTTTTGCCTGCTCTTGGCCTAAGCTTCTCAACATTCTTCTCATCCACACTGCTTGACATGCTGCTGCTGTAGCTGCCACATATTCAGCCTCTGCTGTAGACAATGCTACAATGGACTGCTTCTTAGAAGCCCATGAAATGGCTCCTGAACCCATATTAAAAACATAACCGGAAGTGCTCTTCCGATCATCTACACTTCCAGCCCAATCGCTGTCTGTGTATCCAACCAAATCTGAATGTTCTGAGGCATGATATAAAATTCCAAACATTTTGGTACCTTTGACATACCTCAAAATTCTCTTTGCTGCCTGCCAATGTGCCTCCTTCGGCCTCTCCATGAACCTGGAAATTAAACTAACAACATACATTAAATCAGGCCTAGTTGCTGTTAAATACATAAGGCTGCCCACAATACTTTTATACAAGCTAGGATCAAAATCCTTGCTGCTGTCCTCTCTGCTGAGTTTTAATCCCATTACTGTGGGAGTGATGGCTGCCTTGCATTCTTGCATGTTAAATCTGTCCAAAACTTGATTTACATATCTTGCTTGAGATATAAAAATTCCTTTTTCATTTTGATCTACTTCTATGCCTAAGAAGTATCTCAAGAAACCCATGTCAGTCATTTCAAATTCATCCTTCATGACTGATTTAAAATTTTTAATGAGCTGATCATCATTACCTGTGAAAATCACATCATCAACATACAAAACCACAATCAAAATCTTACCATCCTTTTCTTTGATGTAGACTGTGGGTTCTCCTTCACATTTGTCAAATTCATTATCCAATAGATATGAATCTATCCTGCTGTACCATGCTCTTGGCGCTTGCTTCAGCCCATAAAGAGCTTTCTTCAATTTGCACACTTTGTGCTCTTCTCCTTTCTTCTCATATCCGAGAGGCTGTTCCACATAGACCTCTTCCATTAACACTCCATTTAGGAATGCTGATTTCACATCCATTTGGTAGACTTTCCATTTGTTTTGTGCTGCTATGGACAGCACTGCTCTCACGGTTTCCATCCTTGCAACCGGTGCGAAAGTCTCCTCATAATCTCTCCCATACTGCTGCTTGTAGCCTTTGACAACCAGCCTTGCCTTGTGCCTTTCAATCTTACCTTCAGCATTGCTCTTGGTCTTGTAGACCCATTTCACACCAATGACTTCTTTGCCTTTTGGTAACTCAACCAAATCCCATGTTTTGTTTCTCTCTATGGCATTAATTTCCTCATCCATAGCTTCTATCCATTTCTTATCTTTAATAGCTTCTTCAAAATGAATAGGATCATCAACATGACAATACAAGGCAAATAAGGAATTCATTCCTTCTTCATAAATTTCACTTAGATTTCTAAACTTCTTACCTCGTTCACTTGGTGTGCAAATGCTTGAAGATGCACTTGAATTTCCTCCTTGTGGTGTGCTTGGAGAAGCACTCTCATTGATCCTCAATGGTGTCCCTTGCTGTCCTTGTGTTGGTGCTGCTGTTTGGGGATTCATTTCAGCCACCTCCTCTTCATCTTCATCATGAGACAAACAGTGTTTAACATTAACTGTCTTCTCTATGCTTCCATCCCAAGCTTCCTCTTCAATGAATTGAACATCCCTGCTGACAAAGAACTTCTTGGTAGATGGAATGTACAGCCTGTAGGCTTTGGATTCATCACTGTATCCAATGAAGATGCATTTCTCCCCTTTGCTGTCCAACTTCCTCCTTAGCTGATCTGGTATGTGTGCATAGCCCACACACCCAAAAACTCTCATGTGGGTGACTCCTTGCTTTCTCCCACTCCATGCCTCTTCTGGCACTTTGTTCATGACTGCTTTTGTAGGACACCTGTTCAATATATAAACTGCACAATGTACAGCTTCAGCCCAATACTCATTTGGCAAATGCTTTGCCTTCAAGATGCTCCTTGCCATCTCCATGATGGTTCTGTTCTTCCTTTCAGCAACTCCATTTTGCTGTGGGGTGTACCGAGTTGTAAACTGTTTATGAATTCCATTTTCTCTACAAAATCTTAGGAATTCCTTGGAGATATACTCACCTCCTCTATCAGTTCTCAAAACTTTAATGTGCAGCCCGCTTTGATTTTCCACAAATGCCTTGAAGTTTTGGAATTTCTCAAACACTTCACTTTTGTTTTTAAGGAAATATATCCAAGTCTTTCTTGTACAGTCATCAATGAATGTTAGGAAATATTGGCTGCCTGATAATGATGGAGCTTGCATCGGTCCACATAAATCTGAGTGGATGATTTCTAAGGGTCCCTTTGCCCTTATGCTTTTACCTGATGGAAAACTTTCTCTGTGTTGTTTTCCCAATATGCAGCCTTCACAAACGCTGTCCGGTTTCTCTATCAATGGTAATCCTCTTACCATTCCTTTCCTACTCAACAAGTTTAGACCTCCAAAATTGAGATGACCAAATCTCAAGTGCCACAACCAATTCTCATCCTTTGGCACGCTTTGGAAGGCCTCTTGGGTAACTGCTGCAATTTCATTTTTGTTTTTCAAATCTGCCCTGATCCTCAAAGGGAACATCCTGTTCCTTGTCATCTTCACTTCAGCAATGCATCTCTTGCTGGGTGGTATATCCATGATGGTGCACACATCATTTTTAAAGAAAACATTGTACCCCTTATGGACAAGCTGTCCAACACTCAAGAGATTACATCTCATTCCGGGGACATAGTATACATCTGCTATGGTTTTCCTTTCTCCTTGCTTTGAAAGTATTTTTATTTCTCCTTTTCCCATAACAGACACTTTACTATCAGTTCCTAGTGTGACCTCTGATTTCAAATTCTGATTTAAGGCTGAAAAGAGGGCTATATTCCCTGTCATATGGTTGCTGCAACCTGAGTCTAAAAACCATATGTCTTCACTATGTGTTTCAGCCATGTTACAAGCTAACAGGACATTTTCTTGACTGCTGTTTTCTCTTGTAACATTTGCATTTTGTCTGCTGTTAATATCATGCTGTTTCTTTCTACAATCACTAGCATAATGTCCATACTTTTTGCAATAATAGCATTGAACATTAGATTTATCATACCTTTGTCCTTGAGCATGATGTTGTCCTCCTTGTTGGCTGCTGCCTTGGCCTTGGTTCTGATTTGGATTGTTGCCTCTTCCTTGTGCATTTGATGAGTTGTTCCTTCCACCTCTATTCTGGCTTCTGCCTCTTCCTCTTTTGTTTCCTCTGCCTTGACCTCTGCCTCTTCCAAAGGACATCTGGGTCTTGAAGGCTTGCTCAAGAGATGAGTTTTCATTCCTACTCAACCTCTGCTCATGTGTTATCAGTGATGCATGCAGCTCATCAACTGAATAGCTTGAGAGATCCTTTGTCTCTTCAATGGTGGTGACTATGGCATCAAACCTTGAGGGTAAGACCCTCAATATTTTCTCCACAATTCTTCTGTCTTCAATGGTTTCTCCATGAGTTCTCATTTGTGTGATTACACCAATCACATGAGTGAAGAATGAGTCAATGTTATCTGACTCCTTCATGTTCAAGTTCTCAAAATCCTTTCTCAGCAATTGTAGCTTTGCTGTCTTCACTCTCTCCATGCCTTGATAGGCTGTCTTGAGGGTTTGCCATGCTTCATTGGCTGTCTTAGCTGCTGCTAACCTTGGAAACATACTCTGGTCTACTGCTAGATACAACAACACACGGGCTTTTGAATCTTTCTTCCTATTGTTCTTCAGCAGATCCTTCTCACCTTGAGTTAATGCATTGAACTCAGTTTCATCTGCTGGTTCTTCAAAGCCTTCTTCAACTATTTCCCATAAATCTTGGGAAGCAAGCAGAGCTGTCATAGTTATTGACCAGTAGTCATAGTTCTTCCCATTAAACTGTGGGAGCTGGGTGTTAAACAAACCCATACCAATGCTTGTGCTGGCCATTCCTTGACTGTATATTTAAAACACTGACTGTCTCTTCAATAACAAACAAGATAGCTATGAAGAATACCTGAATCCTTTGTTGTCTGAGTCTTCTGTCTGCCTGAGAAGTTTTGCTGCAGCTACAAACCTTCTCCCTTCAGCTTCTTTGTCACCTTCAAAGAGCCTAAGCCTGCTCTGATACCACTGTTGGGTATTTTTGATGGGGAAAATACCAAAAACCAAATATTCAAACACACAGAGGCAATGCTCTGTTTCTTTTGCTCCAGGATCTTTTGTGCACACAGAAGACTTAAAAAAAATTCACTGAGGAACAGAGGATTTCACCATAAAATATTTCTATTCATTAAAACAAAAAAAACATTCACTGTGTCTCCATATGAGAATTTACACTGCTGGAAAAATTCCCATTAACATTTACTGCTGTAAAACCTCCATTCACATTTACTGGTGTAAAACAATTTTACATACTGCTGTAAAAGCAGAACTTACAAAACATTACTAAATGTATTCATGCACTGCTGTGCATACATCCTCTGGTTCTTCTTCTTCTTTTACCGCACCATCAACATTTTTCACTGCTGTGAATACCCATACATTTTTTTTACCTCCCGTGTGCAATACATAACATTTTTTTAAAAGTCAATACAAAAAACATTAAACTTATTACATACGATTTCCTATTTAATACATGCCGTATATAAATATATATAAAAACATATATTATAACATGCCCATGCTCATATTAAAAGAGCCTCACCAAAATCTTGTACCAATCATTAAATTCTTTTACCTACGGCGGTCAACCATAAACCTTTTACTCCACGCAAAACATTGAATTGATGTGGGTTCGTATGCAGCTCCAGGTGATCAACGGCGGAGAACACGGGAGCAAATCCAACGGTGGAGAACAATATCGGAAGACCAACAAGTGCTGAAAGTTAACCTCCGAGATTCTTACGTTGCGTTACGTCAGGGGTCAACCACGCGTCAGCTCCATATTTTCTCGGAGCTCCTTCCCGGATTATTCCTTCGTCGGCAAATAGCTCCGAGAAAATCCGGTGAACGGTTTCTGGCTTGGTTCACGGTTTTTCTTGGTCTGCGTTGAAATTAGATTTCAACATTAAAAATAGTGTTAAAATGTAAATTGAAGTGGTAATTGTTGTTGTTATTCAGTTTTACTGACTAAAATATAGTTATCGAGTTTAGGTCTCTATGATGAACTATAATAACGGGTTCGAAAGCGTAAGTAAATGAACCTTGATGTAATTATTACCTTAAAAAAATCTAAAAATAGTTAATAAAACTATTGTAATAAAACCTATTTCATATATATTTTTATTATAAATGAATCTTGATGTAATTACTACTTAAAAAAAATCTAAAATATATTTAATAAAACTATTGTAATAAAACCTACTTCATATGTATTTTTATTATAGATGATACTTCATATATGTTTTTATAGATGAGAAGGCTGTATCAGTGAGTCTGAATTCCTTCATTTTTGGTTTGCGTTACGGAATTCCTTGCTTTGATATAGGTTGCAGGGCAAAGTAGCAATTATTACTGGAGGTGCGCAAGGACTCGGCGATGCTGCTGTTTGGCTTTTTGCAAAACATGGTGCAAAAGTTATAATAGCCGACATCGATGACACTGCAGACGAGAAACTCTCCGAATCTTTGGCTCCTGCTGCAACATACGTACGTTGCGATGTGAGCAGAGGAAGATGTGGCGGAGCTTGTCAACATCACGGTTTCCAAATATGGGAAAGTAGATATCATGTACAACAACGCAGGAATCCCGGGAGAGCAAAGCAGGCGCAAGAGCGTACTGGACTTTGATGGAAAGGAATTTGATAGAATAATGAGTGTCAATGTGAAAGGAGTCGGCCTTGGAATGAAACATGCAGCACGAGTAATGGTTCCCAGAAGAGATGGGTGCATTATTTCTACAGCAAGTGTTGCAGGTGTTCTGGGAGGACTTGGACCTCATGCATACCCCGCATCAAAACATGCTATCATAGGTTTAACAAAGAATGCTGCATGTGAACCTGGAAAATATGGGATTAGGGTGAACTCAATATCTCCTTTTGGGGTTGCAACGTCCATGTTGATAAATGCTTGGAGCGAATACGATGCAATAAACACAGATATTTTATATTCTGATCTCGAATATCTAAAGCAGAAAATAGAAGAGCTAGTTAGGAGCTTGGCAAATTTAAAGGCCCGAACACTTGGAGCCAATGACATAGCAGAAGCAACCTTGTATCTTGCCAGCGATGACTCTCAGTATGTAAGCGGCCATAATTTTGTAGTGGATGGAGGCGTTACAAATGTAAATAATTGTATTGATTTGTGAGCTGTTTTGAAACAATTTTTTCAATTAATTTCTCCCGTTTGACCCATATTGTTTTCCCCAATCTTGACTAATGGAAGGATATTGGATTCCACGAGAATTCGTACTGATCCAGTTGTCTGTGCGTTTTCAGTCAAGGAGCCCTACCTTCCCTTCATTCAATGATTTTGTTATTAAAAATTACTTGTACTTCACCGTATTTTTAAATATTCTGCAAAGTTTTATCTTTTATGTCTTTAATTATAATATAAAAGGTACTCGCTTTTCGTTTTTAAATATTCTGCAAAGTTTTTATCTTTTATGTCTTTAATTATAATAGAAAAGGTCTTCGCTTTTCGTAGAATGTGAGCGGAGAACAGCCAGGCAACCTCAAAAAATATAAAAATTACAAATAGGCTATGGAACTTATAAGGTAAAAGCAGTTAGGCTATGGAACTTATAAGGTAAAAGCAGTTCTGAAGGGTCGACAGTCCAGGATAGTCGCGACATATATGGGCAATTGCAATAGAATTTTGAGCAATCGAGACAGCTAGCGACGGTACATTGCAAACATGTAAAGACAGCAATGTATCACTAGTAAATTGTAAACGTTTGACTCTGGAATGTGATGAGATTACAAATATTTTAAAGCAGTAATATTCCAAGAAAAATGGACGCATAAAATCAAATGAGAAGACTGGGTTCATCAAACAAAATCTAATGGAAGCTTCGTATTTCGCTGTATATTATCTTGGAGTATATTGAAACTGTGTTTGGATTTTATTAAATTAAATATTCACTAAATTGATTTATATGGAAATAGGTTTGGATGGATCTTGTAGTAACAAGCTATGAAGTTATATTACTTATAAAATTTATCTATTAGTATAAAGAAAACTTTAATTCAAAGGATAATACCATCCAAAAAAATAAGTTACAAATGATTTAAATTAGTTAAAAATATTAATTTAAGAGCTTAGGCACACAAGGGAATCATCACAAGTCTCATTAGCCACATTCCTTAACAGAATTATTGCATACATACAATGTTTTCATGTTCAATTGACAAATACCACTAAATATAGAGCCAAGATAAGAAAATTATACTCCAATGTTATTGGTATAGACCAAGTTAAAGATTTGAATACCACTCAAAAAATGATTGTGGGTTTTGTTAGTGTTTAGTAGTCACAGTGATCAATTGTACTCTTCTCATATTGTGGATAGGGTCTTAGGGTTAAATAATTACATTTTCAAATAAAATTTAACATCTCTCCTAGTTGTCAAATGGTCCTAAGTCATGATCTAGTTGTCATTGCTACTCCCTCCACTTGTTTAAAGTCACCATCACCCATCATGGTCATGTCATCATTCCCTGTCCTAGGTCATCAAAAGAGTTAGTGGTTCATCATATAGGTCATGTTCTAGGATATACATTTGATGATCATCGTATTAGTCATCAATATCAAAAAAGGGAGTCATGTCACTTATTTTTTTCATCATCATGGGAGGTAGTAAATTAGGGAATAAAGTTTTCAAAAAGCAATCAAAGTATCATTTCCTATTCAAGTAATAATTCTGAAGTCAAATCACATCATCAAGTCACTCTGTCAAAGGTACACATGATATCATTCACCCCACTACTCAAGCCAAAAATCAATTTTTCAAGTATAAAGGGGCATCAAAGCATTTCAAAAGTTTATTTCATCCTTTCATAAGTTCTAAGAGATCCTCTCTACCATTGAGACACTCACCATAGCCACCAAATCATCGAAATTCCATCACCACTTCTCTAGCTATCAGTTTGTTGCATTTCTAGAGGGCCTCGCTGCACTTCTGGAGGTCGTTGCACTTTTGATTGGGAGGCCAAAAGGAGAAAAGAACGAGCTCATTCTTCATTTCATTGTTTCAAATAATATTTCAACAAGTAAGTGGAGACTTTGAAAACCCTAGATGCAGTCAATTCCCTCAGAAAATTGATTAAATTCCTTACTTAGGGTTTTGTTGTGTTTTTACATTTTCATGGTTTTTGGCTCCGAGAAAAACCCTTGTTTTTAAGCTTACCTATACCTAATTACCCTCATAAAACACTTTCCACATTTCCCCACACTCAAAATCACTCATTTGATCATTTTCCCTCACAACCCGAGCTAGTTGCTACGCTTCTAGCTTAGGACTATGTTTTCCCTTTCCCCCCCTCTTCCTCACACATATCCCTACCCCCCAAAATTTCCTTAGAAATTATCATATCCTCCTTCCCCTTCATTCACTCTCCTGAAGTTGCGCGCTTTCATCCTTGTTTTGCAACTCAATCCCCTTGCCCATTCTTCTTTGAAACTAGGGTTTTCTATCAAAAGTGAAGTCAAACATGGTGAATACCAATGAAAAAAGAAAGTTTAAAGGAGTAGAGATCTCTAGATATGAGACAACTCATATGAAAGAGGTCAATGCACCAGAATTCATCAGAATATCATTTGAACTGACAGGTTGCCTAGGATTTTGTTAGAAAGTGCAATAGGTAGGCTATCATCAAGGTTCAACAAGCCTATTTTCCATGAATTTCAGGAAATATCATGTCACTATAGCAGGGGTTAACTTTTCAGTGTCAACAGAAGTCATAGCATCGGCCACTACTAACCCTAATGAAGGTGAGATTTGGTTCAAGGGAATGGATTTGGACCTACAACACTACAAGATGCTTTTGAGACCACAATATAAGGAGTCTGCTTCTCACATTTTTCCTAGCAGAGAGTTGTTGGACAAGTACAACCCTTTGATGAAGATTATCATGAAGTACTTCACTTGTGAGGGGAGGTTTAACAGGCTATATCAGTATAACATCAAGTTGTTGATGCATTTCATTTCTCAAAAGCCCTTAAACCTACCTAATTACCTATTTAGAAGCTTGGTAAAGATGATAGGGAAGGTGTAGTCAAAGGGAAGAAACCATCAATCTAGTCTTTTTCGTCATGCCTTAGTAAAACTAATAGTCCTCCAGCAACTAACACAGATCGACATGCCATGGGAATTTTTCTTGGAGGAAGCTTCTCTTTTACCTGTCTTTAACCAGTCAAAGAGTCCAAGCACTCTTGCATCATCATCCAAACCATAAGGAGCTAAAACGTCAAGCAGGCCATCAGTGACAAAAACTCAGCCAAGGGCAGAGATTACAAAGACATACAAGAGAGGTAAGAGGTTGGTTTTTGCTCCTGAGCTAGAAACAATGATGCCTAGACCTAAACCTAGAACTAGGTCTCAAGCAAAGAGAATACCTAAGGAGGTTGTTATTGAAGAAGTGCAAGTTGAACCCATGAGAGAAGAATCACCTAGAGATAGAGATTATTCTCCCTTTCAACATCATCAAGAGGTACCTCCTGAAATAGAGATGGCTGACCTAGCAAAATAACATGGAGATAAGAACGAAACAAGATACATAATTAAGGAGAAAGAGGCATAGATGAGGTAACTAAAGGATGACCTAGCTAAAGCCAACTATATGGTGGCTTTCTTACAACAAGAGAACACGCAATTGAAGAAAACGCTAGTGTAGAAAAGAAAAGCAGCAAAGGGTAAAGGTAAGGCCATCATTGATGTAGAACAGCTGGAGGAGAACATTCAGGTACAACCAAGAAGACTTACAACCAGAGCCATGGCCAAGAAGGGACAGCAAGCAGAAATACTCTCCTCCTCAAACCCTAAAACCATTAAAGGACTCCTTAGCTGCTGAAATTGAACAAGACAAGGAGTTTTGGTTTGAGAAAGGTAATATGCACCTGTAGAAGTTATTGAAAAAGGAAATTAAGGATACCACTATGCAAAGAAATATGGCAAGGCATTACTATGCAAGAAACATGGTCTACAGAGCTAGGGTTAAAAAATTGAAGAACAAGCTCAAGGGAACCCTAAGGAAACTCAAGAAGAGGGATAACCTTGACCGCTTAGATGATGAATCATTGGTGGCTTGAAGGCAGCGCAAAGATAAAGGAAAAGAGACAAATTTTTGAAATTTTGGAGTTTCTATGCACACAGTCAAGTGTACCCTATAGAAATGCAGTGAGCACTTGCTGCGCTTTTTCTCAGAGGGAAAGAATGAAAATTTGCAAGCATGTGGAGATAAATATTACTTGGGGTCACTTGAAGGATCATAAATTTTTAGAAAATCATCAAATAATGCCTATTTTTCACCTTTCTACCACTATTTCAGAGGACATGCTGCGTTTTTGGGGAACCTTTTTTCAAATCAGTTGTGAGGGGTATTCAGGATGGATTTTGGATGAATTAAAGGTTCTAGGGTGTAGTATACATCCTAAAATATCTTCATAGGTCTTTAGAAAAGTTCAGAACTCCTTTAATGTCATCAAATTATTAGCCCAAAGATTTTTTTCACTTCTGAGTGACTTGTTGCGCTTCTGTCAATGAAGGTCTTAATGCATGTAAATGGTGAAAGGTCGAAATAAGGTTCAGGTAAATGATTGTACATGATTTCATCTGAGGTAATTGAGTTTGTTATTGGTTATTGTAGTGAAGAATCTTGTAATTAAATGCCTTGAGAGTCAAACACAATCAGTTACTTTAAAAGGGGAAGTGGTTTCTAACTCCCCTAGGATTTGGTAGTGGTTAGGTAGGATCATAAAACCGGTTCCTATGAAGCAAGATTCAACCCCTTAGAGGGGAAATCTTGTTTTTCATCTATTAGTAGTAAAAATCAAGAAAAAGAGGGGATTGGCTATTGGAAGCTCACATATATATATATATATGAGCTCACATATCTATATATATATATATAGATATATATATATCTATATATAGGTATATATATATATATATATATATATATATATATATATATATATATATATATATATTCTCACACTTATTTTCCTTGAACACATGGGTCACATCTAACACCCTCCTCCCACACCTACCCAATCAACTAGCTAAGCAAGGTAACCATGTGACGAGAGGCCACTATGATATGATTTGGCCTCCTAAATCATATTAAGGAAGGGGAATTGATGGAAGCACACCATGCAAACATTCAACATCAACATTAGAACCCTCAAGAACCAACCCAACCTTGTTGCCAACCAGCCCCTGGGTCACATTGAGATTTTGGACCACTTGACCCCTGGACGCTCTCTTACTATAGGCCTACCAGTGTCCAGGAGGCTTTGGATTCTTTCATGACAAGGCATGCCAACATCTATGGATTATTTTTCTCATCATTGTGCCAGCATCCCCATGATTTAAGCCACATTTTCAGGCTCAGAGCCCAAGTCACTACCTAGAATTGAATGACACCTTCAAAACAACAAGATAACATTGATAAACAATACTAATGCAATTACTTAAATAAGACCTTGACTGGGCCATGACAGAAATTTCGTTAAATGTATCATGAATATGTAATCTATAGGTTTAAATAACAGATCTGAGCTAATCCGGATTTAAACAGCAATGCAACAAATTACAAATATAACCATAAATATAGAGATGCAACAAAAATAACACTTCATTTCATTAATATCAAATACTAAAATATGCTTACAAACAGAAAGCATATAATACTAGCTCAGGCGATGGTAAATTATCTCTGAGAAGAGATTTAGCGGCTACATGCTTCTGAAATAAGTTACAATGAGGCTCAAGGGCCTTTTTATTATTGAACAATAAGAGAAAACCCTAAACAACCAAAACCCTAACCCGAGGAGATGTAACACCAAGAGTTTATGGGCCCGACAATTTCTAAGAAAATCGCATCAACAATTGTAGGCCTTAGAGAGATCTTTCCAATGAGGTATCATACATGTCAAATAGAGATAATATGACCAAGTTACGACCATGGGAAGTTGGCTGCCCAACTGACCCCAACGGGGCCCAAAAACTCTTGGTGTTACATCTCCTCAGGTTAGGGTTTTAGTTGTTTAGATTTTTCTCTTATTTTTCAATAGTAAAAAGGCCCTTGAGCCTCATTGTAACTCAATTCAGAGGCATGTACCTGCCACATCTGTTCTCAGAGATAAGCTACCATCGCCCAAGTTAGTCTTATTTCCACTCTGTTTTTAAGCATATTTCAGTATTTGATATTAATGAAATGAAGTGTTATTTGTACTACATCTATGTATTTATGGTTATATCTGTAAAAAAAAATTGTTCCTATTTAAATCCAAATCAGTGGTATTATAGCAGTCTACTCTTTCTCTGTTTTTCTTTGCATGTCCCCAACGAGGCCGAAATATAAAGAGTTAGAGCTCGATCTGGTTGAACCTTTGCAAGATCAACCTCGCAAACCTTGACGACCGCCCATGGGGGAAGAAAAGAAATACAAGGGAGCAGGAGATGCTATAAAATTATTGCTCAAGGAGGTCCTTGAGAAACAAAGGAATGCGATGATGGATAACTTTTCCCAGATCCTTCAACGGTTGCCCACCGGTGGAACATCCACATCCAACAGCCACTCTGGAGGCTCCACACTTTTTAAATTACAAGTAAAGTTTGACATTCCCATATTTGAGGGCAAAATAGATGAAGACACTGTAGATGAATGGTTAAATCTCTTAGAAGCATATTTTTTTGTTCATGATTTTTCTAGCGGGGAAAAGATTACTTTTTCTCTTCTCAAAGCTGCCCCCCACATCAAGGACTGTGGGAAAGCTACTATGAGGAAAAGGATGAAGGTATGACCTCACTATTTTCAGCCGCTCCCGCTTGGAATTCATTTTGGGATGTCATCAAGGAGCAATAATACCTTGTCGAGAGCTATGAGGACAAATACATAAAGTGGACCACACTACTGCAAGGAAGGGACCAAGATGTACTGGAGTTTGCCAATGTTTTTCATACCCTTTGCACGAAGTTGGGTATCAAGGATTTTTAGAAACATTTGGTACTCGAGTACTGTGACTGCCTACAGAGATACATCCAGGATGAGATGGGGTTCCTGAACATATCCTAGCTCGACATTTTGTACAGATATGCCATCAAGATCGAACATAATTTTAAAGAGAAGAAGTGAGACTTTGGATATGCGAATCCGAAGCAAGGGAAAGGTGCCCCCAAACCATAGAAAAAAGGATAAAGACAAGGAGGGATGGCCCTGGACAACCAACCAAAGCCACAAGAAAAGTAAAACACTGCGAACTCGAAGAAGGACATGGTCAAGTGGTGTGAGTTCCATAAGAACTTCACTCACAACACAAGTGAGTGTCGGGCCAAGTAGTCACTGGTGATTGAGCTGAAGGCTTCAGAATCAGATGCATGTTCCGACTCTGAGTCAGAAACCAACAAGGGGAATGACAAAGGGAAGAAAATTATCGATGTGGAGCCCAACAACACCGTTGCCACCATGAAGATCCAAAAGGAGAAACCCGAATATCCAGAGGAGGAGGAGCATCTCTTCCACTCCCAAATGTGGGTAAAGGGTTCCCCTTTATAGTTCATTATCGGCAATGGGAGACAAAAGAACCTCATTGTAGTAGAGGTCATGAAGCGGCTAGGCTTACCGACCACAACACACCCACAACCATACACCATCAGGTGGCTTCACCAAGGATGGGATCTTCACCTGAGCCAACAGTGTCGCCTTTAATACAACATCAAGCCCTTCACAGATGAGGTATTATGTGACGTTGCTCCCCTTTATGTTTGTGATGTATTATTAGGCCAACCATACTTGTGGAAGTGACATGATGTGTATGAGTCAAGGCATCGCGTTGTTATTGTTGCCTTGGGAAATAAGTTGTACAGGATACCGGAGGTAGCACTGCCTACCACCATCTCTTTGGTTACTACAAAACAATGTAGTAAGCTCATTTCCAGAACCGGGAAATTTTTTTCCTAATGATATGCCCTCAAGGAAAGAACAAGACAATGGCCACGACCTCCAGACATGGCCGCTCTGCACGACAACAATAGATGGCCAAGGTCGTGGAGGAGTATGAGAACATCTTCACCTCCCCTGCAAGAGCGCCTCTGCAATGTCAGATCAAGCACTCCATCAATCTGACCCCAGGTGTGTTTTTTCCCAATGGACCAATCTATCAGTGCTCCATTCAAGAGAACGATGAAATTAAGAGGAAGATTCATGAGCTACTACAAAAAGGTCAAATCCACCCGAGTTCATCGCCCTATGGGAGCCTAATTGTATTGGTACAGAAGAACGATGGAACTTGGAGACTCTGTATTGACCATCGGGCATTGAAAAAGATCACTCTCTAGAATAGGTACCCGATCCCACAAGTTGATGACCTTCTCGACCAACTCAAGGGGACAAAATATTTCAGCAAGATTGACTTGAATTCTAGATATCACCAGGTACCAATCGAACCCTCCTATGTGTGGAAGACTACCTTCAAAGCCAAGGAGGGCCTTTTTGAATGGTTGGTTGTGCCTTTCAGGTTGACGAATTCTCCTCCAACCTTCATGAGGCTGATGGATGACATCTTGCAGCCATTCACCAAATCATTTGTAGTGGTGTACTTGAATGACATCCTGATCAACAGCTAGATTTGGGAAGATCACCTCCAGCACATCCGACAAGTTCTCAAAACACTGCGGCAACACAAACTGTGTGCCAATTTGGAGAAATGCACTTTCGGCATGACCTAGGTTCAATATCTAGGATACATTATTGATGAACGGGGAGTGCATGTGGATCCAACCAAGATCCAAGTCATTTGGGATTGGCCAAGCCCAACCACTTTGACAAAGCTCCGCAAATTTCTTGGGCTTTCCAATTTATACACAGGTTTGTGTTTGGGTTCTCTCATATCACTTGGCCCTTGAGTTAAGTCACCAAGGGAGGAGCGAAAGAGAAATTATTTTTGTCTAAATCTCAATAGAAGGCATTCATAGAGTTGAAACATCGCCTCTCCTCTACACCAATGCTCACACTTCTAGACTTGCAACAATCATTTGAGATCCAGACAAATGCCTCTGACTATGCTATTGGGGAATTCCTTGCTCAACAAGGGTAGCTAGTGGCATATCAGAGTGAGATACTTTCAGACACATTCCAGAAGTATCCCACTTATGACAAAGAGATGTATTCCAATGTGCAGGCCTGCCGACAATGGAAGCATTACGTTTTGGGGAAGGAAATGGTCATTCACAAAAACCATAGACCTCTGTAGTTCATACAGACACAAGGGAAGTTGCAGAATGATCGCCATTAGAAGTGATGCAAAAAACTGCAACATTTCCATTTGAATATCAAGTACAAGAAGGGAAACACCAATAATGTTGCAGACTACCTCAACTAACCACCGATCATGGCGTTAACCACCGTGCTCAAATCTTATGGAAACGAGGCTTCTGATTGGCCACTTCTCTACAAAAGCAACCCAGAATTTGGCCACACATACCATACACCCTTGGAGGGTCAACAAGTTGCAGATTCTCACCTTGAGGATGCTCTGTTATGCCACCTGGGACACCTTTGTGTTCCTTCAAGCGAGCGTTCCAAGATGATTTGGGAAGCCCACTACAGTCAGGCCGGTGGGCATTTTGGGGTCAAGAAAATGGTGGCAATACTACAAAATTATTTCTATTGGCCGAATCTTCGACAGGATGTCAGGAAGTATATCAAATCCTACACTTCCTGCGCCATTGTCAAACCGACCATCAAGAAGCAAGGCTTCTATATTCCGTTTCCTACCTCTAGTCGACCTTGGGAATCCATGTCCATGGATTACATGTTAGCCTTTCCTTCTACTAAGCATGGCAACGACTGTCCTTTTGTGGTTGTTGACAGATTCTTGTAGATGGCCATTATGACAGCCTACAATGACGACCTACAAGAAGAATATGACAACAGAAGCCACTACTAGACTCTTCTTTGAACGAGTGTGGGTACACTTTCGGATCCACAGTATATCATCTCAGATCGGGACAACAGGTTCCTCAGTACATTTTTGTCCAGTCTCTAGTCGATGTTGGACACCAAGCTCACTAAGTCCACAACTTTCCATCCCCAAACTGATGGCCAGACAAATGTCATCAACAGGATGATTGTACACATTCTATGCATGTTCAACTCAAATCATCCACGCACATGGGATGAGAGCCTCCCCTATGTCCAGCACAGCTATAATCTGGCTCTCCACAGCTTAATTGGCCACAAACCTTTTCAAGTGGGCTTGGGATTCCAGCCACTATGTCCCATTGATGTGGCCATAACATTTGTAACGACTCATGGAGATTCAGCTCATGTCTAGTCCGAAGTCGACAAGGAAAATAGCTTCATTGAGAACATTCAACACATCCACCGACAAGTCCACAACATATTGGACAAAGCCAATGCTAAGTGCAAGCTATGACATGATCAACATCGAGTGCCACACAAGTCCAGGTGGGTGACAAATTTTGGCTACATTTGTAGAAGGAGCACCTCACTAGGCCCCACTGCAAGATTCACCCATTTCGATATGGGCCATACACCATCACCAAGGCTGTGGGAGGTAATTCTTATGAGCTCAGCATTCCCCCATTCCTTGGCCTACACCCAGTGATTGCCTTCAGTGATACTTCCCACCATTACTGGACACATCCGACATTGCAGAACAACTTACACCAATAGAGTTAAATGTAGTCTGCATTGAACAAGATGCAAGTGATTGGATCATGGACACGTAGATCAAGAACACTCACCAGCAGAATATCTAGTTGTATCAAGTTTTCAAAGTCGACCAACTCTTGCACCAAGGCAAATGGATCACTAGGGACCAAGTTTAGCAAAAGTTTCCTCATCTCATGGAGGAACTCAACACAATGGAGACCATTGCTTCTTAAGGGGGGAGGACCGATCCAGGTGGATATTATGGCCACCCGCCTATTCCACTTGTTCCCTCACCATTATTCTTTTTTTTTTTCAGTTTCCTTAATTGTAGCACAGTTTACTACTTTTGGCAGTTTTTCAGGTCTTGAAATTCTGAAGCTGTTTTGAGGCCCTAAACGAAGTTTTTTGGAAAAATGCCTCGGGTGGAATTTTTCCAAAAAAGGTCGGTTAGGGCCTCAAAATGGCTTTGGAAGTTCAAGACCCGAAAAACTCAAAAAAATAGTAAATTGTGCTACAATTAAGGAAACTGAAAATAAAAAACTGAAAGAACACTAGTGAGGGTCCAAGTGGAATAGGTGGGTGGCCACCAATATCCACTTGGATCATGAGCATAGGGGTCTCATACTTATCTAAGATTCGCTATGAGGCATTGTTTCCTTGTCACTTTAGCTGCAATTTTATCCATTAGGCCATAAATACATTTTTCATTCATATACAAGTAAAAAAATGATGAGAGCCATACATAGCCACTATCATAATATATATTCATAACCATCATAAAACAACATAAATTCCAAGGAAACAATAGCCACATAATCCACATATAAACCAATATAATCTTCATGAGATAACAAGGAGAAATAACCTCATATTGATGATCCAAAATCCAAACCCACGATGGGACTTCCACATTCCACTCAACTGTAGAATGGTTGAGCCAAATCTCTCTTCAAAAATTCACCCTCGTGCCATACTCCAAGCATGAATGTGGGATCTCATCGAACACATCAATCCAAAATCATCAAGGGCTTCTAGAGGCCAACCACCTCAACCCATCAAACAGTGATTCCACCTCACAGTCAGACATCATAAAACTATCATCAGATTGGTCTCTATCTTAGCCATCCAAGGCCCTAGAACATTTGTTCCAACTAAGGCTCCAAGAATAGTAACTCAACCCATAACTCTCATCGGGCTCAATAGTGTTTGTCCAACCAAGGCTCCAATGCTAGTAACTCAACCCACCAAGGACTCGAGAGCATTTATCCAACCAAGGCTATGGGAATAGTAACTCAACCGAAGCTGTTAACAAGATCCAGAGTGTTTGTCCAACCAAGTCTCCAGGAGCTATTAACTCAACCCAAGCTAAAGGAAACATGAGAACCAACCAGAAAAACTAAGAAATAAAACCACAACATAGCTATCTAGGAAATGGTAAAGCTTGGAAAATCCAATGTCAATCCAGGAAATCCTCCATGCCAGTGATAGACCATAACCAAGAAAACACATGCATGTTCCATGCATGCCCAAACTAGTGAGAAAAACATACATACAACTCAGTACCTGCAAGAAAAACCTTTTGTAGTTGTTGATCCCGATGTCCTCTTGCGTTTTCCTGCTCTTCCTTTGCCTTCTTTCTCCAATACTCCAATTATGCCACCCTCCAAGAGTGCTCCAAGAAAACTCTAAGTATCCAAGAGTATGAGAGAGAGAGAATAGAGAGAGAGCTTCAAAACTGAACTGGCCAAGCTTACACTGACAAAGCCAGCCCATTGATCCTCAAAAGCCTTTTTATTAATGACGGCTCTATTTTTTTCATTTTCCATTATTTTCCTTCAATTTTCTCCTCACATGCCACAAGTCACCTTTCACCTTCCTTTCCTCCTAATTTCCATTATTTTCATAAATAAATGTGCCAAAAATTCCTTTTTCCCTTTTTAATACCTTTGCCTTTGCCATTTTCCTTAGCCATAATAACCGAAAGAACACCCACTAGGATGTTTTCCTAACATTCAGCTTGGAATACGTGTCCCATGACCATGGTCTTATATATTTTTACATGAATTTTTAGCGAGGGCTATTACATCACAATAGTACATTATCACTAAGAAATGTCTATAATCCATTACTATGTAACCATTGGTCTTCATTGAATTTCCATCTAGTGTAATATATTTAGTTTTAATAAACATCACGCCAATTGGAAATTCATTGGCTTGATCGTCATTTAATGATGTATTGAGGGTTTTCTTCCCTAATATAAATTTTTCCAACCAAGAATATTTCCACCATTAATTTTATTTTAAGGAAACAACTATGTATATATGTCCTACAAAAATGCAATCTACATTCAATTCCAAATGTATAGGATTTTGATAACATAGTTAAATAAGAAAATGTATCTGAGATAGAATGTGAGATATTTGAACTTGGTTGTATAAGATTAGAGATATGGTCATAGCCAGTTGAAATATCTTATTCTCCCTCCAACATGATTTTTTCAACAACTACATGTGGGCCTAGGGTAAGTGATACATGATCCCATTCATCGACCCAATATATTGATTCACAATCATCCCATTCACAACTACTACACACTCCACAAAAGGAAGCTATTTTTCATGCCTATATTTCAAACAACTAGTTTTTTGAGCTATGAATTCAGTGAAATGCATGAGCTACTCATACTATGTTACAATGACCACTTCCCCAAAATTTCTTTGCCCATGACCCATCCTTGTTCATGTTTGTTTCTCATTTTCTCCATGTGACATTACTATAGAGCACCATTGGACTATAGATTTTGCATCTTGGATATGAGGATTTCTTGGTAATTTCATCTCCTCTCATCATAGTGTAGTTTTAATGCATGTCCCACCTCCTCCATTCATAGCATAGTTTTGATGCATGTCCCACCAACACCATGCCCATGTTTCCCATGCCTAGTCTCAAACTAGTACCAAATATGGGGCACATTGTATGTTTTGTGCAATATAATTAACCAATGAAACAAACAATCTTTTTTTAACTTACCTAGACAACCATATGACCAAATCTAATGCCGATCCATCTGTATATTTATGTCCTTTAAGTAATAACATAAAATTTGAAAGAAATTTTGCACATAATGTAGGTGATGGAGCCTATCATCACTTATGTATAAGTTTGTCTCCTTCACTATTATCATCTTGTCGTTGTTGCTGTTTGGCCCATGCTTATATATGATATGTACCATCAATATAACTTGATAAGAATGAAAATATTAGCTCTAAATCTCAACCTTTGGTTGAATGGTGTAGTTCTTAGAAAAATCCGCAACTGATAATATAGCTCCAAAGGGAAATCTATCTTTGTATTTTCTAAATTGTTCATTTTTCCATCATGCTACATGCACATGTTGAATATATGCTTTAGGTTTTATAAAATATTCCTTCATGAAAGCACATACTCATACCCAATGGCACAAAAATAAGGTCATAAGGAAAATTATATGATGAAAATGAAGGTGTAGTAAGAAAAATCCTACCTTAACTTACGTAGGAATTCACCAATGCAATCCTTGTTCTTTCTTTCTCACTATCTAGTTCATAGGTAAAAAATTTCAAGTTCTACATATTTACTATCATCTTCCCAAATTCACACTTCTCATTTTCACGAATGCACTAAATCAATACCGAAAATACACTATACCTAGAGTATACCCCATGTAAACAAGATTTTGCATAAAAGTTTTGTCCGTTGGGCCTTGGATGCAACATGTTATGAATAAATTTTCTTGATGAAATGACAGTGGTATGGATAAGAAATCCTACACAATGTTAGGATGCAAAAAATTATATATGTGTATATATGTGTCATAAAAATAATCAAATTATACATGGTATCTACAACAACATGTGTTATGATCTATGCGTATTCTAACATACCAAGTATTTAATTTCTAAAAATATCTTTGGCACGGGTTAAATTTCATGTGAAATTTTGTGAATCTCTTATATAGTTCTATTTTAATCATGTCAATGAAGTTATTAACATGGGGTTGCTAGTTGTTACAACATTTTCTCAACTTTGTCACATCATTTTGGTTAGATAAATGTATGGTATTTTTATGCAATGTTTGAAGAACAAAACCTACAAATGAAGGCCCAATAATTTTCTTGACCTCAACTATCAACTTTTTCTCTTATAATATAGTACTTTTGGACAATTTTTCTATTTACTTTAAAACTATGAGATGTGCATCATATCAAATGATGTCACCTTGTGTACTTGTTTATAATAGATTCTAATATTACACAACAAGTCATGTTATTATCTTTTGAATTAGTACTTCTTCCAGTTGTATTAAAAGTATGCTGAATATTTCTAGCAATGTAATTACCAGTGTCTAAACTTCTAACTATCTTTATGCCTAAAATTATACTAACAATAGCTAAATAGTGTGCTTTTAATAAAGCAAAAAATAATTGACATTTAGCTAAAACCATGGAAGTAGGTAAATTGGCGAATGTCATGTTATGAAGTAATTTTTTTTCTATATAATACTACCTAAGCACCCACGAGGGATTTGAACCAGTGACCTATCCCAAGGAGTGCCTTAGCAGTACACCCATTCACCGTCAATGCAGAGCCCCATAGGTTGTCATGTTATGAAGTATTACGTGAACCATGAAATCAAATTACATTCAAATCTTGCTAAAGAAATTTGATCCACATGAATATGTCTGAGAGTTCTTTATTATGCACTTGATAGCTAAGCTCTGGAATGTGGACATGAAATCTTGATCCCTTGTTTAGTAGACTATATCACTTCACTTACCCAATTGTCGAGATTGGGGATGCAATGAACAATTGCTTGGTTTGTATGTTGAACATATAATTGTTCAAATTTAACTTGAACATCATTTGATTTTTTAATTTCCACCTCCAGATACTCAACATCCCAAAAATGTTTAATGTCTTCTTCAACCATGTCAATGCTTATTCATGGAAGATTGGATGGAAGTCTACTTATTAGAATTTGAAAGGCCTCCATTGGATGTACACTTCACTTATGGACAAAAATAAACTCCACCATGGCACTCATTGTATAAGTATTTGAGCTCTTGGGGGTGGATGTTGAGAAATGACAACAAGAAATTCTAGTTTAATTTGTCCTTGAATTAAACTGTGAATTAAATTCAAATTCTATTCTCATAGAAACTTAAAATAATAAAATTAAGTTTATTAAACTTACTTAACTTAGGAAATTTGAGTTGGAAGTCTTTTGGAAGTCATGTATATGTTCTCCCTACTTTGTAGGAGTCCAGTGTGAGATAATTGTTAGTTGTAAAATAGAAGACTCGGTTTCATGAGTCAATTCAGTTAAATTAGTTCTCAAATTGATTGAGAGAACTAATAGTGAGTTAACAGTTAGTGGTGACATTAATGAACTCCACCAGTTCTACTCTAGTTAAATGAATATTTACTCATCAGAAACTCATGCATGTTGATTCTGAGAAAAACCCAGTTGAGACTAGAGTCTAGGGACAATGTACTATTTGTTTTAGATTTTTCCAAGTTGCACTGATAGTGCATGCAATCAGGAACTGATCCTTGAGGGATTGCACTATTTTTAGAGGCTTTATGTCCCTTTAAATACAAGCTATTCTCCATAGGAATTACACATTGGAATAAAGACTTGGAGAGCTTGTGAAGAGGCTAAGCTTTGGCCTTAAGCTTTCTTATGAGTTGAAGGTTGAATTTGCTAACTGCTGGGATTGTTCTAGAGAGAACAAGCATTGTAATTTCATCTTGATTTTACGGATTCATACAAACTAGATAGTGGGGTTTTGAGTTGTGGCTTTCCCAGAATATTTATTGTGTTATTTGCCTCTGATTCTCTTCCTCTATTTATTATTGTTTACTCGATGTTTATGGGCTTTCGTTTAAAGAGTAGAAGTATATTATTGTCTCTTGCTTTAGAAAATTGCATTATCTTGTGAATCTATAGGATTTTTTACATGGTATCAGTGCAAGATTGTTTTTTGGACCGAGATTTTGTAGAGACGATATGAGAATTTATGTGCAAAATTCTTAGAAAAAAATTGCATATCTGGATTCCTTGGGAAAAGATACCCAAATTCAAAAAAAAAATTGGCTGAATTGGAGTTCAGATGAGGGAGATATCGATGATTTAAAATCATCTCCCTAGAGGAGATTTCGATGTTTTAAGTTTTTGGGTTACAGGTGAAAGTCGAATTTGCAATACATACTTAAGGATCGACAGAGCTTGAATTTCATAGCCTGGAGGGACATGGTGGAGGTTGTGCTAGTGTTATGAAACCAACTCAAGAAAAGATAGAAAAGATAGATCAACGCCTTAGAATTCAGCCTCTTTGAGGGGGCAACCTCCTTTACATTACATAAATGAAAAATTCTTCGATGATACAAATGGAAAAACCTCCTTTCTATATATAGGAGTCTAAGGAGTCACAATATAATCTAGTCGACCTAACAATAATAATATAAAGCCACAAAAATAGCAATAGAGGGATTCTATGGGGCACAGAAATAACAACATGGGGGTAATAGGGGCACAACAATATAAATAAGGGGTATAACTACAATAGTAATGGGGTAATCACTCGTATTATAGGGACCCAACATGCCCCTCTCCTTCAAAAAAGTGTTGTCCTCAACGCTTGAGTAGTTCTGGATACTTCTGCATAAAATTCTCATCCTCCCATGTGGAGTCTTCAGCGGATAAGTTCTTCCACTTGATAGGATACTCTGAAATTGATTGATTTCGTAGCTGTCGAGTTCTTGTTTCTGTGACTGCTTCCGGTTCCAATATAATTTTTCCTTCCTCATCAAGTTCTGGCAATATTGTTTGCACTGGGAGCTTGTCGCCTATAACCTTCTTTAAACATGAAACATGGAAAACTGGGTGCAATCGAGAAGTTGCAGGAAGCTCCAATTTGTATTCCATAGTACCAATCTTTTGCAACACCTTGTATGGACCATAATACTTTGGTGATAATTTATTATCCTTCTTAGCTTGCTTTAGGGACATTTGCTTATACGGTTGTAGCCGTAGGAATACCCAATCACCTACATCAAAACTTCTTTCACTGCGATGTTGATCTGCCTATTGTTTCATTCTATTTTGTGCCAACACGAGGTTATCCTTTAAGAGTTGGAGGACTTGTTGTTGATGTTCGATGTGATGTTCCACTACCTAAACCTTAGAATTTTCTCTTAAATATGATGTGATGGATGGTGGTTGATACCCATAAAGTTCCATAAATGGGGTCATTTTTGTTGCTGTATGGAAGGAAGTGTTATACCACCATTCAGCCAGAGGCAACCATTTGACCCATTGTGTCTGTTTATCAGATACAAAGCAACGAAGATATCCTTCCAAACATTTGTTTACTATCTCAGTTTGCCCATCAGATTGATGATGATAAGATGAGCTATGAGCTAACTGAGTACCAAGACAAGAAAATAATTCTGTCCAAAATTTTCCAGTGAAAATGGGATCTATGTCACTTACAATAATCTTTGGGTTTCCATGTAGCTTTTGAATTGTTTCCATAAATGCATTAGAAACTGTAATGGCTTTAAATGGATGTGATAATGCACAAAAATGTGCATACTTGGTAAGTCTGTCAACTACCACCATGATGACACTCTTTCCCTCAGACTTGGGTAAACCTGTGATAAAATCCATTGAAACCTCCTCCCAACGTTGGCTTGGAATGGATAAAGGTTGTAATAGACCCGGTGTCTTAATTGTTTCAACTTTATTTTTTTGGCAAACCAAACATTCCGCCACAAACTTTTGAATATCTGATTTAAGGCCATCCCAAAAAAATTCCTTCTTAACCCTGTGGTAAGTTTTTAAAAATCCTGAGTGCCCTCCTAAGGGAGAAGTGTGCAAATCCATAAGAATCTTTTGTTTTAGCTGGGAATTCTTACAGAGGTATAAGCGATCTTTGTACCATAATGAATCATTTTTCCAGCTAAATGTATCAGACATACTGGAATCTTGTTGTATCTTTCGAATAAGTGCCCACACTTCTTCATCATTCTTCCATTCCTCCCTTGCTTCGTTTATCCAATCTGGTTGGATAATAGAAATGGCGCACAACAATGCTTCCACATCCTCATCCTTTCTTGAGAGTGCATCTGCCACCACATTTTGCTTCCCTTTTTTGTAGATGATTTCAAAGTCATAACCCAACATCTTTGTGACCCACTTTTGTTGCTCTTCAGAGGATAATCTTTGTTCTAAAAAGTATTTAAGGCTATCATGATCCGTTTTTACCTTGAAGTGTCTTCCCATTAGGTAGGGTCACCATTTCTTAAGTGCATGGAGTATTGCCAACATTTCCTTCTCATAAATAGCTTTGCTTAAAAACTTTCCCTTGATTGGACGACTTTCAAATGCAATGGGTCTTTCATCTTGCATTAGAACAACACCAATTCCATTTCCTGAAGCATCACATTCCACAATAAAGGTTTTTGTAAAGTCCGGTGTAGCTAAGACCAGTGCTTGGCACATTGCCTCTTTAAGATGTTCAAAGGCCTTTGTTGCTTCCGGAGTCCATGAAAATGCATCTTTCTTCAATAATGTTGTTAGAGGCACTGCTATTCTCCCATAATTCTTAACAAACTTGCGATAATACCCTGTCAACCCAAGAAATCCTCGCAGATGCTTTATGGATGTGGGGATTTTCCATTCCTTAATGGCTTTAATTTTGCTAGGGTCTACCTTAAACTCCTTCATGAGATACAATATGACCCAAATATTCCACCTCCTGGACTCCAAAGAAACATTTGGATCTTTTTGCATATAATTGTTTCTCCTCCAATAGTTGTAGCACCCTGTTATAGACATTTTTGTGCCTTACAGCTTTAAGCATGAAATGTCCATAATCTAAGGGATCCAAAGTCCCTAAAAGTGTTTTGCCTGCCCCTAAAGGAACAAGGTCAACCAATGACAGCTTCTCCAAGAAGTTCTCCACCAGAAACTGCTCAAAACTAGTCAAATCAGGATCAATTCAGATGCTCCACTAGCTGCCTGCGTTGCAAAGCACCCAAATACACTGCCTAGGTGCGTTGCAACGCAGGTGAATGCACTACCAGGGTGCGTTGAGCGGGAAATGACAAATGGCAAAGTCATTCAACGAGGTAGACAGACAATGGAATCTTCTAGAATCTTCCTCAATGACACTTGCCTCACTGAGTTCGACCAAGGATGAGTAAGAGGCTCTCAGCCTCCAAGTGGAAGCAAGAACTGACAGAGAGAAGCCACAAGTCAAAAAATAAGCTGACTCATCCTCTCTGCTTACATCTATATATGGATCCCTCATCCCAGAGATCCAGAGGCTGGAATTTTGTACTTTGCAGAGAATTGCTGTAGGTTTGAGATTGAGATTAGTGCATTGGGTGATTTATGCTTTGTTGGAGGTGAGGAAGGGATTCCTTTGCTGGGAGGTAGATGCTGGATCGGGACTCACTTGGTTGTATCCCCAACGGAGTCGCCATTTTGTTGTTGGGAAAAGTATCTATTCAGAATGCCCCTATCCCACTCTAAGGTGTGACAGTGCCTTAGCAACAAACAAGGAAAATTACTTTCGTATTCTTCTTTATGAAATGTAAACGAAGAGGAAGGATGTAACTAACCTGTGTCTTTCGCTAGTTTGTTGATCCAATCGCTCTCCTCTTTGTTCGCTTCCCGCTGCCTTCTCCCTTACTGGCCCAGCTTCACCAAGTTCCTGCAAGATCACAGAAGAGGAAAACTACACAAAAAAATAGATTTACATTCATAAATAGCTTAGGATCAGATTTAAGCTAAACATGCAAATATAAAAAAGCATCATTGATATACAAGCATATAGGAGAAACTCAAATAGTTTTATTGATATGATAAGAAAGTCACTGAGGAGGATAGGGATGACACCATCCAAATCCTCTTCATCAACACAGACTCCGATGAACACGGGGGCAATCCACCCATTCCTTTATCGCAGGAAGGAAGTTCGTCAGATTCATACCCGGCTGTCTACTCGATCCCACCTCCAAGCAACCTAGTTGTATCCTTCGACTGGAACCAACTAGGCAGACCCCGTTTGCCAGCGAGCATACCATTCCGAATTATCGTTCAAATATACAGAATGGTCATGGCTGGTACCATCATTGATGAGGGGGCGTCTGTGAGTATCCTTTCCTCTATTGCTTGGAAAGCGCTTGGTTCGCCATCGCTGTTGCCTGAAATGAGAAATCTAACAGGCTTGATAAAGGAACCAGTCGACCTTTAGGGATCCTCCCCAATGTGCCCATAACATTGAAAGGGAAGACCGTTCAAATGAACGTGATGGCCGTTCAAGGACCCTTGGATTATAACCTACTCCTTGGACGAGACTATTTTTATTACATGGGAGCCATCGTCTCCTCACTCTTTAGAGTAATGTGTTTTCCGCACGAAGGAAGAGTGGTCAAGCTCGTGGACCAGCTTTCATTTCCCAGATCACACATCGCAAATAGTCATATACCATCCCTAAATGGTCTCTTCACGCAAGAAATGTCTCAACCCACGGTCCATCCTCCTGATGAGCGCGAGTAATCCGGAAGGATATGACTGAAACCCAGGGGGCATGCGTCCTGGTCTGCTTCGGCAGGAAAACTTTGGGTATAGGGTAGGTTTCTGCAGGAGAATATGACTAGTCTGTACCCCGCCCATGCTGGAAGAGGGTTATTCTAGAATAAGATTCTCTTGTCAAAGTTATGTAAGCTGGGTCAGTGCCGCTTACCTTTGTTTATCTCGGTAGACATCGTCGAAGAAGCGTTTTGTTTGCACCACAAATAAAACAGCCTTTGAATAACCTGTAAGAGGTAGGCCTTTCCTGGTAGAACAAATGTTTTATCTGCAAATTGAGGGGTAACCTTGAAATCGTACTTTATACCTGGGGGCATGCAAACCTTTTGGAATGCAAGCAAGGGGCGGCTATTTATTTTTTAAATTTTTAGGTCCTCCCTTTAAACCTGTAGGCTAACCCTTTAAACTCGTAGGATTAGTCGTCACCAAACTTGCATAAAGAAAGGATGCGGGGCAAAGGTTTGTAAGGTGCAAGCTCCATAAAAAATGGCATCTTCAATGAGACATTCTTATCATATGACTGGATTAATCGAGCAGTTTTAGCACATAGTTCATGCTCGTTAAAAAATAAACATAAGACCGAGCAAGTGTTTCAATCCGCGTTTAAGCTCGTTAAAAAATGAACTATCCTCCGGTAAATAACCACCGTGAATGTAACATTATCAGCCATTAAATCCTTGGTCGTGTTTGCACCATCACCTCCACTTTTCCATTGGCCGATCATTCACCTCCATTTGATTGTTTACCCATTTTGAGGAACAGCTGCGAAGAGTGATTTCACTAGCCATCCTTGTGACACTGCCGTGCTTGGAAAATTCCAACCCTTACCTGGAATCAGCTGCTACCCATTTTATCACTCGTTCCTAAAAAGACGAGTCTTCTTTAAGCTCTTTTCATATGACTCGTAAAATATGAAAAGATTGCCGAGTTTTGGCCTTCCAGCTCGTTAAAGCGACAGGAAGTGCTATCCCTCTTCTAGATTTTAATCTTTTTGGACCTGAGGGATTATTGCACAAAAAGATCGAGCGCTTGTATTGTTCGGCTCGTTAAAACTATCGAAAATTCATCCCTTTTGTATTGTTTTATACTTTTTCGGACCTAAGGGATTAGATGATGAAAAAGGACTTCCGGACTTATCTTTACGTACCTTTTCAGACTCTCTAAAAATGAAAAGGACCGAGTTATCTTTGTCGCTAGACTCGTTAAAAACATTAATAGCGACAAACTTGTCTTTAGACGAGAACGAGTTTCACTATCGCTAGGCTCGTTAAAACATAGCGATGGGTTTGCCCGAAGGGAAAATTATAGAACAAGCATATGTTATCCTCCTCAAGCTTGAAAAAAATAAAGAGGTACTGGTCAGCAATGACTGGGGAAAAATTGGGAAGAAACTCAAAGAACCTTTATTGGTAGCAAGTTGCTCTTGAACATGACACTTCCACTCCGTGCCTGAGTCGGGTTGGGTCGTTTCATTCACCGGTCACATCACCATGGTCTCGCCATACCATCCACTTTTGGGGTAAATGCTACCAATCCATCATACAAGTGTCGCCGACATGTTCAAGAGAAGTCATCCAGAGAAGTCACCCGTGTCCCATCCACTACCATACATTACACTTCATTCTTTCATGACTGCCACCCTGAACCATATATCATCAGATCGTTTTCACCTCCATAAAAATCATTTGCTCTGTTCCATGTCATTGATGTGGAATACATTAAGGCCCTCCTTTGACAGATCGCTTCTTGTCGACATCAGCTCATTATCCAGAAGTTGATCTAGGAACACCCCTTCAGTACTTTGAAGCTTGCATGCCTCAATGGCAAGTTTCTCACTTTCGGCAACAGGTATACATTAATGACCTTCGACCGAAAGATTTTGCGTGGTGTTCGACGCCAAGTCCTTTATTCACACCACGTGAATTGTACTGCAGTACCTTGAGGGTCATTATCATTATCGGTGATTCCTCTCACGCTTGTTAACAGTTTACATCATTGGCTGGTAATCAAGCGATGTCTTTCCATGTTCGACTTCAAAACATTTCTCACATGGATTGACTTGTACTTAGAGTGAAGATCAGACGAGATTGAAGACCCCAGATCTAGTTTCATCCATCCGGGCTGCGATATATATTCAGGAAAAATAAAGACATTGACATGTACAGCATTGCAGCACAAATAATCATCCTACCAAAAGGATGATGACTTCACCAGAATCATCAGTCTACCATCAGACGATTGTCTGTCCTATGTACTTGAAAATGAATTTATAAAGCTGAGCATGGGAATGACCGCCTCAGCTAGATCATGAAAATAATGTATTGTATTGTATCTTATTACAAGTCTCCTCCCAACATTGAAAGAACTTCGGATCCTCCTAATAAAGCATTTCACCCGATAAACAACCTCATACTTTAGGGGGAAACTGTTATAGACATTTTTGTGCCTTACAGCTTGAAGCATGAAATTTCCATAATCCAAGGGATCCAAAGTCCCTAAAAGTGTTGTAGCTACCCCTAAAGGAACAAGGTCAACCAATGACATCTTCTCCTAGAAGTTCTCCACCAGAAACTGCTCAAAACTAGTCAAATCAGGATCAATTCAGATGCTCCACTAGCTGCCTGCGTTGCAAAGCACCCAAATACACTGGCTAGGTGTGTTGCAACGCAGGTGAATGCACTACCAGGGTGCGTTGAGTGGGAAATGACAAATGGCAAAGTCATTCAACGAGGTGGACAGACAATGGAAGCTTCCAGAATCTTCCTCAATGACACTTGCCTCACTGAGTTCGACCAAGGATGAGTAAGAGGCTCTCAGCCTCCAAGTGGAAGCAAGAACTGACAGAGAGAAGCCACAAGTCAAAACATAAGCTGACTCATCCTCTCTGCTTACATCTATATATGGATCCCTCATCCCACAGATCCAGAGGCTGGAATTTTGTACTTTGCAGAGAATTCCTGTTGGTTTGAGATTGAGATTAGTGCATTGGGTGATTTATGATTTGTTGGAGGTGAGGAAGGGATTCCTTTGCTGGGAGGTAGATGTTGGATCGGGACTCACTTGGTTGTATCTCCTCTTGGACTTTCTTATCATATCAATAAAACTATTTGAGTTTCTCCTATATGCTTGTATATCAATGATGCTTTTTTATATTTGCATGTTTAGCTTAAATCTGATCCTAAGCTATTTATGAATGTAAATCTATGTTTTTGTGTAGTTTTCCTCTTCTGTGATCTTGCAGGAACTTGGTGAAGCTGGGCCAGTAAGGGAGTAGGCAGCGGGAAGCGAACAAAGAGGAGAGTGATTGGATCAACAAACTAGCGAAAGACACAGGTTAGTTACATCCTTCCTCTTCGTTTACATTTCATAAAGAAGAATACGAAAGTAGTTTTCCTTGTTTGTTGCTAAGGCACTGTCACACCTTAGAGTGGGATAGGGGCATTCTGAATAGATACTTTTCCCAACAACACACCCTGTCAACATGTTCTACATGATCCTTCCAAGACTTGCTGTAGATTAGTATATCATCAAAAAATACTAACACAAATTTTCTAAGGAATGGTTTGAAAATTGAATTCATCAAACCTTGAAATGTTGAAGGTGCATTAGTAAGCCCAAAAGGCATGACCAAAAATTCATAATGACCCTCATGACTTCTAAATGTCGTTTTTGGAATGTCTTCAATCTTCATTCTGATTTGATGATATCTCGAACGAAGATCCAACTTGGTGAAGTAAATTGATCCATGCAATTCATCCAGTAATTCATCAATGACAGGAATGGGGAACTTATCTTTAATAGTGAGCTTGTTGAGCTCCCTATAATCCGGACACATGCGCCATGATCCATCCTTCTTGTGCACCAATACTACTGGAGCAGAGAAAGAACTTTGAATTGGTTGAATTATACCAGCCTCTAGCATTTCTTCAACCATACGTTCAATTTCACTTTTTTGGACATAGGGATATCTGTACGGCCTGATGTTTGGAGGAACACTTTCTGGAATCAGATGAATAGCATGATCATGATCACGCATAGGTGGGAGACCTTTGGGAGTCTCAAATACGTTGGCATGATTGTCCAGGACTTTTTGGAGATCTGGAGAAATAGATGATTCTGATGTGGAAACATCTAGCGAACATAATTGTGCAATTAAACCTCTTTGCTCCTTTTTTAGAAGCTTTGTCATACCATTAGAGCTGATTATCTTTCCTGGTTTCCCTACAATACTCCTTAATTCAACTTCCTTTCCTTCCATAGAAAATTTGATGAAAAGTTCTTGAAAATTAAAAGCTATTGTACCCAAGGATTATAGCCATTGGACTCCTAGTACAACATCATCACCTCCCATTGGAATGGAAAGCATTGGGCTAGTCAATACATATTCTCCCATGGATAGCTTGATATTATGGCACCTTCCAGAGCAATTTATTGTTCCTCCATTTGCAATCATCACTTGACACTCTGGTGCTGGATATAGGAAGCAATTCAATTCTTTTGCTACCCTACAATGAATAAAATTGTGGGTGCTTCCTGAATCAATCAACACTATTACCTTTTTCTTCTTATTTGTCCTTCTATCTTGATGGTTTGAGGAGTGGTAATTCCTGCCAATGCATTACAAGATATGGTCGGATTTATTTGTTCTTCATCTAGGCTTTGTTCCTGGAGTATATCTTCTTCTTTTGACCTTTCTTGCTCCTTTTCTTCTTCCTCTTCACAATCTATGTAGAATAATTTCTTCTCAGCACACTTATGACCTTTAGTGTATTTGCTATCACAACTGTAACAAAGCCCTTTTGCTATTTTTTCTTCCAATTGTTGTGGTGTAAACATTATAGTTTGTGGAAGACTAGGGGCAACAACACTTCCGTCTTTATAGTTGTGAGTGGTATCCTTCCTGGTTGCCATAATTTTGCTTTCCATTTTTCTTGCTAAGCTGAATGCCTTCTCTAATGAATCAGGTTCCCAAAGGCGAACATCATGTTCGATATTATCCTTTAAAGACCCTATGAACACATCAATCCTATGCTCCTCTGGAATATTTTTTACCCTTATGTTCAATTTTTGGAACTCCTCAATGTGCTCCATTACTGAACCCTTTTGTTTGAGACTTATCAATTGGCTAAAAAAAGTGTTGCTTTTTGTATCTTCATAATGTGCTACCAATTCTTCCATAAAAATTGCCCAAGTGATAAATTTTTTACGAGAGCAAAGCCATTGATACCATACAAACTGATTTGGTTCCAAATATACAGTTGCCATATGTACCTTTTGTGTGTTTTTCACATTATTGAGATCGAAAAACTGCTCCATCTGTAATATCCATCTGGCGGGATCCTTGCCATCAAACTTCCTCATATCAATTTTTGGAATATGGTGGGTATTTGATCCAAAATTAGCGTCTATGGAATCATGATTAACATTACTTTTGTTCACATCATGAGTTTCCTTTACAACCTTTTCACCATTAGTAAGTATTTCTTGTAGAAAATTTGTCAAATCTGTCTTCAAATCTGCCACGTCTGTCTTCAAATCTGCCATGTCTCTCTTCAAATCTGTCTTCGAATCATCCATCTTAGCTTCCATGCTGTTTATCTTAGATTCCACGCCATTTATCTTAGATTCCACGCCACTTATCTTAGCTTCTGTTAGCTTTTGTGAGCATGACATTTGTTGCACTTGTTCTTGTAATTTTGATATATCATGTAGCATTTCTTCCTCTTCTTCATGAGTCATGCTAGAACTTTCAGGTTCCTTTCTAAGTTTTTGCATTTTCTTTCCTCGGGGAATCAGTTACCGATAATAATGCTTTACTATGCCCTTTGAATTCCGTTAAACCAAGCTTACACAAAAATTAAAAAAAACTACACACCTTTTTTCACTTTATAGAATTCTGATATTGAATCTGATGTATCTCTGTAATTTGAGATCATCCAATTCTGAAATTGTGACCTGTAGTAGCGTTCTGCGTCCTATTTCCAATGCCACAAGTATGACCCAAATTGGATTCTCCAAGGAAGAGTTATGTGAAATCTCCCACAGTGACTTGCTTTTAGACTAGTTCAATAGAGCAAACTTGTACGACGTGCCACGGGTCACTGTTTCAACCTTTGAATCTGAAACACGCCTACAAGAAACTAAAGTTCGTCCTCTTTTTGTACCTTCTTACGAAATTTCAATCTGATCCCCAAAGAGAAAGTTATGACGATTTTCCCCAAGTCACCTGTTTTGAATGTAATTCAGTATTCTGCAAAAAGACCAACTTCCTCAGATCATATCTCCGCAAATATCGCGCAAAAAGCTCTGAAATTCGGACCTAAGGTTCAGCACGATTTCCTCTCAAATGGGTTTCTGTTGCGACTTCTGAAACGTCACAGAAAAAAGTTATAGCGAAAATGCTACGATGACCTGTTTGGAGCAGCGAAACCCTAGAATCCAAAGCTCTGATACCAAATGTTATGAAACCAGCTCAAGAAAAGATAGAAAAGATAAATCAACGTCTTAGAATTCAGCCTCTTCGAGGGGGCAACCTCATTTACATTACATAAATGAACAATTATTCGATGATACAAATGACAAAACCTCCTTTCTATATATAGGAGTCTAAGGAGTCACAATATAATCTAGCCGACCTAACAATAATAATATAAAGCCACAAAAATAACAATAGAAGGATTCTATGGGGCACAAAAATAACAACATGGGGGTAATAGGGGCACAACAATATAAATAAGGGGTATAACTATAATAGTAATGGGGTAATCACTAGTATTATAGGGACCCAACAGCTAGAGGACGATGGCTTGAAGGAATTTGTTGAACAAGCAATTCCTAAGCCAATAGCTACTGATGCACAGAACTTGGAAAAGTGGAAGAAGTGTGTGGCAAAGGCAAGGCAGATAATCCTTGAGGGAGTTTGAGATCATCTTGTCTCGAGTCTCCATGGAAAGGAAACCTGACATGCTATGTGGAAAACATTGACGAACTTGTATGAGAATAGCAATGATCAAAGGAAGTTGGTGCTGAAGGATAAACTTCATAAAATCAAGATAGAGAAAGGAGAGACTATTCCAAAGTACTTGACCAAGTTCACTCAATGTCGGGATGAAATAGAAAGTGTTGGAATCCTGGTTGTCAAGGAGGATATGGTGAGCCTTGCTCTTCTTGGACACCCAAAGAGTTGGCATAGTTATCAGCACTTTGTCAATGGCCGAGAGAAGTTGCTAGATTGGGAATGACTATGGTGGAATTTGATGTAGGATGAGATCAAGAGGAACACCAAGGATGGCTCTTCATCAAAGACTGATGATGAAGAGAATTGTGCCTTAGTGATTAAGGTGAGGAAGGGGAAAGGTAAAATTTTCCATTCTAAATTAGATTCTTGTCATGGAGGTAAGAAGGATATGACAAAAGTTAAATGCTTTCATTGTCACAAGATCGGACACTTTGCTACAAATTATCCATTGAAAAATTCCAAGGAGAAGTCCTCAGGAGGAGCAGTAGCTAAGACTTTGGCCTCTAAATTCGAATTGGAATTTTCCCTCATTGCATGCATGGTGTCTTCAGTGATGGGAAGTTTCTGGTACTTAGATAGTGGAGCTTCATTCCACATGACTGGAAACAAAGAGTTATTCAATGAACTGGAGGAGAAAGATCTCAAGATGCATGTCGAGATGGGCGATGACAGTAAGTATAAGGTTACTGGTGTGGGCACTATTACTTTTCAGAGTGAGCATGCAGCTCCACTCACCTTGAAGAATGTTATGCATGTACTCGGACTAATGAAGAACATGGTATCTGTTGCCATGCTTGAAGATAGAGCCTATGATGCGATCTTTCTGAAAGGAAAGGCATTCCTTCAACACATAGCCATGGGTCAAGTAAAGAATATAGGGCTTCGAGTTCAGAATCTCTATAAGATAGAAGTAGAGGATTGTGCTTATTTGAGTTCGAAAGTGGAAAATATGTTGTGCCGAGAAGTCGATGAATTTTTGCATAAGCGATTGGGCCACTTGCATCATGGGGATTTGAACATATTACAACAAATATCCATTGGTCTTCCCAAAGTTACGCTTGAGCAAGTTGATACATGCAAGGGTTGTACTTTGGGAAAATACACCAATTCTTCCTTTGGAGACAAAGACAGTTGAGTAGATTCTATTATGGAGAGAGTCCATTCAGATGTGTGTCGACCATTCTCGACAACATCTACAGCCAAACACAAGTATTATGTTATATTTGTTGATGACTATTCTCGTAAATGATGTGTATTTTTTATGTAGAAAAAGAATCAAACTTTTACAAAGTTTTGTGATTTCAAAGCATTGGTAGAGAAAGAGTCTAGCAAGAAGGTTAAAGATCTACAGAGTGATAACGGTGGTGAGTATGTCTCCAATGAGTCTAAGAACTTTTGTGTAGCAGAAGGGATTAAATAAGAGTTGATGGTACCCAATAAACTTCAACAGAATGGGGTTGCCAAGAGGAAGAATAGGAGCACATTAGGGGTAGAAAGGGCAATGTTGCATGATCAGGGTCTAGCACTACACTTGTGGGCTGAGGCATGCAACACAATGGTTTATGTTCAGAATGGTAGCCCACATCAGATAGTTGAGATGAAGAAACCAGAGGAGGCTTATTTCGGTAAGAGGCCAGATGTTGGTCACTTCAGGATTTTTGGGTCATCGGTTTATTTCCATGTGACCAAAGATGCATGGAAGAAGCTTGAGCCAAAAACAGAGTTGGGGATCTTTGTGGGGTACACTGATACACCCCACAACTATTGGGTGTACATGCCGACTAGTTGGATGACAGTGGTTCGCAGGGATATCAAGTTCGATGAGGAGAAGGCCATGCGAGTATCCCTTGAGAGGGAGCTTGAGCTACATGCAGATGAGGAGGCTTTAGCTTCTAAGGTTGATGAGCCTCAGATTGATGTGGAGAAGCTACATGCAGAGGTTCAGAGAGTGGAGACATCCACTCAGGAAGACTCTTCTAGAGAGGAAAGAAAGTGCACTAGAGAGGCTGATGGATTGTTGGATGATGCACGGGAGAATGTGGGAGCACCCTCTTCTCAGCGCAGACAGAGGAGGTCACCAGAGAGGTACACTTGATACATGGAACTTATGGGTGCATGTTTTGTGATAGAGCCATCTTCCTTTCAGGAAGCAGTGCAGAAGACAGTTTGGGTTGATGTGATGGTGGAGGAGTATGACTCCATCGTTCGAAACAGTGTTTGGGATGTGGTCCCGAGACCGGAGGGCAAGTTAGTTGTGAGATCCCGTTGGATTTACAAGGTAAAGAAAGCTATAGATGGTAGTGTGGAGAAGCATAAGTCCATATTTGTGGCCCGTGGCTTTTCACAGGTAGTGGGGATTAACTATGATGAGACCTTTGATCCTATTGCAAGGTACTCGTCAATCAAATCTATTTTGGCACTATTAGCACAGATGGGTTGGAAGATCCATCAAATGGATGTGGAGACAGCCTTCCTCAATCGCATGATTGAGGAAGAGGTGCACATAGAGCAGCCTGAAGGTTTTGAAACCTTGGACCTTGAGTCACATGTGTGTCGACTCAAGAGAGCGTTGTATGGGCTCAAGCAAGAACCCCATGCTTGGTACACCAGGATAGATAGCTACTTCACTAGGTTGGGCTTCACGAAGAGCGAAGCGGATGCGAACCTGTATCACATGGTGGTGGATGGTAAGTTGTTGATCATTGTACTTTATGTAGATTATCTCATACTGACAGGTGATGAGAAGCTCATTAAATATTGAGAGGACCTTGTACGAGAGTTTGAGATGAAGGACATGGAGCTCATGCATTACTTTCTTGGCATGGAGTTATGGCAAGGATATGGGGAGTTGTTTGTATCTCAAGGAAAGTATGCCAATGAGATACTCAAGAGATTCCACATGGAGAGTAGTAAACCAATGGAGACTCCTCTAGCTAGTCAATAGAGGAAGGAGAATTCTACTTCAGGGGAAGAAGTGGAAGCTACTATTTATGGGCAGCTTGTGGGTTGACTCATGTACTTGGTGAACACACGATCGGATATGTGATATACAATTAACCAACTTAGTCAAGCGATGGTTAATCCTACCAAGTTGTATTGGAAGGTGGCAAAGAATGTATTGAGATACCTTAGAGGCATTACTCAGTTTGGGTTATGGTACATATAGATAGAGGGAATGAAGCTTCAACGCTTCACCAATTCAGATTGGGTAGGGAGTCCATCCAACAGGAAGTGCATGTTAGGAGGGATCTTTAGTATTGGGTCAACGGTCATTTCTTGGTACAACAGGAAATAAAGATCGGTTGCACTCAGTTAGAAAAAGGCAAAGTACATGGCTACAAGTAAGGCAACATGTGAGGCTATCTAGATGAGGAAGATCTTGTTTGGTTTGTTTGGTCAGCAAATGAATCCTATAACAATTTATTGTGATAATCAGAGTTATATCAAACTCTCTGAAGATCCAGTCTTTCTTGATCGGTCCAGGAATATTGATATCTGGTATCATCATATCAGAGATTGTGTATTGAGGCGGACCATGCTGTTAGATTACACTCCCATGGAGGAGAAAGATGAAGACATCTTGACAAAGGTAGTGTCAAGATGTAAATTCGAGTTTCACAGAGATAGGATTAGGGTAGTTGATAATCCCTTTCTTGTTGAGAGGGAGTGTTGAGAAATGGAAACAAGAAATTCCAATTTAATTTGTCCTTGAATTAAACTATGAATTAAATCCAAATTCTATTCTCATAGAAACTTAAAGTAGTTAAATTAAGTTTATTAAACTTACTTAACTTAGGAAATTCGAGTTGGAAGTCTTTTGGAAGTCATGTATATGTTCTCCCTACTTTGTAGGAGTACTTTGTGAGTTAATTGTGAGCTGTAAAATAGAAGACTCAGTTTCATGAGTCAATTCAGTTAAATTAGTTCTCAAACTGATTAAGATAACTAATAGTGAGTTAACAGTTAATGGTGACACTAATGAACTCCACCAGTGCTATTCTAGTTAACTGAATATTTACTCATCAGAAACTCATGCATATCGATTCTAAGAAAGACCCAGTTGAGACTAGAGTGCAGGGACAGTGTAAGTTATTTGTTTTAGATTTTTTTGAGTTGTATTGATAGTGCATGAAATCAGGAACTGATCCTTGAGGGATTGTGCTATTTTTAGAGGCTTTATTTCCCTTTAAATACAAGCTATTCTCCATAGGAATTACACATCGGAATAGCGAATTGGAGATCTTGTGAAGAGGCTAAGATTTGGCCTTAAGCTTGCTTATGAGTTGGGGATTGAATTTGCTGAGTGTTGGGATTGTTCTAGAGAGAACAAGCGTTGTAATTTCATCTTGATGTTCTGGATTATTACAAAACAGATAGTGGGGTTTTGAGTTGTGGATTTCCCCAGATATTTACTGTTTTATGTGCCTTTTATTCTCTTCCTCTATTGATTATTGTTTGGTTGATGTTTATGGGCTTCCACTGTAAAGAGTAGAAGTAGATTCTTGTCTCTTGCTTTATAAAATCGCATTAGCTTGTGAATCTACAGGATTTTCTATAGTGGATGCCTATGTTTCTCCATTCCCAATCTTGCCCTTTCTCTTATATCTTAGAATTTTGTAGGGGGGAACAAATTCCTTCTATACTTTTTTTATGCATGTGTAATATCCAGAAAAATATGAATACTAAGATTGTGTACCTTGTATCCAAAGACTTGGATTTTTGGTCATTACTACTACTTCAAAAATTCTGCAATGATGGTATGGAACTGACTATCCTCCCAACCGTAGGATCATCTCAACGAATGGTCACCTATGAGCCTCAATATATTATTGCTACATTTACTAGTGTTTTCTCTTGCCCCAAAAAGATGTCATCTTATTATTCCCCCTTTCATATAAATTATTTCCATCATAAGTGACACAATCCAAAGAATCTACCTGTCATAATGATCCTGTAATACCAAAAAAAATATGAATACTAAGATTGCATACCTTGTATCCAAAGACTTGGATTTTTTTCTCCTTACGGCTGCTCCAAAAATTATTCAATAATGGTATGGGAACGACTCTCCTCCCAACCGTAGACTCAACTTAACAACTGATCACCCTTGAGCCTAAATATGGTATTTCCACATTTACCAATGATTCCTCTTTCCCCCAATACATTCATCTTCTTATTTCCCCCTTTCTTATATAGAGGCTTTCCATCATAAATGACTCAATCTCAAGACTCTACTTATCACAATTATCCTTAATTTGTCTTTCTTATGTCTTTTTTGTCTTTCCCTGTGTCTTCTTTTATTTTATTAATTTAATTTATTTGGGGCATGATATACTTCCCCACTTCAATGAACTTCATCCAAAAGTTAACTTAATCATGTGATTCATTATTCCATAACATCATCTAGTACCGAGGTAGGTATATGTCACCAAGACATGAACATCATCTACCACTAAGGTACACCAAGATAAGAACATCATCTACCACTAAGGAAGGCATCTGTCACAAAGACAGGAATATCATCTACCACCAAGGAAGGTAGCAGTCATCAATATAGGTACATCATATACCAATAAGGCAAGCTATTACCAAGACAATAATATTATCTATCAACAAGGTAGGAAACTGCCAACAAGACAACAACATCATTTGCCACCAAGGAAGACATATATCACCAAGACAGGAACATCATCTTCCACTAAGGCGAGCATCTATAACCAAGATAGGAACATTATCTACTAGAATCTATTAACAAGACAAGGATATCAAATGCCACCAAGGCATGCATCTGTCATCAAGATATCAATATCATCTGCCACAAGGTAAGTATCGGTCACCAATATAGGTACATCATATACCACCAATGAAAACATTTATCATCAAGACAAGAATATCATTTTCCACTAGGGCATGTATCTATCACCAAGATAGGAATGTCATCTACCTCCAAGGAAGGAATTTATCACCAAAATAGGAACATCAGGTGCAACCAAGGCAAGCATCTGTCACCAAGACAAGAACACGATTTGCAGGCATCTATCAATAAGACATAGATATCATATGCTACCAAGGTAGGCATTTTTCATTAAGACGGGAATATCATCTGCCACAAAGGAAGATATCATTCAACAATATAGGTACATCATTTGCCACAGAGGCAGGAATCCATCTCCAAGACATGAACATCATCTTCCACCAAGGAAAGCATTTCTCACCAAGACATGAATATCATTTCCCACTATGGAAAGAATCTATCACCAAGACAAGAAAAGCATCTGCCACTAAGTTAGTCATATGTCACCAATATTAGAACATCATCTGCAAGAATTTGTCAACAAGATAAGGATATCATCTTCCACCAAGGCATAAATATGTTATCAAGGCCAGAATATGATTTTCCTCCAAGACAGGTATCAGTCACCAATGTAGGTACATCATCTGCCACCAAGACAAACATCTTCACCAAGACAGGAATATCATCTTCCTCCAAGGTATACATTTGTCACCAAGATAGGAAAATCATCTACCACCAATGCACGCTTCTGTTACCAAGACAGGAACATCATCTACCACCAAGCCAAACATCTATCACCAAGATAGGAACATCATCTGTCACCAAGATAGGAACATCGCCTACCACCAAGGTAGGAATCTATCACTTGGACAAAAATATATTATGCCACCAAGACAAACATCTGCCACCAAGAAAGGAATAACATGGGTTACCAAGTGAGGCATCTATGGTTGACATATACTTTATAATTTCCTCCTTCCTTCTACACTTGTCATCATGACTCTAAGGCATAAGAAATAATGACAATAATAGATTGAGATGTCCCCATACCATCACATCATAATGTCACTGCATCCTTAAGATAATAGATGAACTCACATGATACCATATTTCGTATAGGTTAATATTGAGATTCAGGGTGTGAGGGGACCGCCTCATTTTATCTCATCCCTTCATTAATCGTTGATCAAGGAACTAATCCTAAGGGCTAAGTTCCATGTTGGTGAACCTAAGGGGAGATATTATGATATGAGAATCCCCTCTTGGCTATGGCCTATGTCATATTTCTGGGTCCAAATTTATTTCCATAGTTCGCCCCCCACCCCTGGCGCCAATGCCAACAAAGTTTCCACCCCATGACCTTACTAAGGATTTTCGGATCCCTTATCCCCGGGCCACCATTTTGTTGTGGCATACATAATTTCTCCCATGAGACCAGTGCCCATTTGTGATGCAAGCTGGTGCCTTTCCATAAGAATTTTCTGAAATGACACCAGTTCTTGAGAAAAATATTTGGGTGTAGGCAACACTGATATTTTATATATTGGAATGGCTTGCAGTACTGCCTTCAATAGATTACCTCTGCCTAGAAAATTAAGCGATCAAAAGATCCATGATGATAAATTTTGGGATATTTTGTAATAGGCCTCCTTCCATCATGCAATCATCAATGGATTCTCCATGAGTGGAACTCCTAGATACTTTGATGGGAGAGATCTAATTAAGAAGCCTATAATTCAAGCCAAATATCTTTGGATCTGCACATGGGTTTTTTTTGGTAATTCAACATATTTATATTAATTCAGAATAAGGTTACCTCATGATGAGTTCTTCAGATATGAAAAAGTATCCTTACTCTGACTGGATTTGTTTGCCTCTAAATACATACAAAATAATATTGACAATAGCTTCAAAAAACTAGGTCACTTGTGGTTCATCACCCATAAGGAAGAAAATTTATTTAAAAAATGAGCAAAGCCTACTTTCATTGTGATACATTTTCTGCAATGGGATCAACTATCTCATTTTCTCAAACAACTAGCATATCGAATGCATTAAGTATGTGGGATTCCATATGCACCATATGAGTCTCGAAACTGTTATTGTGAGCTTGGAGATTATGTTGGTTCTACCAGAGAGAAGCTTGACAGTCTAGGATACACCTCTGGTTGTGAATGAGATCTACACATGGGTGTTAAAAAAGAAAATACTTGATTTTTCATTATTGAGGAACATGCCTATGGCTAACTCGAACTTCTCCATAATATCATGTAAGGCTTGAGCTTCTTAGATTGACAACTCTCCAAAGAGAATATTCTCATGCAAAAATTATTGGTGCATCCCCAAGAGCTCTATATTAGGGATCTTTATTCCTTTTATTTGGCCCTTTTGCTTTACCTCTTGGAGTGGATGACCCAATCCTTCTGATGCTATGATAAATAATAATGGAGAGAGGGGATGTCATTTTCTCAAACCCCGACAGGAGTGGAAGTACCTAGAGGTGGGATCCATTAGTCTAGTGAGTCTTTGATTCTAGAGAGCTCCCTTAGAAAATTTTATTTTCTAATTGGAGTATGAGGTCCATATACTACTGTGAGACTAATCCATTCATCCAAACATATACACCAGGATTGTCCAATCACACTATTTGCTAATCTCTTCCAATGCTCTAAGGGCACTCGAGTAGGGTCCCCGATGACATCAAACCTCATGCTAATCCATGAGAGTTTATTACCATAGCCTCACTACACTACCAACACTTATATATAATTTTATCGAGCTTTTTGCCTGAGATTTTAATTTCTTGTAATAAAACAATCTCTGGGTTCTCTTTATTTGTTTGCAATTTTAGGTATCATAGCTTACCTGGACTGTTGAGGCCCTGAATATTCAAGGAGATTACGTTCACCTGTTAACTGATGAGGTGCGAGGGAAGTACTCTATGATTTGAATCATTTGCCCATAATTTAGGAGGAACTACCTAGCTTCCTTTAAAGCCTCCTTTAAAGTTTTTTGACCACATTTCCCTCATTCCACCAGTGCTAAATGATATTTTGAGGAGATCGGTTGTCCACTTTCCTTGCCAATGAGGGTTTCCTTTGGATCCCATTCCTATTTGGATAATCTAACACATCATTAGATGAACAAGTGTCAAAAGTGGTCTAATTGGTTGGAAGGGATATCCATTATATCTGCCTTTACCCAAACCCTGAAGAATTCAAACATTTTTTTCATCATTCTAGTTGAGGTGATCGTGCTTCTCTTCTACTTACAAGAGTTTGTTGGTATGCACTAATACCTCTTCCAATATTAGATATTCTTCAATATCATCTAGAATTTTCCATTTAGGGGTGACATTTTCTCCCCCTAAATTATTTTGCAATGTTTCCTTTATTTGAATAGCCAGTTGTGTGTCCCGCGGATCTGTTGGTTCATTGGTCCCCATAATTCTGAGGGCTACAAACAGGTTTTCACCCAATAGTTGTTGCATGTTGTTTTGTTTTCCTGTTTGCTGAATTTTCATCGTCGTGGCTTGAGTCCAGGTAAGAGATTCTGACATAGCAGTCTATGTAGGCACTGAGGGGTTTGATTGAGGTATAGATGGCTTTCCTTTCCATGACCCTACCCTCTAGAAACCCTCTTACTCCTTGTTGTCCTTCTCTTGTTTTTTTTTCTCCATAATGAGTGGGTAGTTTCTAAATAAGTGGCCATATTCATAGCACCAATGGCATTTAAAAGACACATGATCATAATCTAATGGTTGTGTACAGATTGAATCATGGTACTCTGGATATATTAATTTTTGGAGTATTTGCAAGATGTTCATATGAACACATATCTAGGAATATACTACATGTCTCCTCCGTTTGGCTATTTCTAAGATATTGACGAATTTCTCGATGGAGTTTACTATTCCTTCTATGATATCAGGTTCCTAGAAATCCTTTAGGAGTGATAATAGATGAACCTATACAGGGGCTGCTAGAAATTTCTCTTTCATTGGATTGTAACATTCCTCCCAGAATACCATTAATAGACCTGCATTATTCATAAAATAACGTCAATTTTCAAATACTTTCTTCCGATCCATAATATCTTGAAAGACTAATGTGAAAAACCCTTCGGCTCACAACCTCAATTCAATTGGTCCTTTAGGGTTCCACTTGGCTTGAATCCATTGGATTATTTCCTTATCCTTCGATCATATCCCCATGAATTTGCAGATGAGAACATGATCCTTCATAAATTGCTAGGATTTTTCCAATTGGTTATTTAGGATCACAAACTTAGGGATTGTCACGGCTTTGGGAAGACATTTACCTCACATGTGTGCCTGCCATTATGCTCCCATCAAAGGTGCCTCTTTCAGTCTCTACCCATTCACAACCAAATTCAATGGGTGATTAAACCCCTCTTTTGGATCCATTAATAACTAAAATGTAAGAGGAGGGCCCTTCCTCCCAACGCCCCTTTGGACGGGCCTCTCATTGGATGATCACTACTAAAACCTCCCAACAAGAACCTGATCCCCACAAATAACATATACAATCAATGTTTCTTCTAGTCACAGAATGAATTCTTACATCATTTGAAACCCTTGATGAGATAGTTCATAGCATACTCTAAGGACTGATGTTGTGTTTTGTTTAGTTCCTCTTATCAATGAAATAAAAATTATAAAATGGCCCTTTTTTGGTTTGTCTAATGAGTATGTTATGAGCAAGAACATCAATATCAGTGGGACTGGAACTTGGGTGGGGATTTTACGTATTTTTATTTTTATTTTATTTTATATATTTTTTTTATTTCTAATTTTTATTTTTGTCTTATTTTTTTGGATTTGTTTATTTGTTTATTTGATTTTTTTTATTTTTTTTTTCGTTTTGTGTTTTTTTTTTTTTTTTTATCTTCAAAAGAATTATTTAATTTATTATTGGTTTAATTTTTATTTTTTGTTGTTCCATATATTCAATTCTATTAATTCAAAAAAGAACATTATACCTCAGGATACCAAAGTATCAACATATATTCTTGACATTTCTAGTGTTACATACTATAGTGACTGATGGGTGTTTCTTTTTTAGCCTTTTTCCTTCTTACATCCATCCATGCTACAGAGCTATCCATCCAACTAAAGATGGAGTTGTATCCTCATTATTTTGAGAAAGGTCCATATCTACTAAATATGACCTAATCATTAATTATTTCTCACTATCAGAGTGATTAGACTCATGGGTGTGCTTCGGCCCACTAATTTCCAACACGGTCATCATTAATTCCCTTTCATTTTCCTTATCTGATAGGTTCCCCTCTACTAAGGTATGAGGTGATACCAAAATGGGGTTGATAAAGATCTAGAGAAGCTAGGTTTTTAGGAGGTGACTTGGAGCCAGAAGCAGCCTTAGGATCCTACTTAGCATGACTATTTTTATTCTGCTCTTGGGTGCTGAACATACCATTTGATGAAGGGAAATAATTATGAACGTGTATACAATATTGATAGATTCGACACTTGAAAGAATTATTTTTGTAATCCATAGGTTGGTGATATTCCTTGCCATCACACAAGAGGATGATTTTATCTGGTAATCCTTCACCAAGATACGCTTCAACACATATCCACACAAATGCGATGATCCATTTTTATGATATTTCATTGTCTATTTTAATGAAGAAGCCTATGGAGTTTCCAATATCTTCTAGGATCTATAACCGGATTGGTGGAGAGGTAATTTTTGAAGTCGTACCCATACCAGAGTGGTTAGATATTTCATTTTATTTGGATTAAAATTTAGAAACCGTGGCTGCACCAGAAGAGCAACTAAACCCCAGACTCAGGGTCCCTAGTTAAAAACCTTATGCCAATATTCCATGTCTTCAAATACAACCACAACATATCCTTTCAAGGAAAATAGAAATTCAACATTCAAGGACTAGCTATGGTGAACCCAGTCGTAGAGAAAACATGTTGAGGGTAAAAATATGTCAAAATCACATATAATCGCTAGAAACTTATAATTTTATACCCTAATATTAAAAAGAATATTATTCATAGAAATTTTTGGTGTGGCCCTCGATTTAAGCACAAAAAAATCTTGCCTTGACAAATATTTTGGTGTCTACAAGAAGGAACGAGGGTTAAGGGTGTCCTTAAAGGACATATGATTTGAATCTGAACATGCCACACTTCCCCTGGCACCACCATCCCAACTTGCAATGAGAGATATGGAGGAATCCTCCTTAATGCCGTAATTTTGCAGCCCATTAACCATTTTGAGTTGCCTCCCTTTGAAATGGAGCCTCATTTTCCCCACAAGAATATTGTTCTAGTTCTAAGTGTTGATACTGACCAAGAGTACAAAACCCTCATCTTTGACTATGATGCATAGGGACTCACTCCCCAGATAGGAAACTAACAAAAAATGGAAAATTTTGATAAGAAAAATCCCTAAAGAATTTTTTTAATGGGATTGAATTTAGATCTAAATTTTTTGGTTCCATATTAACAGGAAGGCATTGCAAGAATTAATTGAAATCCATAGGAAAAGAAGTAATCTCAACTAACTAAATAGTTTTGTCAAACACTTTGCAACGTCTCCCATACCCTAGGTGAATAACTCATTTAGGTGTTTCCTCAAATAGTTGGCTGGTCTCCTTCCTACACGTGCATTTAATAACCCCATGAGTCCACGCAAGATACAAAGCCTTTTTACTGCCAATTCCAGGTAGGCAGTTAAGGCCTACTATGACCATAACCACTGCACTAGACCTCAAGGTGATGGGAAATGACGGTAAGGGTACACACAATGTTCCTGCGGTCATGATCCCTGGGGGCATCTTCTTAGCAACCATAACTTGCACACCAATCAGTAAGGTGATGGGTGGGGATGTAAAAGGGATGAACAAAATTCCTGTGACGTGAACCCTAATGCACCATTTCGAGGGAAGGTTGAGCAAAAGCGACATTTCACATCAACAAAGTGAAACATGTCCAAACTATTAACTGACAAAGTTGCCATAGCTTAATATTAAAAGTTTAAATTTAATATTAAATTTTAAATGTTTTGGTTTTAATGCTCTTTTTATTTTTTTAGTTTTTAATTTTAGTATCTTAATTTTTTTCATTAAAAAATCTTTTTTACTCTAAATTATAATAAAAAAAGGTATTTTATATTAGTTTATTTTTTAATATAATTTTATTTTTTCTTTCTTTTTATTAAAACAATTGAGTTGACCCACCTACCCCCAAAAAAAATATTTACTATTTTTTCAAATTTTTTTAACATAAATTATTAAGAAAATAATCAATTAAGAATTGAAATTTCATGTAATACCATCTCTAGGTTTAGCTTGATTTTATGTCTTTTATTTTGAAGTGTACAAGTTATCAATGCCATAATTTCAGTTACTTTGTAATTTTAATCCTAAAAATACGATAAAATCAAATCAAAACTAAGAAAACTTGAAAAATGCCTGAAATACAAATATTTAAAATAAAAAGAATGAAAGAAAAGAAAGATAGACAAACTTTAGGTGTTTATTTTTAAGATTTTCATAATCATGATATATGGTCTTTAGTGTCATGGTTTAAAAATGTTGGAATTTTAACACAAAAAGAATGGTGAAGTTTCGTTATGACTTTTGCATGTCAAGGTGTTCTTTCATACATTCTGTAGTCATGATATTTAGTTTTTAATGACAAGGTTAAAAAATGTTGGAATTTTAATCTTAAAATGTAAAATGGGTGATATCGTATCACCACATTTCAAAACAATCATAAAAATGAACACTAAATGTGACTATTTAAAAAACTAGAAATAGTCAAATTCTTGTTAAGTTGGTAACTTCATTAATATTGAAGTTAAATTTTTCCTCCCATATCTCAATGTCCCTAAACTTGGAAATAACATTGTCCTACAATCCTATTGCAATAATGCTCACTTCAAGAAGCATTGTAATTTATTCCAACCTATTCCAAATTTTTTTCGTGAGTACAATGTCAAATGATTTTTTAATTTCAATCAACATAGGAGATCAGTTTTATTGTTATGGCACTCCTCCACAATAATACTAAGTGTAATAAGGTGGCCCATAGTTTAATGTTCTTTCCTAAACTAATTTTTCCTTTAGCTTCCCATTGATGGATTTATATACATAGCACAATATTTCTTTTTGAAATAATTCTATCGAACTTAGATAAAATGGTGATAACCATAATGGTCCTATAATTAGAGGGAATATTTTTATCCCCACTTTTGAAAGCAAGCATAATTAGCAATTTTTACTAAGCTTTAGAGAAGCTAAGTTTGATTGTTAAATTGAAGAGCTTATGTTTATGAGTGTTAGGTGTATGTTATATTCATTGCATGACTAAGCCCACGTGTTGTACATTGCATCAAGTGCAATGGTGGGGCCATAGGGGGGCCAAAATCCCTTATGCAGAGGTTCAGGGTGACACCCCTTAAAACAATTTCTCATGTGATTTGTTGCATTCACTTTTGGTAGTTTTCAACAAAAAAAAAATCCTTTAGTGGTTTTATGGTACATGATGGTTTTTCCCATGACTTATAGTTTCGGTTAAGGAACTATGACTGTAATATAATTTAAATGGATTGGTAGTTTATGGATGTTTGGCAATATATATTGTATTATCACATTGAATATAAGAATATATTGAAAAATATTACTAGTTTTCCTACTTTGGGTATTGTTGTAGCCGCTACAACAACAACCATTTTTTTTTCCTTGTATATCCAAATTTTGAGTCCCCATGAGCTTTTCAAAGTCCTAATAGAATCTATCCCTGTCTATTGTAATGATCAAAAATCTTTAATAACCTAGTTATCATTGAGACTAAAAGTGATTATATGTCAATGAGGCATATCGCCTAAGCTTGCATGTCCAGATTCATCCTCAACAGAAGGATTTATAGCATTTGGATCCAATCAATTTTCCAAAAGGTATTTCAACACTGCTTCTCTAATCACGATTAAATAGGTGAAGGGTACTTTGTTTTAAAAAGTAGTGAAGACTATTCTTATACATGTCATATATGTTCAACTTTTGGATGAAGTTGTGCTTGGACCAAAGGCTCAACCCATTACAAGCATTTCTTAATTGAAAGTTGATACTGCCGGGAGTGTTAGATCAGAAGATACATCGTGGTTCATTGGTGATCCAATTAAAACATTGGAAAATGTCCCTAGATCTGAGAGCATTATTCATAAGGCATTGTTTGAAGGAGACAAAACGGTAGAAAACAAATCCATTTTATCCACTACAGAAGGTCTGGATCATTTTCATATAGAATTGTTATTTTTATGCAAGTTGGATTATTAAGAAAAATTGGTGGCAGTGCATGAAAGACCCCAAAGTACATGTTTTCTTCCTTTCAATAAGAATGGTGACTTGGCTCAAGATTTGCCTATTAAGGAACAAAATCCCTCCATGGAGAAAATATTGACAATAACAAAACAACTAGCCAAGGTTTTTCAACACCTTCATAAGCTTAGAATTGTCCACAGGAACATCAAACCTACAAATATTCTTCTTGACAACAAATCGAAAACACCTCTTGCATTAGAAATTTATGGAAGAGATCTTGAAAAGATAAATGCACAAAATTAGAGGTCATTTGGGAAAGAAACTGTGGTTTACATAAAATATCATGGTTGGAACACTTGTTTATGACACCTTGATTGCACTATTATAGTAGCATTGATGATAGTAAACAAAGCTTGTAGCAAACATTGGTGACTGTAGGACAATTCTATGTAGAAAAGGATATGTTGTTTCTCTTGGTGAGGACCCTGCTAGATACGTTCTTCTTAAAGCATAAACATTATCACATCGATATGTCACATAACCCATGTAAGCCAATAATATAAAGAAAATGAGGTAAGCAAAGGATACTTTGGTGCCTTACAAGATTAAAGGAAAAGGAATCATCCTTCAGGAAATTGCAATGAAAAGAGACTTAAAGATATGTAGGAATTTTGAAATTTGTATGATCCAATAGTTCATAAGAATACCAAAATTTAGTTATATTGTCCTGGTGAAATTATAGCTATCTTGTAATTACATTGGCGAAATTATGGTTATAGAGACTATGGTAGCAAAGGAAAATGTGACCTAATATCATCTTGACTAAGCAATCTTCCCCAGTTGCATTATCTTTAGCTAAGTCACATGTCTAGATGTGATTTCCTTAGTCACATTACCCTTCCTCGAATCACTTTCTCATATGTGATAGACATTAAGCGCATTTTCATATCCAATTAACCAAAATCACATTTTGCTTCACTGAATCACATTCTCAAATGCGACCAACATCCATCATTGTCCCACTTACGACCTGATCTATCTTTATTGCATGTGATAAGGATACCTTGCACTACTAAGATGCAACCTTGACTATATTTTTGAGGACCTTGAGTTGGAAATATGGCCAACAAGCGCCTGAGTGCCCAAAGACATGAGGAGAGTCAAAAAACTGAGTCGGGGAAGCGTTTAACCAATGGGCATAGTGGGAGCATTTAACCAAACCAAGTTGAGGGACACGGGCACGTGTTGCAAGTGTGTGATGGGCATGAGGCATAGAGGAGGGTGTGCCATAGCGACGGGCACCTTCTCGACTTGTGAAGTGTGCAAATTGTAGCAGCAAGGGGGGGTGAGCAGTAGTGGCAAGGGCGAGGTGAGCGAATGTTGGTAAAGAGTGACCAACAACAAACATGGCATGCAGGCCAAGGCACAGACAAGACATGACCACCCAGTGAGGGGTGTTCGCCCGACTCCTGGAAGGTCGGCCCAAGGAATACAGCCATGACAAAACGTGTCAGTTCAACCAAGTATGACGAATCGACTCAAAAACCAAAGGATGCGTCAGTTCGACTAATTGAATGAGAGGAGACTTGTATATAATGGAGTTGGGTAGTTGACCAAGGAGCATCTCCAACCAAGAAATTCACACAGGTTCAGAGTGAAGGGCGAAGGTGAATGAAATAGATCAGGGAAATGTTCAAAAAAGTTCAAGGCATTGCAGGGCATCCCATGGCGAAGAAGGGTGGTCACGTGCAATAAGCAGTGGCCTGGGCAATTCGCCTGCCCAGGCCGAGAAAATTTCTGAATAATTAATTTATGCAGTTTGGATGGCCAGATTTGGGGTTCCTTGAGAGTGCGAAAAGAGGCTACATGTCTTATAAGTAGTGTGGGCATAGGTGGCATAACTTGACCGTGTAGGAAGAACTACACAACCGGGCAGGAAGTGTAGGCATAACAACACGACTTGGGAAGACTTGTGTGAATTGGTTGCTGGTGCAACCAGGAAACCGTCACACTCTTGTAAATTTGTAAAACAAAGTTATATTATATTTGTTGGAGTTTTATAATAATTGGGGTAGGCTTGTTTTTTGGAGTTCCCCCCTCCCTTCATAAACTCATGTGTGTTGTTATTTATGATTGTTTATTGAATATCACATGTTTTATACAGTAAATGGTAAAGAAGATAGGTGAACTTGAATGAATGATAATTCCACTGCATAATTAAACAAACACTTGAAAATAAACTTATTGAATATCACATGTTTTATACAGTAAATGGTAAAGAAGATAGGTGAACTTGAATGAATGATAATTCCATTGCATAATTAAAGAAACACTTGAAAATAAACTAAGTGTTGGTAGTAGGCATAGTACAGAACCTCTAATAGTGGTGAAACAAAAAAGTGAGTTAGTGTTTCACAACACTCACGGTGGAATTGGAGTCGCCACTAGCACAGGGCAATGATAGATGGTATCAGAGGTTGGTTCAAGTAGGACCCAGTTGATTCAAAGGCAAGTTTGGCAGAGACATAGGCATGTTTGAGTCAGGGTCGAGCTAAATGACAAAATGATGGAAAGTTCACTAGAGTGCCATGGGATACTCTTACAAACCTTGTATAGGTTGGAATGCATGAAAAAAGGAGAAACCCAGGATTCAGGTTGAACTTGAAGTCTTGGAAGAAAATGTTAAAGGAGATCTTCTTTGACTTGGTTGGTGAAACAAAAAAGTGAATTAGTGTTGCACAACACTCACGGTGGAATTAGAGTCGCCACTAGCATAGGGCATTGATAGATGGTATCAGAGGTTGGTTCAAGTAGGACCCAGTTGATTCAAAGGCAAGTTTGGCAGAGACATAGGCATGTGTGAGTCAGGGTCGAGCTAAATGACAAAATGATGGAAAGTTCACTAGAGTGCCATGGGATACTCTTACAAACCTTGTATAGGTTGGAATGCATGAAAAAAGGAGAAACCAAGGATTCAGGTTGAACTTGAAGTCTTGGAAGAAAATGTTAAAGGAGATCTTCTTTGACTTGGTTGGGAAATGGGGCAGGATGAAGGTGTCAGATGTGACGAGGTGGAAGAAGTTGTGAGATGTGAAGAAGAATGTGTTGCAGAAGTGCTAGTAGAAGAGGAGGAACTTGGGACAACATTACTTGCCCAGGTTGAACCAGATTCATGCACAATGCATCCATTGAAGGAAGGAGGCACTCACCTGAAGCGACCTCATGGAAATATAAGTATTGTTGTAACTTGTGTTTTGTTGACATATTTGGAAGATGGACCATATGTAGAAATGGGCAAAGTGAGTATTTGTTTTCTAATGCGATGGACAAAATTTCAATGGGAGATTACGATGGGAAATTGTGTAGTTGGTCAACAAAGAACTTTGGTTGTTGCAAAATTTGTCTAGGAAGTATGCGATCTTACAGAAGAAGGTGCGGACGCCTGTGACAAGGTTGGAATGTAATAAACTTTGTGATGCGCGAGTCATACTTAGTCGAATGAATATTTGGATAAGTGCTTGACATGACTCATGGATAAAATGAAGAGAGGGAACACAGAGGCGAAGAGGATATGATACACATAATTTGGGTGGACTTCATCATTGAAGCTTCATTTGAACTAAGGGGAAGTCTTTGAAAAACCTTTAGTGGGGGAGGCAGGGATGATGGAAGGGACCTGCGATGCGATATGAGGTACGGTGACAAAGGGCACCAACTTGAACGAGGGAAAGGATGCGATGACTAAAGTTGCATTGGATTTGTTGAAGTGGACAAGTTAGACAGTTGAAGTTGTGGGCATTGAGTTCAAGGGATGGGCGCATGGCAGACTTCGTGCAGAGGCATCAATTAAGAGCACTTATAGAGATAACATATATGGGCGTCAAGGAGATGCCCCAAGGAAAGGATGTGAGCAGGATGGAGTTGCCAATGCGACATGAGGAAATTTTTCAGATGGACCAATGGGGATGTTGGGCATATTTGAACAACAAGGCCATGGTAATTTTTGGAGGAAGACATGGGCACCCTATGGGAGTCTTCTTACAAGAGAGCAGAGGCAAATTGGGATGGAACTTGCAACCAAGTCAAGTATGCTTTCCGGAGTTTTGGATGGAGATGGTTCATAGGAGCTTATGACGACTTCAGAGAGTTGCAGCCAATGAAGACTTCATACAATGGTGGTCTTGGATTATCTAATTTGTCAAGGAGCTGAGGTCAATTTTACACTTGGCTTTTGATGTGGTATGGGATGCATACCTTGGACATATTTTGGGATATGTTTGTGAGGAGTGATTGGATGGATGCGGTATAGGAGTAGACACCTTGGAGTTGGATGGAGTTGCAACAATGGATGTGACTTTGTGCGAACACTTAGGCATGGGTTGAGTTGATGAGACTTAACTATTTTTTATGGACATGGAGGTTGTTAGTCTATGACCATGGGAAGCACATGGAAGAGACGATGAGGTAAGAGAATACTTACCCGTATTACAACATTGATGGGCATCATATGATAAATGAGATGAAGAATTCTTCATGAACTTGGATATGGCACATTGAGCATTGGAGATGGGAAGAGTTCTTAATCGAGTTGAAGATATGACATAATTATTGAGAAACAACTGATGATGGCATGAGGAGGTTCATTCTTATAGATGTGGATCATGGTTGCATTGGCCATCCACATAGTTTGAGTGATGGGTACTATAACGCTGATGGTGGAATTAGAATGGCCACAAGCGTTCCATGAAAATATCCTAGAAATGAGATTTGCACCATCAAATTTTTTTGCGATAGTCGCAGTTGCAATTTTGAGGGTCACTAGGACTTTAGGATGCGACTACCCTATAAGAAAATCTTGTGACTAAGCCTAGAGGCACCTACGAGATCATTCTGTTGGTCATAAAATGAATCTTCCAGCACTATTAAAGGGCCACCAATCACCTCGCATTCATTTTCCATCACATTTGTTGTTACTAAATGTCTAAGACGTGATGAAGGTTGCACAAAGAGTTTGGAAGGAGCCTCTGGAATAGTCATAGTTTCTTTTCATAGGCTTATGCTTCGTGTACATTGGAAATCACAATGATTTGAGAGTTCTCTAAGGAAGCTACAACGTGCTGATAAAATTGGAGAATTTGTGAGTGTATTAGTAATACATTATGCATATGTTACTTCAGATGGTGGCCAGGGCTGCTAAAAGTGTTTCGAGAATAAAAGAACATCGCATGAAAGATGAAAGATTAAAGGATGGATTTCAAACATTTGATGAGTTCCTGAGAAAATTTGGTGGGACATATTGAATTTAATTCACATCCACATCATAATCGATCAACTATAAACGCTCGCTAGGTGCCGTGGGAAACAAGTAATAAAATGACTCATCGGAGGTCCAAATCTAGCAGTGGAATAAACGAGTAGATGCAATTGATATACTTTGTACCTCATGATGTATCATTATCAATTTTCAAGAATTCTCAACTTTGATGCATTGTATTGATCCTAAAACTCGAAGTAGTTGATTTAAGGGATGTTTCTCTTGGCAAAGATGCCCTTAGGGATATTTTGGAAATAATCTCTCCATGCCAGATTTTAAAAATTAATTCCTATGGTACTAGTTTTGGGCACTTCACATAATGAATTTGGACTTCAACAACTACCCTACCTAAAGGCTGCTTTGGTTCTATGTAAAAACTGAGAAACCTTTCTATGTATGAAATTAGAATTGCAAATTCTTGGACCATCATGGTTGCAGGACTTCCCTCATCATTGGAGGTTTATTTCCAAAATTACTTGTTTTATAATCACAGAAGGCAATGTTCATTTCCTTCAACTAAAAAGACTAACTATTTTGATCAATTAAGCATGTAAGGCTTGGTGCATGTAATGGTCTCGTATTGATCATGACAACATTATGTTCCCTAGATTAGAGAAACCTATTTTGGCTACTAGAGAATAAGAAATTGATCTAAAGAGTTATATCATTGCGAGATGAATGTTTTTCCGTATGAAAAATGTCCAAGAAGTGTGAAAGGGTACACACCATCATGCACAAATAGCAGTCAGAAGTCACTGTATCCTATAAACAGTTCGACAGATTGGGATGATATCAACAATTTGAAGAATTAGCTAAAGGATAATCCTATGCTAGTGGATCCTAATAGAATTTTGTTGCTTACTTATCTTGGAACCATGGCTACCTCTAAGCACAGGTTATCTTTGAAAACCACTTCCTAATTATCAAGGGATGCCGGTTGATTTTGATTTTTTTTGGGTAATGGTATACCACCCAAAATTTGAATGGGATTAGTAGGCAACAAAAGAAAGCCTTAATCATAAGAAATAATGGATATATACATGTTGATATGAGAAAACTATTGCTAGCACAAATATTATCAAGAATGAAATGAATGGTGTCTACCTGTAATTAATAAACTGAACTCATTGAATGTGTTACAATGGCATAACTTTTCATGTTGACATGAGAAAACTATTGCTAGCACAAATATTATTAGGGATGAAATGAATGGTGTCTACCTATAATTAATAAACTAAACTCATTGAATGTGTTACAATGGCATAACTTTTCAAAGAACTTAGTATAACTGACCTTGTGGGATGATATTTGAGATAGACTATATAGGACTAAAATGTTACTTATTTCTATGAGTCGAGATGATAAGAAAGAGAAACTATATAGTCTTCCAGATCAGAGAAGGGAACTAGAGACAGAGATCCCTTGAAGAGATCTACCTACTACAAATATGGCAAGAGCTAACTAGCCTACTATCGGGCATTTAATGCACCTGATAGTGGTTACATACATCGTGTAACACATTGTGCATTGAGTAGTGCCAGATCGTGTAACACATCATGAATTGAGCAGGCCACCACCTGTCCATCAGCTTCCTTAATACTAGCTTTGATCAGGCACTGATCCAGTAAAAATTTGGCGTGAGACCTTCCAATTTCGAGACGATCTTTACCCACAAGGTTTCTCTCCGCAAACATTCGGAATGTAACGACGAACAATTTTTTTCGAATCGTATCTCGAAGGTCGAATGGAAGAGGATTTCAATTCAAAAATTAGGTACACAACTCGAGTTTAAAATCTTAGTGGAAATACCTAATTTGAAATCCAATGAGAATACCGAATTTGAAATCCTACAACATTCAATGGGAATCTGCAATAATAAATTAGACGTACTGCCATTGCATGCAAACAATATCAAAGCAAGTCTCATCAGTCTTTCGTGGTGAAGACTCGAGACGTTTCTCGGCCTGAGGGTTGTCACGTTACATGCCATGTATGTATGGTGAAGCTGTTATCAAGTATATTAAGTACCTGATAGCAAGTTGGTTAGTTCTTGCCCTACAAATATAATCACTTATTTCCAAAATCTGTGAAGCCATAAATAAATAAAACATTTAAATATTAATAAATAAATAAACAAAACATTTAAATATTAATAAATAAATAAATAAAACATTTAGATATCGATAATTCTAGTGTCATATCAAAGTTATAGTCAACATTGTTGGTATAGAACAATTACTTCTAAGTAAAAGAAAACTCATATTTTATAGTAACTTTAACACTGGAAAGACTGTTCGATGACATCATAAAGGATCAAATGACATGGGCTGTCATCATAGCTTGGTTGAAGACAAAGGCCGAGACCAATACTCCATGTTCATTTTCATCTCATTATAAACGTTTCATGTGTATGCTTCATTAAAAAAAAATTATAGAATTTATTTTCGGGTGAACCTTAAAACAGCGATTACAAATAAAACTGTCCCGTAAAACATTATTATTTTTTAAAAGTTATTTTAAATATAATTTTTTTTCCCTATCTAAAAGCCGATTTTCGTTCCACCAATGAAATCAATGCCTACGGATATAAGTCGTCTTTAAAATGTTAAGAATGCAATCTCTCGGGATTTGATGGTTGACATTACTATATCGTTCCCAGAATTGCAAATGTCGCAAATATCTAAAGGTCAGCTGTGAATAATAAGTAAAATGGTTGCCAATCCGAGTTTAATGGTTGTGATATGTGTACCTCAGCAAAATCTAATTACAATAATATGATATAATTTGATTGTAAATTTGGAAATAACATGGATATGAGCTAATTGTCATAACCCCAAAACACATACGACAATAGTAAAGTAAAAAAAATAATACGAAATAAAACATTTAACAAGTCAATGTTTATTATTCACATATCAACTTACCCTTGATCATGGTTTAATTACAATGTTTACTATGTCGAGAATCTGGTTATGTAGTCCAGATAATTTGGATATAAATGTAAGGTTCACAGTTCATTGGTTTCATTATTATGATGGTAGATCCATCCTTACAATTTGCTGACAGTCTCGGTACTTTCGCGCTTAATTTTGTCAAGTCTCTACCCACACTTCAGCCAGCTATCTAGTTTATTGAATTTGGAATTTAATTCACTGGCTCTGTCATGGTACGTGGCATGGGCAGGATCGTCCTCTGCAGTTGTGTATCTTGGGTTTTACAACGCATCGACGGTGTTCAATCTGGGCTTTCAATCCTACAATTGATCTTCTTTTGGTTGGTGATTCATTCTTGTTTGCTAGGTTCAGGCCTCATTTGGTTCTTCCTTTCCTTCCGGCACCCGATGGATCACCCTCCTCCTTACGCAGGCGATTTTGGCCTACAGGTATCAAGATTCAACCTGGCTGAAAAGAGCTCAGGAACAGGGTTATGGGTTTGTCCCTGACTGCAGCGTATAACTGGTTCAAGGAACCTGTTCGGTAAGTTGTTTTGGTTAAATTATTTCTTCAACAGTCCATCTTTCTCCTTTTCGTTTCCAACAGCATGTTGCTAACACTGTTGCCCCAACCCTTCATTGTAGGAGAACCTGTTGCGGGTTTGGTAATACGCTCACCTATTCAAACCTTCGACAATCGGAAAGGTTCGGGTAAGGTCTATCCATTTTGACAGTGGAGAAAGTACACAGATTTGGTTTTGGCTTCAAGCGCCAGCTCTCATGTGTTACTCTAGTGTTTGCTTCATTTTCCTGAAGCATTTAAGATAGTTTGATAACATGTATGCTATATTTCCAAGTGTAATTATTCTCATGTGTAGACTAGGGTTTCATCTGGATGCTAGACCTACTCCTAAGGCCGCACCAGCGAACTGCTTTGTGTCTTGTTTTTGATGGAAAAATTGTGTCGCAATGGACAGTTTTATTTAAATTTGAGACCGTTCAGGTCTTCGTCTATGCCATAGACTCTGTTCTCTCCTCAGCTATAAATCTTGGATTTTAATTCGATGTGTAGCTTTTGTCGGGTTCCTCCGAGAGTAATGCTAGACTATAAATATGTTATGTGATTAATTAGTTGGCCTCCTCTACGGATATTACTGGATGCATAAATTATGTTATGTGAATATTTTAGAAGTTATCATTAGATTGAAAAATTTGGTCTTTTAAATATGAGATGTATTTTCCGGTTATTCTTTGCAATATTTGTTGCTATTCAATATCGTTTACTTTTCATTCTGAATGATAAGCTCCGTTGTTTAAATTTCTGGTTTCAAGGTTTTCCCTGTATATGTTATTTCTCTGTCATACGTCTTTGTTTAATGACGGATTACCCTACTGTTTGATTTAAAGATTTGAAACCCTGAGTAACCTGAACAGGGGTACTCAGTCAGGTCTTTACCTATGACCTCTCCGTTTAGGGTCTGATTCTCTGCTATTTTAATTAAAACAGCACCCGAGCAGGGGTACTCTATCAGAGTCTTTTCACTATGGTCATTCTGTTTAGGGTTATGGTGACCGTCTGGGTTTGAGTCTGTTAATAAATCTCTCTCTACTGTGCTAGACCAGTGAGACTCCATGAATTGATCTCCTATGACCCTCGGCCATTATGGCTCTTAACTAAATCGTTTTCGACAATTCTGGGGCTGTTGCTGCAAGATTTCTCATTTCCTTGTTCTTGGGCTCATTTTACTAGCGAGCTTTCCCCTAACTACAAAACAGGATCAGGCCAACATGGTTCTAAAATTTTAGTTCCAATTGCCACTTAGACATTATAAGAGCCTGTACCCTTCCCCTTCCTGACAGTGATGCTACTGCGAAATAACTTCCAATATTGTAAATTTTTTGTAAATTGTTCTTCCACTACTTTACAGTTAAATTATGATTAACTAGGTGCAAATTATCTCTTCTATAGTTATATAACAAGAAATACGATTATCTAGTCTGAACAGACATTAATATATCCACTGCCTAAGACATTTAATTTTCTATAAGCCTTAACAACTCAACAGCTTTCCTTCTTTGTTTAATTAAAGACACATAATTATCACTGCGCTACAGGTCCATTCGAAGACTTACCGGAGTTAATACTAGAAGAGAACTCCAGGTTAGATGTCACCTTTGCGTTCCTATTGCTTGTCAACATCCCGTCCTTGAGATTTGTCCTTCAGGACCAAATCTCCCCCCCAAGCTACTTGCAAGACCCCTGCCTTCAGCATGTTTTCTGCACACTGTGCTCCTGCTATCTGGTCATCACCAGACTTAACAGTTTTTCTTCCCCTTATTGTCTGACCTATCAACACGGTTTTTTCCTCCCCTACACTCCTTTTCTTCTGTAGCCTCACATAGTTAGGGGAGGTAGTTAGGTTTTTTAGACAACTGCCCTTTTTCCAACTTCTCATCCTGAGAAGTTACAAAGTCTACCTAATTCAAACCATTTCTCAATTTCATTAATTAACAACATTGTTTAATTCAAACAATAACAACCATAATTATCCAGTTTGTTTCTTACTGTGGTACAATAAATATTTACAGTATTTCTGGGGACATCACATCTCCCCCCCTGAAATCAACCATTGTCTCGATGTTTCCCGGTCACGAACAGACCTAGATAAGCTTCTTTCATGAGCTGTTCATCCTCCCAGGTAGCCTCATCTGGACCAAAGTGCTACTATTGCACTTTAACCTGGGTGATGGCTCGTTTCCGTAGCATTACTTCTATCCATTCGAGAATATTCAATGGCTCGACCTATAACAAACAGAACCTTAGTCAGTTTTTCCTTAAATACCGAAATTAATAGGGCTACCTAATTTACCTTCTTTACCTGTATGTCTTGCCAACTGACTATGTGCTTAGGATCATAAATGTATCTTTTTAATACAGACAAATGAAATACATTGTGGACCCAGATATGGCTTGGTAGGGTGAGCTGGTATGCCACCGACTCAACTCTCACTAATATTTGAAATGGCCCACAAAACCGGGGTGCCAATTTGCTGCACCCACTCTATTGTAGCGTACTCTTTTTAGCTCGTATTCTCACATACACATGATCACCAACTTGATAATCTCTAAAACTTCTTTTCCTGTCGGTGAAATTCTTCTGTCTATCTTGGGCTGCCTTTAAGTTAGTTCGTACCTTCTTGACCATTTCATCCATCTCTTTTAACATTTCGAATCCCAGCATCAGCTTGTCTTCCGGTCCCCCCCAACTAGAGGGGGTGCAACATTTCAGCCAGTACAACACTTCAAACGGGCTCATTTGCAAAGAAGTGTGATAGCTTTTTTTGTATGCAAATTCGACCAAATGCAGGTAATCTTCCCATTTCGATGGTTGTTGCATTACATATGACCTCAACATGTCTTCTACTACTTGATTCACTCGTTCTGTTTGCTTGTCTATTTGAGGGTGATAAGCGGTACTAAAATTTAATTGAGTACCCAACCCCTCAAATAGAGTCCTCCAGAAGGCTGGTGTAAATTTGACATCACGATCAGAAATTATGGTTTTTGGTAACCCATGCAGAATGAAAATGTTTTGCACAAAGATATTGGCAATCTGCACTACTCTGAAAGTGGATTGTACTGGTATAAAATGGGCTGATTTGCTTAATTTGTCTATCACCACCATGATAGAGTCGTTGTTTCTTTTAGATTTGGGTAATCCTGTTATAAAATCCATGGAGATGGTTTCCCACTTCCATTCCGAAATGGGTAGTGGCTGCAATAACCCCGCAGGGTGCTGATGTTCAGCTTTGACTTGTTGGCATTCCATACAATGTGCCAAATATTCTGCTACATATTTCTTCATGCCAGGCCAATAGTACTCCTTCCAGAGTGCGGTAATCAATTTTTGGTACCCTGGATGTCCCGCGTAGGGACTCTTATGAAATTCATCTAAAATCAGACCTTTAATGTTACCTTGGTTGGGCACATATAGTCTTTTTTTATATTTTAGCAGGCCAACAGCATCCATCGCATAACCTTGCTGATATTCATTGCTGGTTGGATTTTGAACTTGCTGTCCTATTTTCTGATATTTCAGATCCTGATCTGCTGCCTCTTTAATCATTTTTCGAAGGTAGTCTACCCTTCGCTGCAAGAAATTTCGTGGAGGCAATGTACCTTTCGACTTAAAGCGTCTGCTACCCAGTTCTCTTTCCATTTCACATGTTTAATCTCGAAATCAAAACCACTCAAAAAATATACCCACCATGCCTACCTAGCATTTAAAGTAGGCTGATTAAAGTAACTAGTGAGGTTGTGGTGGTCTGTCATCAGCAGAAACTTCCTGCCCATCAGATAGTGATGCCACATCTTTAATGCGTGTATGACAGTTGCCAACTCCAAGTCATAAGCTGAATATTTTTGCTCATGTTCCTTTAACTTTCTTGACTCATAAGCGATTACCTTACCTTTCTACATTAGTACTCCTCCTACCCCTTCCTTACTCGCATCAATGCGCACCACATAGTCCTTACCTGGATCTGCTATACTTAAAATAGGCGCAGTGGTGAGCAGATGCTTGAGTTGTTCAAAACCTTTTTGGCACTCAACGGTCCATTTAAAAATTTTCCCTTTTTTCTGCAGGAAGGTGATAGGATAGGCCACCCTGGAGAAACCTTCCACAAACCGTCTATAGTAGCCTGCTAATCCCATAAAGGATCTTATATCTGATACATCCTTTGGTACTGGCCATTCCATTATGGTCTTATTCTTCTCTGGATCCACCACAATTCCATCTTTAGTAATAATATGTCCTAAATACATAATTTGTTCCTTAAATAAATCACACTTGCTATACTTGGCGTATAGTTGATGTTCCCAGAGAGTTTGCAATACCAGTCTAAGGTGTTCCTTGTGTTCCTCAATATTCTGGAAGTATATCAGTATGTCATCAATAAAAATTAACACAAATTTGTCTAAATACTGATGAAATATGTTGTTCATTAAGCACATAAAGGTTGCGGGGCCATTGGTTAGCCCAAAGGGTAATACTATGAACTCGTACTGCCCATAGCGAGTCCTAGAGGCAGTTTTGGCTATATTTTCCTCTTTAATTCTGATCTAGTGGTATCTCGATCGCAAATCAATTTTTAAAAATACAGTAGCCCCTTTTACTTGGTCAAAAAGTTCATCAATGCGGGGTAAAGGGTACTTGTTCTTAATTGTCAACTTATTCAGTTGACGATAGTCCATGCACATGTGAAGGGTTCCATCCTTCTTTTTGACGAACAACACGGGAGCTCCCCAGGGTGACACACTAGGGCGGATATAATTTTTATCTAATAACTCTTGTAATTGCATTTTCAACTCTGTCAGTTTCGGCGTGCTCATACGATAAGGAGCTTGGGACACTAGGGCCACTCCTTGCACCAATTCTATAGTGAAATCTATGTCTCTCTTAGGTGGCAGTCCTAGTATCTCTTCAGGGAACACATCTGCAAATTCTTGAATCACTGGAATACTTTCTAAGGTAGCAGTCTTGTCCTTTGAGTTGGCATAACCAACCTGAATAGGATACACCTGACATCCCTTCCTGATACACTTTGCCAGTTGTGAAGCGGTTATTGGCCGAATCTATACTGGCCTCAGAATGCCCTACATCACCTGTTACTCTCCCAATTCATTCTTGTAGCAGATTGTTTTTGTTTCACATTTTATAATGGACCAATAGTTTTCCAGCCAGTCCATGCCTATCAACACATCATACGACCCAAGGGGAAGTATATTTAAATCTGCCTTCAAAGGCTGGCCTGCTATTACAAGAGGGAAATCATTGACCTTGGCTAACACACGTCTCTTTTCCCTATTGCCAACTGTACTAGCCAAGAGTTTTTAAACTTGACATATTGTAATTTACATTGTTCCACAACCTTTGGACTTACATAACTTAATGTAGCTCTGGGATCAATTAAAACAGATACAGGGTGATCAAAACTCTTACATTCAAACTCCACCATTGTCTACTAGTATTCGGCCTAATGGTCTTCAAGAGCGGCATTAATTTTCGGGATGTTCAGAGCCACAACGCCTACTATGGATGCCTTGCGGATCTATGAAACTTGATCAGTTCCTTTCCCATGGGGACAATTTTTAATGTAATGTGGCCCTCTACATCCCCAGCATTGTACTAGGGGTCTCGTTGTCCCCTCGTTATCAACTTTACCAAATTTCTCACTGAATCTGGATTCAGCAGGTGATCCAGGTGGATGTTGGTGGCCACCCACCTATCCCATTTGGACCCCCACAACTGTCTCTTTCAGCTTTTCAGTTTCCTAAATTGTAGCACAACTTACTATTTTTAGCAGTTTTTCGGGTCCTGAACTTCCGGAGCCGTTTTGAGGCCCTAAACGACGTTTTTTTGGGAATCTGGGGGCAACATGGGTCTATAGACCGATGTTGCCCTTCCCAAAGTGGTAGTGCTCGGATAGATCTTTCTAACGAGCTATTGTACGCGTCAAACGGAGATCGTATGCCAAAGTTACGACCCCGGGAAATTGATGTACCAATTTACCCAAACGGGGCCCACAATTTGGCGTTTCATCTTCTAGGGTTAGGTTTCGGGATGTGAAGGGTTTTCCATTGTTTCTCAACAATAAATAGGCCTTCGAGCCTCATTGTAATACAGTTCGGAACAGTTCAGAGGCATGTAGCCGCCACATCTCTTCTCAGAGATAAGCTACCATCGCCCTAGCTGGTTTCTCTCCATTTTTGTTTGTAAGCATATTTCAGTATTTTACAGTAATGAAATGAAGTATTATTTCCGCTGCATCTTTGTGTATATGGTTATCGCATCTCTGTATTTATGGTTATCTCTGTAATCTATTGCGTTCCTGTTTAAATCCGGATCAGTGGTATCAGAGCGGTCTGCTTTTTCTCTGTTTTTCTTTGCATGTCCCCAACGAGGTCGGGATATAAGGAGTTAGGGCTTGAACTGGTCGAACCTTTGCAAGACCAGCCTCGCAAATCCCGACGGCCTCCCATGGCGGACGAGAAGAAAGACGAGGGGGCAGGAGATCCCATCAAAATCTTGCTCGAAGAAGCGCTCGAGCGGCAAAGGAACGCGATGATGGATAGCTTTGCGCAGATCCTTCAGCGACTACCCAAAAGCGACGCATCGGCTTCCAGCAGCAACTCTGGAAACGCCACACCGTTCAAGGTACAAGTTAATTTTGAAATCCCCATATTCGAGGGTCAAATAGACGCAGATGCCGTAGATAAATGGTTAAATCTGCTAGATGGGTATTTTTCTGTTCATGAATTTTCAAGTCGGGAAAAGATTGTTTTTGCTCTTCTCAAAGCAGCCCCCCACGTCAAGGACTGGTGGGAAACCTACTGCGAGCAAAAGGATGAAAGTACAGGCTCACTATTTTCAGCCGCACCCACTTGGAATGACTTTCGGGATGCCATCAAGGAGCAGTATTACCCTGTCGGAAGCTATGAGGACAAATACATCAAATGGACCACATTGCGGCAGGGACGAGACCAAGATGTACCGGAGTTCACAAACATTTTTCATACCCTTCGCACACAGTTGGGTATCAAAGATTCTGAGCTGCATCTGGTACTCAAATACCGTGGCTGCCTGCATAGATACATCCAGGAAGAGATGGTGTTCTTGGACATCCCCTCACTCGGCACAGCATACCGATACGCTGTCAAAATCGAGCAAAAGTTCAAACAGAAGAAGCGAGACTTTGGATCTGCAAATCCGAAGCCCAAAGGACAAAGCCAAGGCGGGGTGACCCAAGACAACCCGTCAAGGCCGCAAGAAAAGAACAACACCACGAAGCCGAGGAAGGACACAGGAAAGTGGTGTGAGTTCCACAAGAGTCCCACTCATAACACAAGTGAGTGTCGGACCAAGCAGTCGTTGGTGGCTGAGTTGAAGGCTTCCGAATCAGATGCATGTTCCGATCCTGAGCCAGAACCCGACAAGGTGAATGGCAAAGGGAAGCAGATCATTGATGCGGATCCCACTGCCACTGTTGCCACCGCCAAGATCAAGAAAAATGAGCCCGAAGATCCAGAGGAGGGGGAGCGTCTTTTCCACTCACAGATGTGGGTGAAGGGTTCACCGCTGCGATTCATTGTCGACAGTGGTAGCCAAAAGAACCTGGTTTCAGCAGAGGTCGTGAAGCGGTTGGGCCTACCGACTACACCACACCCGCAGCCGTACAGTATCGGGTGGCTTCACGAAGGACGAGATCTGAAAGTTCGCCAGCAGTGCCGCCTTCCCTACAGCATCAAGCCCTTCACCGACGAGGTATTATGTGATGTTACACCTCTGGATGTTTGCGATGTATTATTAGGCCAACCATACTTATGGAGGCGACATGCTGTGTATGAGTCAAGGCCTCGCGCTGTCATTATTTCTTTGGGTGATTCATTATACAGGATACCAGAGATAGCTCCACCTACTGCCACATCTTTGATCACTGCTAAGAAAGGCAGCAAGCTCATATCACAGACCAGGAAATTCATCTGTCTGGTTCACTCCCAAAGTAAGGGGAAGATCGTTGCTACATCCATGACCCTTGCAAAGGGTTCCTCCACGCAGCAGCAGCAGCAAAGGGATACGGTCATGACAGAACACAGGAACAACTTCTCCTCATCCACAGGGGTACCACACAAGTTTCATGTGGGCGACAAAGTTTGGTTACATCTGCAGAGAGAACGCCTTACCAGAACCCATCAGAAACTCAGGCAACTCCGACATGATCCGTACACCAATACCAAGGCTACGGGCAACAATGCTTCGAAGCACAGCATTCCTCCATTCCTTGGCTTGCACCGAGTGTTCAATGTGGACCGTCGTCGACCATGCTTCCCACCATCACTGGACACATCAGAGATTGCAGGACCAGTTCAGCAGATGGAGGAACTCAACGCAATGGGGACCATTGCTTCCTAAGGGGGGAGGAATGATCCAGGTGGATGTTGGTGGCCACCCACCTATCCCATTTGGACCCCCACAACTGTCTCTTTCAGCTTTTCAGTTTCCTAAATTGTAGCACAACTTACTATTTTTAGCAGTTTTTCGGGTCCTGAACTTCCGGAGCCGTTTTGAGGCCCTAAACGACGTTTTTTTTGGGAATCTGGGGGCAACATGGGTCTATAGACCGATGTTGCCCTTCCCAAAGTGGTAGTGCTCGGATAGATCTTTCTAACGAGCTATTGTACGCGTCAAACGGAGATCGTATGCCAAAGTTACGACCCCGGGAAATTGATGTACCAATTTACCCAAACGGGGCCCACAATTTGGCGTTTCATCTTCTAGGGTTAGGTTTCGGGATGTGAAGGGTTTTCCATTGTTTCTCAACAATAAATAGGCCTTCGAGCCTCATTGTAATACAGTTCGGAACAGTTCAGAGGCATGTAGCCGCCACATCTCTTCTCAGAGATAAGCTACCATCGCCCTAGCTGGTTTCTCTCCATTTTTGTTTGTAAGCATATTTCAGTATTTTACAGTAATGAAATGAAGTATTATTTCCGCTGCATCTTTGTGTATATGGTTATCGCATCTCTGTATTTATGGTTATCTCTGTAATCTATTGCGTTCCTGTTTAAATCCGGATCAGCAGGTGGCCTAAATTTGAGTTGGTTTTTGTGCAGATTTCTGTTGTTTTTCCCTTTAGAAAACCCCTTGCTGACACTGCCATGATTTCCTTTATTGCCCATGGAAATCTTGTAACCTTTCTTGTCAGTCAGCTCTTTCCTATAAGCTCTCCCTTCTGCTTACTTTGCTAATAGCATAACCTGGCCTTACGTATAACCTCATCCATCACTTTTGAGTTATCAAACTCAATTCTTTCTCTCACTGCCACGGGTAAACTGCTGATGAATCGCTATAACTTAGCCTTTTCCTCTCGTATCTAAGGTACTTATCGGAGTAAAGAGGTAAATCGGGTGATAAAGTCATCCATTGTTTACTGCCCAAGCCACAGGTCATGAAATTCTTTGGCTTTCTCATCATAAAATCGTTCAGACAAATATTTTTCCTTGAAATATTTATGAAACTTCTCAAAAATTATGTTCTGTTCACTTACTCCTCACACAATCTTGACCTCTTCCCACCACAAGGTGGCCTTTCCTTGCAATTGGAAGATGGCCAGCCAGGATTTTAGGTTGTGACCATATTCATATAATTGAAAGAAATTTTTCATGTTAATAAGCCAGGCCTCAACTACCTCTTCCAACTCTCCATCGAAGAGTGACACTTTTATTTTTCGAAATGCCCCTTGTAATTCAATTCACTGCCTTTTTGAGGTGGGGTGCTCTGAAGCATTATCCGATTTCTCTTTCCAATTTTGGTCCCCTCCTCCAGTGCCTTCAAGTTTTGTGTGGTAACCTTGTTCTCCCGATACTCGTTCCTGTTCAGGGCTGTGAATCGATTGGCACTGATTCTGCTTATCAGACACGCTTTTCATAATTTTTTCTTGTTCCATGGTCAACCTTGCACTGTCCTCACGCAGGAGGGCCATCTCATTCTTTAATTCCTAAACTGTTTCCAGTAGAGTAAGATTAGTGTTGCGCGCCTCTTCTCCCAACTGTATCCATATTTCAGGATTATTCCCAGGGAATGTCGTAGGTCCTGAACCAGCCATATTCCTATGTGTAACACTGTCCATTCTTCTCATAACCTACTGTTGCCTGTTCTTAACACGTTTGTGGGTTAACAATCATCGAGAATCATCAGGAAAATGATACCTAATTGGCGTTTGCTTAGTACATTTGCCAGAGGCCACAGTTTTGTAACCTGGGTCTGATACCACATGTCATAGCCCCAAAACACATATGACAATAGTAAAGTGAAAAAAATAATATGAAATAAAACATTTAACAAGTCAGTAGTTATTATTCACATATCAACTTAACTTTGATCATGGTTTAATTACAATTTTTACTATGTCGAGAATCCGGTTATGTAGTCCAGATAATTCAGATATAATGTAAGGTTCACAGTTCATTGGTTTCATTATTATGATGGGAGATCTGTCCTTACAATTTGTTGATGGTCTCGGTACTTGCGCGCTTAATTCTGTCAAGTCTCTACCCACACTTCAGCCAGCTATCTGGTTTATTGAATTTAGCATTTAATTCACTGGCTCTGTCACGGTACGTGGCATGGGCAGGATCGTCCTCTGTAGTTGTGTATCTTGGGTTTCACAATGCATCAAAGATGTTCAATTTGGGTTTTCGATCCTATGATTGATCTTCTTTTGGTTGGTGATTCATTCTTTTTGCTAGGTTTAGACCTCATTTGGTTCTTCCTTTCCTTTCGGCGCCCGACAGCTCACCCTCCTCCTTACGCAGGCAATTTTGGCCTGCAGGTCTTAAGATTCAACGTAGCTAAAAAGAGCTCAGGAATAGGGTTATGGGTTTGTCCCTGAGTGCAGTGTATAACTGGTTCAAGGAACCTTTTCAGTAAGTTGTTTTGGTTAAATTATTTCTTCAACAATCCATCTTTCTCCTTTCTGTTTCCAATAGCATGCTGCTAACACTGTTGCCCCAACCCTTCATTGTAGGAGAACCTGTTGCGGGTTTAGTACTACGCTCACCTCTTCAAGCCTTCGATGATCAGAAAGGTTCAGGTAAGGTCTATCCGTTTTGATAGTGGAGAAAGTACACAGATTTGGTTTTGGCTTCAAGCGCCAACTCTCATGTGTTACTCTGGTTTTTGCTTCATTTTCTTGAAGCGTTTAAGATAGTTTGATAACTTGTATGCTGTATTTCCAAGTGTAATTATTCTCATGTTTAGACTAGGGTTTCATCTGGATGCTGGACCTACTCCTAAGGCCGCACCAACAAACTGCTTTGCGTCTGGTTTTTGATGGAAAAATTATGTCGCAATGAACAATTTTATTTAAATTCGGGACTGTTCAGGTCTTCGTCTATGCCATAGACTCTGTTCTCTCCTCAGTTATAAATCTTGGTTTTTAATTCGATGTGTGGCTTTTGACGAGTTCCTCCGAGAGTAATGCCAGACTATAAATATGTTATGTGATTAATTAGTTGGCCTCCTCTGCGGATATTACTGAATTCATAAATTACATTATGTGAGTATTTTACAGGTTATCATTAGATTGTAAAATTTAATTTTTGAAATATGAGATGTATTTGGTGGTTATTCTTTGCAACTTTGTTGCTATTCGATATCGTTTATGGTTCATTATGAATGATAAGCTCTGTTGTTTAAATTTCTGGTTTCAGGGTTTTCCTTGTATATGTTATTTTTCCGTCATACATCTTTGTTTAATGCCAGATTACCCTACTGTTTGATTTAAAGAGTTGAAACCCTGAGTAACCTGAACAGGGTACTTTGTCGGGTTCTTTACCTACGACCTCTCCGTTTAGGGTATGATTCTCTGCTGTTTTAATTAAAATTCTAGAAATTCTAGCACCCAAGCAGGGGTACTCTGTCAGAGTCGTTTCACTACGATCATTGTGTTTCGGGTTATGGTGACCTTCTGGGTTTGAGTCTGTTAATAAATCTCTCTCTTTTGTGCTAGACCAGTGAAACTCCATGAATTGATCTTCTATGACCCTCGGCCATTATGGCTCTTAACTAAATCGTTCTTCGACAATTCTGGGGTTGTCACTGCAAGATTTCTCATTTCCTTGTTCTTGGGCTCATTTTACTAGCGAGCTTTCCCCTAACTACAAAACTGGGTCAGGTCGACATGGTTCTAAAATTTTAGCTCCAATTGCCACTCAGACATTATAAGAGCCTGTACCCTTCTCCTTCCTGACAATGATGCTACTGCGAAATAAATTCCAATATTGTAAAGCTTGTGTAAATAATTCTTCCATTACTTTATAGTTAGATTATGATTAACTAGGTGCAAATTATCTCTTCTACAATTATATAACAAGAAATACGATTATCTAGTCTGAGCAGACATTAATATATCCACTGTCTAAGACATTTAATTTTCTACAAGCCTTAACAACTCAACAACTTTCCTTCTTTGCTTAATTAAAGACACATAATTATCACTGCACTACAGGTCCATTCCAAGAGGGTGTCACTTACCGGACTTAATACCAAAGGAGAACTCCAAGTTAGATGTCACATTTGCATTCTTGTTGCTTGTCAACCTCCTGTCCGTGAGATGTGTCCTTCAGGACCAAATCCCCCCCCAAGCTACTTGCAAGACCCCTGCCTTTCGCATGTTTTCTGCACACTATGCTCCTACTATCTGGTCATCACTAGACTTAGCAGTTTTTCTTCCCCTTACTGTCTGACCTATCAACACGATTTTTTCCTCCCATACACTCCTTTTCTTCTGGAGCCTCACACAGTTAAGGGAGGTAGTTAGGGTTTTTAGGCAACTGCCCTTTTTCCAACTTCCCACCTGAAAAGTTACAAAGTCTGCTTAATTCCAACCATTTCTATATTTCATTAATTAACAACATTGTTTAATTCAAACAATAACAACCATAATTATCCAATTTATTTCTTACTGTGATAAAAAAAAATATTTACAGTATTTCTAGGGACATCACACTAATAGTCATCAAATTTCCAAAATGTTAATCATACAAATAACTAAATTCATATAATCTTTAATAATTATCTATATATATATTACAGATATTTAAAAGGCAAATAAAAAATAAAACAGAAGAAAATCAAATATTTAAAAGGCAACAACAAATAAGAAATAAACCAGAATAAAATGGCTAGGTCACTGTTTTGTTGCTACAAACAAATGACTTACTCTAATGAGACACGTTTAAGAATATTATTGAGTTTTACGATGGAGTTGTCTATAATGCGACTTTTTGGAGATTCCGGTGACGGAATCCGGAGGAAGAAATTGAGGTTAAATCTTGATTTCTTGCAGTTAAAATGGTTTTTTAACTGCATATCTGGATTCAGCACCCTCGAAAACCCCTGGGGCGCTTTCATTGTGCAGAAACTAGCGATCAAACTTGCGATTCCAATAAATTCCTGCCGGATTTCGACCGGAAAAACCCGCCGAAAAAGCTTTCAAAAAGTCGCGTTATAGACAACTGCTTTTACGATTACACTATTTTAATTTTTTTCTGGGGGATATATTTTAGTGGTTCATGGTTTGAAATGTATTTTTAATAAAAAAAATTGTTTGAAATCCACGGCATTAGATGATTTAAAAATCATATATTAAAATTAATGTTTCAATATTTTTAATTTAAATCACTAGAACACTAAATAGTTTATAAACATATTTTTTATTAAAATAAGGTAATAAAATTATTACTTTTTATTATTTGAGGTAATTGGCTCTGGTTTTTTTTTTCTTCTAAGGTCGTGATATAATCTTTTCTTATATTAATGGAATTTCAACAATTTTGAAAAAACTAACTTTCCAACCATTCACTAACAAAATTAACATAGATTATATTAAAAATAAAAACCACGCAAAAGCCAAAACTGAGAACAATTGGACAGTTGGGTCGAAAATGCTTCTTTGAACAAAGTATATGAGAAACACATGCTGACAGAGTCAAATATGATTAATGTTTTGTCAGTACATATGAGTATTGCAGAGTACCTTACAATATCCATCTGATTTTTAAGCAGTAGTCTATAACGCGACTTTTTGAAAGTCTTTTTGGCGGATTTTTCCGGTCGAAATCCGGCAGAAATTTATTGGAATCGCAAGTTTGATAGCTAGTTTCTGCACAATGAAAGCGTCCCAGGGGTTTTTCAGGGTGCTGAATCCAAATATGCAGTTAAAAAACCATTTTAACTGCAAGAAATCAAGATTTGACCTCAATTTCTTCCGCCGGATTCCGTCACCGGAATCTTCAAAAAGTCGCATTATAGACAACTCCGATTTTTAATGAAAAACGCTTCGATGCTTTAAAAGAAAAAAGAAAGCGGAAACAATCATATCATAGGGTGAAAGCTGGAAATCACGTGAAAGATTTGTATGCTACAAATTCACAGCCCGATAACGCGCCTTTCAACAAATTACGAGAATCACATGTTGAGTGGTTCACTAGAGTCAAATAATTAATATTTTGGGCATGGAGTATTGCAGACTACCTTTACCATACACGATTTTTAATTGAAAACGCTGCATTGCTATCGAAAAGCATATTTTATATATATATGCGTTAACTCTTTTATTGAACGAAAAGAAACCAATATGAATGCTTATCGCCAAAATACTTATCACTATGGAATGTTTATTTATCACAATGGAATACACAAACAGCCATATACTATCAAATTTGATTATTAAGAAAAGAATAAGTCTTCAATATCTCGATTACGCAGCTTTCAACGATGCCCGATAAACGCATGCAGAGTCCAGACCATTTGGGTGGTAAATATGATCACAATGCCATCGAAAAACATTGCAGTCAAACTTATCTTAAGGTGAAAAATGGAAATCACATATATTCTTATATATTTTTAAGATTTTATTAAGAAAACTATAATCGTAAGGCTAAGATTATTTGTAAATCTATTTTAAATATCAAAATTCTAAAAGCCAAAATTTAGTGATATGGCTTACATTCATATTGATGATGATGATGACGACGGTGGTTAATGTCCACTAAGACTAAATTGATCTATCAGACCTACAATATTTTTAGTTTTTAATTATCTTGCTCCTCATCTTTCTTGGCAAGATTGGTGTTGTAACTTTCTTTTTTTTCTGTACGGTCTTCCAACTTCCTTTATCTTGCATCTCCTTCATCTCTCCTGGTTCTTGGGACATTGGTGTCTTAGCTTCGCGATCTATTGTGTTCGTCATTTTGAAGATAATCAGAGAAGAAGTTTGGTCTAGGAGATCTACTTTGCTGTTAAATAAAGATTTATTTTGTGCAATATTCGAATCCTTCTATCCTACTATCCTTCTACATTACAAAGTATTTATATCCTTCTGCACTACAGGGTATTGGTGACAAGTTCAGAGATTTAAACAAAAGTCCAAAGATTTGTACATTATAATAAATATTAAACAATAATCAATAGTTCATATATTATTTTCATTGTTTTTCCATTTTATTTATTCATAATAATAATTTCGCTTTTAACACAGTTGCGCATTATGATAGATAGTGTCGAATAAGTCATTTATGTTTTTAATGATAATAATTTAATTTTTAATATATAAAATGATTAATTTTACATGGTATCTATATTTAAATGGATAAATTTAACTATTGGAATTGGATACTTCCTTTTTTTTAATTATCCGCTGATAATTGAAAATGAAAGAAACTGGCATATTTTCTTTATTGCCCTTGTGTCAATGGGTAAAACAATAAATAAAATGAATAAGTATCATCCTCAGATATAAGTATTTAAACCTTGTTTAAATTATTCTTTTACTAAATTATGAATGAAAAAATACTTTGCCATTAATAATTGAACACTTCGCTTCATTGAAATGTGGCTCTCTAAATTTAGTAAAAAAAATACTTTGCCATTAATAATTGAACATTTCACTTATTGAAATGTGGCTCTCTAAAAAGTCCATAACATATTCTAAACGTTGCTTCACACTCGGAAAATTTATGAAAAAATTCCTCCCACCACAGGTACATTGTGGTATAATAATAAAATAGCCAATTTATTATTCAGATTATAATGTAATTTTTTTTTGTAGTTTTAGGATTATATATGTTTTATGCTTGTAACGTTTATAATGTATATAACTTTATAGGTTTAAAAAGTTAGGTTTACCATCTATATAATGTTTTAGTTTCCATAATAGGTTTATAAAGTCTTAGGTTTATATATAATATAATATTTGTAGATTTAACAAAACGTTTAATATTTTTAGATTTAGGTTTGTAATATATAAGTAGTTTGAGATTTAATTATGTTCGTAATATAAACATTTTGAGATTAGGTTTAATATAATGCATTCTTAATTTTATATAATTTATAAGTGTAAATATTAAGTTCAATAATAATAATAATATGTTTTAGGATTAAATATTAAATTTCAGGGTTAATAAATATTTAATAATATTAGGTTTGGATTTATAATATTAGATTTAGGTTAGATAATAAATATATTAAGGTTACCTTAATAATATTAGATTTAAGTGGTATAATAATAATAATATTATTTTAGGTTTATAATAATAATAATTTAGTATAGTAATAGTTTGTAACATTATTATCATTATTATTAATGATATTTTAATATTAAATTTTGTAAATATTAACATTTATATAACATTAATTACATTTATATAATATTAATATTAATTGTTAGTCATATTTTCTTTAGGAAAATATTGATAAGATTAATATTAATAACGTTAATAATAGTGTTATTAGTAATTATAATAATGTTTTATTAATATTTTATTATATTAAGTATAACCTAAATATATTATTAATGTAATAATAATATACTATGTAACAATTCATTTTTATATTAATATTTTTACTAATAATAATAATAATAAAGACAACATTTATATTAATATTAAAAGCATCTTGATAATAATCCATTTCTAATATAGTTTTTAATTGATTCAAATATATTTTTTTAATGGTGTTCAATCTATATCAAGAGACACCATTTTTTGGTTTTAAAACATATTTCCAAGTGTTAACTATGGAGACATATACTCGATGACTAAGGTGAACTATAATCAAACTACAGTTAACCATCAACAAGTAGCATTGAAATAGTGTCTATAGTTAAATCGTGACAACAATAGAAAAATCATATTCAAAATATGGTTAAATGTAGGCAAACTATATTCAAACCATGATCAAGTATTTTCAATTATATTCAATTGTGATTGAACATAGTGAAACCATGGTTAAACTGATGGGGCCAGCCAATGTGGTCCCACCGTTGACGTGCTGAGGTGTAAACGACCGTAGCGAATATAATATTATTGTGGTTCTGTTGGATATTTGTGTGGGTTGATTTGCAATCGGCGCCGTATGGATTTCGTTTTATGAGGGTTTGTACCTTGATACCCTGCCCTTTGAACACCTGTCCCTCCTCGGGATCCCACGAATCCGTTCAGGGTTTGGGGTTTTTACCCTTTCGCGCTTATCTCATTCTTGTTATTTCGCTTGGTCTTTCGCTCTGCAAGCTCTGTAACTCGGTGGTTTGTTTGCTCTGGATGTGGATACCTGCAACTTGTTTACTCGGTTCGTCGGTTATGACTCCTGGTTATCCCCTCAGCTTTAGTCGTTGATATCTGGTGTGATGTGACTCTATTTCTCCGGCGGTTTATGAATAACTTGGTAAGTTTGAATGGCACTATTTCTCGGCCTGCATGTTGAACTCTGCTGTGATTTGAGTTTTCGTTTTTCCTTAGAGGGTTTCCGTCTCTGTGTATGCTGTTTGTATCCTGTGAATGATTTCAACTTTCCTCTGTTGAAAACTTCTGCCCCCGTGGCTGCTGTTTGCTTCCAGAGAGGGTTTAAGCTACACGGGGGTTGTATAATGTTTGCTGTTGGTTCCAACACTGGTTCAGCTTCTCTTCATGGTCCTTGGCAATTCGATGGCGGCGTCCACAGTTGGAAACTCTGCATGCTCATGCGGTAAGTTTTTGGGTTCTATGCCGGAATTTTTGTATCCTTCTTTACCTGTATCTGATGTAGTGGCTCCTTTGTGAGTAGGGGTCTTCTCGGGATCGGCTGGAAGCTATGGTTCTCCGAACAGGTAGGGCGCCATTGCCTTCTGTTCGCTTGCCCCTTTCAAAATTTCTTTAATTTGGTTAATACTGTTGCTTGGTCTAACCATTCTTATGCATGCCCTTGCAGGTGTGACTGTTCGTGGGTTCCGGTGTTTGAGCTTTCGGCGGTTCGGGCAAACACAAGTAGTTTCTATGATGTTTGGCAACTTGTTTTAGGGGTGTTTCGACTTTACTTATTGTACCTGGTTACTGGTCTTAGACTGCTCTCTGTCTGTACTTAACTCCTCTTTAGCCGCTGGGCACAACGTGGGTTATGATTCTGAGTCTCGCGGAAAGTCGGTTTCTTGTTTTACTGTAGAGGTTAATGTCTCTTGACTGTGGTTTTAGTTCAGGCCTCTATTTCGAGCAATATGTAAAGAAAAAGACTTCTATTGAAATGTTTTGTTTGGCCGTTTGTGCAATGTATTCATATGAATTTGATTTTTGATGAATAGCTAAGTCTCGGTTGTTTTGCTCACATACATGTTATGAGTTGTATGGACTTTTGTTATTGCTCGTCGTTCAACTGGTTTTCTTTTCCTCTTCTGGGCTCGAGCCCTGTAGCAACACGTTCAACAGTCTTGTATAATGAAATATTCATGCAATTACACAATTTTTGAGGACACGTTAGGAATATATAAGTGCACAGAATGTTTTCTTATTATTATCTCGATTCTTTTCATACAAAGTCGAACCCCTGTAATGGTTTGTTTCACCCCTTTTATAACACTGTATACAAACAGTTTTGTAACTGCTGTTAGTTGTGTTGTTGGTTATATCAGTTATTTCATATATGGGCTTTTTCCATAGCTAGTTAGTACATTCTGTTTTACATACATTTACAACTGTAATATAGCTGTTTGGAAAACAAAGAATTCTACCTAATCACTACTGTTCCTAATTAAAATTAAAAATCATAACAGTATTTTTTTTTGGCAATTTAAAGAGTAAAGTAAATAAAAAAAAACAAAGACAGATCTACTGTCCATCCAACGAACTGTGTCTTCTGTCCTTTTCAGAAACCAATTCAACCTTTTTTTCCGTCTTCGCCCTGTTAACCAGATGCTCCTGCATCAGGCTCCCGGGGTAAAAGAAATTCATGGCTCCGTTCCATGAGTTCCTCCACCGAATAACCAGCCTTCTGTATCTGCGTCGCGTCGAGTCATGAGCTGTCCTCCATTGGACGGTCTCTCCACTTGACAAGGTAACGTAGATATTCCTTCCTGCGTGTCTTCTTGGCTACCTGGGTGCTGAGGATCCCTTCAATCTCATGGGACTGGGCCGAAGGCAATTGTTTCTTCCAAGAACCGTCTCCAAATTGGGTGTCCCGTTCTGGCTGTACCACACTATCATCCTCTGCTTGGGCATTATACGGGAACAGGTCTGCCACATTGAAGATAGGTGATATGCCTATGTCAGGTGGCAGCTGAATCTCGTAAGCGTTGGCTGAAAATTTTCGTAGGATCTTGCATGGACCAATTTTCTTATATTTTAACTTATTATATGTGCCCTTAGGAAACCGTTCCCGGTGCAGATGCGCAAGGACCTCATCTCCAACATTAAAATGCACCTCTCGTCGCTTTGAATCTGCTTGCTGCTTGTATTTCTGCACACTGTCCTGCAACCTTACTTTAACTTTTTCATGAAGTTCGCTCATTGCTTCAACAAAGTCTTCCCCATCCGCGCTTCTCCATTCCAGCTTTCCCAAATCTCGTAGTTCATGTATTCCTCGAGGATGCATGCCATACAAGATCTGAAATGGGCTGTGTCCGGTGCTACAATTGGGCGAATCGTTATAAGCAAATTCTGCCTGGGCGAGAGCTCGATCCCATAATCGTGAATTTTTTCCAATCAAACTTTGTAACAAATTCCCTAAGATCCTGTTCACTACTTCTGTTTGTCCATCAGTCTGCGGATGATATGCAGAGCTAAAATTTAGTTGCATGCCCAACTTTTTCCACAGGGTGCGCCAAAAGTGTCCTATGAATTTTACATCCCCGTCTGAAATGATAGTTCTAGGTAGGCCATGTAATCTAACAACCTCCGTGAAAAACAGGTGTGCAACATACATGGCATCACTAGTTTTCCGGCAAGGAATAAAATGAGCCATTTTTGAAAATCTGTCTACCACCACCATTACTGAATCATATCCCTGCTGCGTTCTAGGCAGTCCTAGGACAAAGTCAATGCTGACTGAGTCCCATGGCCTACCTGGAACAGGTAGTGGTGTGTAAAGTCCAGTATTCTGACTGTGTCCTTTCGACAGTTGGCAGAATTTACACCTGGTTACATATCTCTGTACATCCCTGCTCATTTTAGGCCAATAATAAAAATGTCCGAGTTGCTCCAAAGTTTTGTTGATGCCAAAATGTCCCGCTAAACCACCACTATGCTTTTCCCGTACAATATTCTCCCTCATTGAATAGTCCGGGATACATAACTGCCCACCTCTGAACAATAATCCTTCCTGCAAATTATAGTCCAACCACGGGCTTGCATTCCTTAATACGGGATTTTGGCAGGCTTCAAAAGCTTCCTTGAAATCTGTGTCCGTTTGGTACAAATCTTTCAAATGTTCGAATCCCAATACCTGTATGCTACTCTCCTGTAAGAGCAAAGCTCTTCTGCTCAAGGCATCCGCCACTTTGTTGGCTTGCCCACTTATGTGTTTTAACACGAAAGTGAAACTCTGCAAGTATTCAACCCATTTGGCGTGCTTATGGTTTAACTTGTGCTGCTGCATTACATATTGTAATGCCGAATTATCAGAAAATAAGATGAACTCATTGCCCAGTAGGTAGTGCCTCCAATGTTTTAAAGCTTGGACCACTGCATAAAATTCCTTGTCATACGAGGAATATTTCTGTCGGCTCTCATTTAGTTTTTCACTAAAAAATGCCACTGGTCTGTCTTCCTAATTGAGCACAGTGCCAATAGTTGTTCCACTTGCGTCACACCGAACTTGAAAAAGTTTATTGAAATCGGGCAGCCTCAAGATTGGCCTCTCCATAATCTTTCGCTTCAATATCTGAAAACTATCTTCTGCCATCTTGGTCCAACAAAAAGGCTGGCTGGCCTTTTTGATGGTCTCTAACATTGGTGCGCAGATTCCACTGAAATTTCTAATAAACTTTCGATAAAAACATGCCAGTCCGTGGAAACTACGTACCTCAAATAAGCTCTTCGGTGACGGCCAATTTATGATTGCTGCAATCTTCTCGGGGTCCATTCTCAATTCATTTTCCGCAACTACAAACCCCAAATAGACCAGCTCCTTCTGCAGGAAAGTGCATTTCTTTAAGTTTATCAGCAGTTTGTTCTGTTGTAACTTCTCTAACACCTTTCGAACATGTTGAAGATGCTCTCTTTTTGTTCTGCTGAAAATTAAAATGTCATCAAGATAAACTATCACGAACTTGCCAATAAATTCCTTTAACATCTCATTCATCAGTCTCATAAAGGTACTAGGAGCGTTGCTCAATCCAAATGGCATGACCAGCCATTCGTACAGCCCTTCATTAGTCTTGAAGGCTGTTTTCCATTCATCTCCTTCCCTAATCCTGATCTGATGGTAACCACTCTTCAGATCTATTTTTGTAAAATAAGCTGCTCCGCTAAGACAATCCATCATGTCGTCCATCCTGGGTAAGGGAAATCTATATCGAATCGTGATTTTATTAATAGCTCGCGAATCTGTACACATTTGCCATTCTCCACCCTTCTTAGGTGCAAGTACTGTTGGTACTGCACAAGGGCTCAAACTTTCTCTGATCAGTCCCTTATCCAGCAACTCCTGCACTTGTTTATGAATTTCTTCATTGTCTTTCGGACTCATCCTATACGCTGCCTTGTTTGGTAAGCTCGCTCCAGGTATAAAATCAATATGATGGCTAATACTCCTCTTGGGAGGCAACTTATCTGGTAGATCGTCAACTACAATATCTTGGAATTCTTTCAAAAACTCCTGAATTTCTATATGCAATTCTGATTTTTCTGTATTCAGCAACATCGGTCTTGTCCTCCTTACAATTGCATAATTGACCTCATTTTCCTCAATCTGCTTCAGAAACTGTTTTCCTCCAATTAATAATGTTTTTGTTCCGCTCGGTTCTGTTGCGTCCTCCTCTTTGATGGGTACAAGCATATGTTTGATCCCATCTTTCACAAATTTATAACAATTTGTCTTCCCATCGTGTGTCACCTTTCGATCATACTGCCACGGTCTCCCAAGCAGTATATGGCACACGTCCATAGGCATAATATCGCAGACCACCGTGTCGTGATATTTGCCAATGTGAAATTCTACCTCGCACTGTTCATCAACTAGTAGCTGGTGGCCTTTCTGTAGCCACGACACCTTGTAAGGTGTGGGGTGTTTTAACCGCTTCAAACCCAGCTTTTCCACCATTTCGGTGGCAACCAAATTGTCTGTACTCCCGCTGTCTATAATCAATTTACAGCACTTCCCCCATGATTTGCAAACTGTTCGAAATAGCGCTTTTCGCTGGGTCTGTTCAGCCATCTCTTTGGCTGGTTTCAACAGTACTTTATTCAAAATTAGAGCTTCCCCCGTTTCTGCCACGTTTTCGATCTCCTGGGGTTGTGCTTCAGCTTCCTCAGGCTGCACAACAAATTCTCCCCTCTGGCCAACGTGCTCAGCTTCCGGGCATTCGAAGGATCTGTGCCCCCACTTATGGCACCTGTAGCACTGGACATTAGTCCCTCTTCCGCGACCATTTCCTCTTCCCCGCTGATATGGTCGACCTCCTCTAGTGCTATCTCCCTTCTCTGCTGTCCCTGAAGTTCTGGAACTGCTGCCTTCTTCACTATTAGTGGCAGTTCTCCCTCTGCCATAGGACTTTCCTCGTCCCCTGTTATTTCCTCTCCCTCTCCTATTATTCTGTTTCCTGTTAATTTTCTCTTCAGCCTTTACAGCACACTGGAAGGCTTCTTCAATATTTCAGGGAGAGAGAATACTGATCTCGTCCAATATTTCCAACCTCAATCCATTCACGTACCTCACTGTTTTTTCTGGAGTATCATCTGTATAACCAACACGTAAATTTACTCGATAAAATTCCTCAGTATACTCCTTCACAGTCATACCTTTCTGCCTTAAATTCTGTACTCGCCGATAAAGTTCAACCTGGTAGTCTTTAGGCAAAAACCTGCCTTTCAATTTTGCCACCATCCTTGGCCACTTTCTTATCGGCAACTTGTTCATCCATCTTCTGTCCGCTTGGACACTATCCCACCATAGGGCAGCGTGTCCTTTTAATTTAGTCGCAGCAAATCTAACTCTTTTATCCTCACTAATCTCCTCATTTTCGAAATACTTGTCTAACTCACTCACCCAATCCAGTAAAACATCGGCAGACAGACTGCCATCATAATTAGAGATCTCAGGTTTGGGTTTGCTGCTGGCTAACAATACTGATCTCAACAGTCTTAACTCCAAGGTTTCTTCCTCTGACCCATCTATAACAGTTGCTGCCTCGTCTTCACTGTCATCTCCAAGTTCCGGGTCTCTTCGCCTTCCTGCATCTACTGCTTCCAAGCGAGCAGTAAGGATTCTCAGCTGTTCTCTCAAGCCCTCGTCTGCTATTCTGCGTGCACCTCTTCCTTGTCCTCGTCTTTGTACTTCCATCTTTCCCTGTTTCCTTAAAAAGCTGCTCTGATACCACTTGATGGGGCCAGCCCACGTGGTCCCGCCGTTGACGTGCTGAGGTGTAAACGATCGTAGCGAATATAATATTATTGTGGTTCTGTTGGATATTTGTGTGGGTTGATTTGCAATCGGCGTTGTATGGATTTCGTTTTATGAGGGTTTGTACCTTGATACCCTTCCCTTTGAACACCTGTCCCTCCTCGGGATCCCACGAATCCGTTCAGGGTTTGGGGTTTTTACCCTTTCGCGCTTATCTCATTCTTGTTATTTCGCTTGGTCTTTCGCTCTGCAAGCTCTGTAACTCGATGGTTTGTTTGCTCTGGATGCGGATACCTACAACTTGTTTGCTCGGTTCGTCGGTTATGACTCCTGGTTATCCCCTCGGCTTCAGTCGTTGATATCTGGTCTGATATGACTCTATTTCTCCGGCGGTTTATGAATAACTTGGTAAGTTTGAATGGCACTATTTCTCGGCCTGCATGTCGAACTCTACTGTGATTTGAGTTTTCGTTTTTCCTTAGAGGGTTTCCGTCTCTGTGTATGCTGTTTGTATCCTGTGAGTGATTTCAACTTTCCTCTGTTGAAAACTTCCGCCCCTGTGGCTGCTGTTTGCTTCCAGAGAGGGTTTAAGCTACACGGTGGTTGTATAATGTTTGTTGTTTGTTCCAACACTGGTTCAGCTTCTCTTCACGGTCCTTGGCAATTCGATGGCGGCGTCCACAGTTGGAAACTCTGCATGCTCATGTGGTAAGTCTTTGGGTTCTGTGCCGGAATTTTTGTATCCTTCTTTACCTGTATCTGATGTAGTGGCTCCTTTGTGAGCAGGGGTCTTCTCGGGATCGGCTGGAAGCTATGGTTCTCCAAATAGGTAGGGCACCATTGCCTTCTGTTCGCTTGCCCCTTTCAAACTTTCTTTAATTCGGTTAATACTGTTGCTTGGTCTAACCATTCTTATGCATGCCCTTGCAGGTGTGACTATTCGTGGGTTCCGGTGTTTGAGCTTTCGGCGGTTCAGGCAAACATGGGTAGTTTCTATGATGTTTGGCAGCTTGTTTTAGGGGTGTTTCGACTTTACTTGTTGTACCTGGTTACTGGTCTTAGACTGCTCTCTGTCTGTACTTGACTCCTCTTTAGCCGCTGGGCACAACGTGGGTTATGATTCTGAGTCTTGCGGAAAGTCAGTTTCTTGTTTTACTATAGAGGTTAATGTCTCTTGACTGTGGTTTTAGTTCAGGCCTCTATTTCGAGCAGTATGTAAAGAAAAAGACTTCTATTGAAATGTTTTGTTTGGCCGATTGTGCAATGTATTCATATGAATTTGATTTTTGATGAATAGCTAAGTCTCGGTTGTTTTGCTCACATACCTGTTATGAGTTGTATGGACTTTTGTTATTGCTTGTCGTTCAACTGGTTTTCTTTTCCTCTTCTGGGCTCGGGCCCTGTAGCAACACGTTCAGCAGTCTTGTATAATGAAATACTCACGCAATTACACAATTTCTGAGGACACGTTAGGAATATATAAGTGCACAGAATGTTTTCTTATTATTATCTTGATTCTTTTCATACAAAGTCGAACCCCTGTAATGGTTTGTTTCACCCCTTTTATAACACTGTATACAAACAGTTTTGTAACTGTTGTTAGTTGTGTTGTTGGTTATATCAGTTATTTCATATACAGGCTTTTTCCATAGCTAGTTAGTACATTCTGTTTTACATACATTTACAACTGTAATATAGCTGTTTGGAAAACAAAGAATTCTACCTAATCACTACTGTTCCTAATTAAAATTAAAAATCATAACAATATTTTTTTTTGGCAATTTAAAGAGTAAAGTAAATAAAAAAAAACAAAGACAGATCTACTGTCCATCCAACGAACTGTGTCTTCTATCCTTTTCAGAAACCAAGTTAACCTTTTTTTTCATCTTCGCCCTGTTAACCAGATGCTCCTGCATCATAAACGATAGTCAATCATAGTCAAAACATGTTCAAGAATAGTCAATCATTATCAACCATACTCAAACCATGTTCAACCATATTCATACAATCATTAACCATTGCCATTCATATTCAAACATTGTAGGAAATGTTTAAACATGGTGAGCGTGGAGAAGTATAGTTAGCCATGATGAAGCACACTCAACCATAGTCAAACAATTGTTTAATATAATTGTCTTCACTCATGATTAAACCATGCTCAACCATAGTTAAATTTTAATTAAAATTCTTAATAATATTAATATTAATATGTCTTAAAACATATTATTTTACTAATGTGGTTGACAAGGTTTGTCTATTTTCAACTATGTTTGGCAGTTAACACTCTTCAGATTTTGTTAAACATAATCTATTATTATTATTATTATTCTTATTATTATTGACTAATATTAATAGTCAAACATAGTCAGCCACATTAGTCAAACATAACCAAACAAGTTATTCATAAATTAAATAACAGAGCAATGAAACACAAAATATTGTGGAAAAAAAAACACAGGAACACATAAAACAAGAGAGACACAAATATACATGGTTCCACCCAATTTGGGCTACATCCACAAAGAAACAATGAGTCTTTCCTTTTATATTATCCAACAAAATGAAGAGATACAACCTACAATAGATCCATTGTAATTTACTCTTTTCTCTTAAAGAGACTCCTCTCTCTTTCTTGCTCTGAATAATAATACAAGTCACAATACAATTCCCTCATATAAACTGAGGGTTTCCTTCTAAGACAAAAAACCCTAAATTAACATAACTTCTACTGTTAGATCATCCACCTAATGAACAACCCAGATTGACTACGAAATTACAATATTTTACAAGGAAAATTTTCATTTATTTTTAGCTTTGGGGGCGCTACCCGTGAACGCCCTGCTAAGGGCCTGCATAGAGGAGTGTAAAATCTTCATGGGGTGCACACCCAATTGAAGCAAGACCTATGAATCAGGAAGATAATTAGGCTCCACACCCAACACAAAGTCACCCTTTGTAGTCAATGTCTAAAGAATTGGTCGTGATCAAACTTGGTTGACCCTAGATGTTTCACATATTAGACAAAAGTTAACCTTGTTCACTCAAAGTTGTCTTTACTCAATGTAACTCAAGCATATTCAATTATAATCAATCATAGTTGACCAAAGTCAATTATTATCAACCTTAGTTAAATATGTTCCAAAATCAAGATTTAAAAATGTTGAATAATAGAAATATTAATATTAATAAAGTTAAATAATAATATTAATATTAATATTGTGATGTCGGGATCTTACATAAATCTATCCAATGTTGCAATGTAACAACCAATGTCACAACTATTGTTGCAATGTTAAATTATATTACAATTCATCTAACATTTTAATGCAACATTATAAAGTGTGGTCAACCACATTTAATAACATGATTCACTATGTTGAACTAAGTTTGATTACGTTTGACAATCAACCGTCTTCAAATTTAGTCAAACATAATCACCTATTAATATTATTGATTAATATTAATAATCAAACATGTGACATTGGAATGGTACAAAAATCTATCCAACATCACAACGTGACAAACAATGTCATAATGTTACATTACATTGCAATTTATCCAACATCATAATGCAACACTTCAAAATTAACCAACCACATTTACTGATGTGGTTGACTATGTTGGTGGTCAACACTCTTTGAGTTTGGTCAAATATAATCACATACTAATATTAATAATCAAACATGGTGAACTACATTAGTCAAATAAAGTCAATCTTTATAATCAATGTTTAAATAGTTAAACATGATCAAACTTGGTCAACCCTATGTTTAGCATATTTAATAATAGTCAACTTTATTCACTTATAGTTAACATTAGTCAACATAAACTTTACCATATTCAATTATAGTAAACCATGGTTAGCCAAAGTCAAATATTGTCAACCTTTGTCAACTAAGGTCATCCTTAGTCATTTAAAATCAACCATGATCAACCATTATGGCCAACCGAAATCTCTAGGTTAGAATAATCGAACATGGTCAACCATGATGAATCACAGTCGACCATGTTCAACAAAGGTGAACTAAGATCAACATGATTAAAATGAATGAACATAGTTAACCAAGGTTTAATATATAGGGTTTAATATATGATTGACCATATATTAAACCATATGTTAATCATGTTGAATCATGATAAACCATATATGGGGCTTAATATATAGGGTTTATTATTATGGTTGATAATTTTAGGTTTAAATATATAGGGTTTATAACATAAAAGTTTATAATTTAAGGTGGCTTGTTGGTTACATCCCTACCACACACTTAATAATTATTAAAGTATTGTAAATGTGCTTGATAGATGCCTATCAAGGTATATCAAACACATTAGTAAATACAGTTGTTCTAGTTATTATTATATTGTAAAATACTTTAACATCTACAATGCATGTTGTTTGAAAACAATCATGCTATAGATAATTTGTAATTGAAATTATTTTCTATATGGATTATTAATTTTTGTACTTGTTAGAATTAATGATTATATCATGGTTAGTTGGGGGATATGTTAGATCTCACAATACCTATATAAATATATTGTATCTAGGTTTGAATATGTAATAAAAAAAAATAATTGTTTTGTCCCTACATTTTTTCCTTTTTGGTATTACAAATGGTAGCTTTGGTTGTAACTCCCTCAAGGGAAGGCCCACAAATATGTGAGTGTGTAAGATTTATTTGTTATATGAATAGGTTAGAGTATACAAGTTGGTGTTTTACATGAATATTTATGTTTGTACCGATGTGTTGCATTAGTGTGTTTGGATGGATAGCCGATGTGTGTCTTATAAACTTACAAATTGGCATAGAAAAACAAAATATATAAAAATGTAGGTAATACAATGCTAAACTCAATGTTGTTTTAAATGTTGTTGGACTTCCATAGGGATGATGATGGATCCCATGGTCTATAATAGACGAAATTTAAGCATATGTGTTAAAAGAGATCAATACGATGAACTAGCATTGTGTTGAAAGACTTATGTGCTAAGAGGAAATTCCAGCACGTAGTTCGAGTTTAGAGTTAGGATTGGTTCCTCTAGTGGTGGTGATGAAGTTCATTGATCACAGTCATTTCTCTAATGGTTTTGATTGTAGGCATGCCAACCACAATGACCAAGCCACATATCAATTGAATAATCTAATCTCTTCATAGCTATTGGTGATTTGTTTGGAGGTTAGTATATGATTTGATGCAAAATAACTATGATAGTTTTATCATCATGGGTTTTGTCTGTACTCTAGGGTCCAAAAGAAATGGAAGCAGAGACAAAATTAGATTAGTATGCTTAAATTTTTGTAATGGTGTCTCAGTTGTAGAAGATGAAATTGTAGAAAAACCAGTGAATGTAATTTTAGCTACTTATGTAGATTGGGTACCTTCATTAGTTTAATCTCAATTGAATTATGAAAAACCTTTTATAGAACAAAGTAACTTAACTTAAGGTAGGGGTTTTTGAACTATGCGGTGCCACAAGAACACTCATTGGTTTGATTATTTTCGTAGACTATTACAGCTTGTGTTTCTTGGAGTATTTGGTAACCCAATAACAACAACTATTGGTTATGCAATCTTTGCGTGTTTGTGAGTTTTTAAAAGGTCACATTGTAAGATTGACCACTGCTTATATTCAGAATTTAGACTTCTTGCATACGTAACTCACTAATATACTGTATTATGTACCTTAATAGATGGAAATATGTCAATAAAATGATTTAGTATCTAGATTGTTTTTCTAGCAAATACAATGGCCTACGTATTTTGACAAATGGAAGTACATAAAAAATCAATGGTCATTACAAATGAAAAATTTATGGTCAACAACTATTGTATGTTCATTGAATGAAGTGACAACTTAGAAAGAGGGGTTGAGAAAGATAATAGTCTATGAAAGTTTAGAAGTGGATTAAAATGCTAATGAAGTCTAGACCAAGAAAAGATGAAAGTAAAATATGTTTATGTGATTTTAATATTGTTTTTCATAATGTAAGCATTAAGGGAGCAGGGTGTTACAATTAATTCTTAATTCAGAGTTAGCTAAATATTTTTTATATTTTCTCTCAGCCACTATTTCCAAATTTGAAATTATTTAGATCGCACAACACCCATATAATGTATTACATTTGAATTTAAATATATAATAAAAATAGTGATTACTTATACTTACTATAAATCTTCTAATTATTTTCCAATATAAATGGTGTATTATGGTCAAAGTCTATATAGAACTATAGATAATTTCAAAATGTTATTTTGAATATTTTGAATCTGATATAGATTTTAAAGTAATACAAAATAATTGAGTATAATTAAAGGAAATTAGGTAGTTTACGATTTATGAAATTTTATTAAATTGTGTTATGAATCTTGTTATACCTACTCAAAGTAGACTATATTGTAATCAATTTGAGTAAAAATGCTTTGACTCTTAATAATTTGTAAATTTTTAGAAATTATTTCCAAAATTTATTAAATTTTTGGTAAAATTAAAGACGTAGTCTAACTTATAGAAGATGTAGAATTTTTCATTGGAATCTGGAAAAACAATTTCAAGAAAGAATATGATTTTGTGTTGTTTAAAATGTATTTTAGAATGCATAAATGGGTTCAACACTGTCAAAAACCCCTTGGGACACTTGAATTCTACAAATTAAACAACACTTTTTTTTAAAATCTCTACCAAATTTTGGTTAAAGTTAACTAGAAAAAATGTCATGAAAAAGACCATTTCATCTAGAAGTTATAATACGCCAAAATTAAATATTAGATTTATTTTTTTAGAAACTGAAAATTATGTTTTGAATTTTGAATTTTTTTTTTTATTGGTGGATGACTAATTTTATGTGGTTTAAAATCAAATTTTCATAATTAAAAATTATTTATAAAAAACTCTATTTGCCAAGTATCTTTATAAATTCATTATCGAAAAATAATTTTTCAAATATATGGATTTTTCCATAACTAATATTTTTTTTCAAAAAAAAATTAAATATATGGGTTTTTCCAAAATTAATAATTTATTTATTTTCATTATCATACTTGTTTTTAACAATAAATAGTTATTAATCTCTAATCATTCATTGATTTCTTTTAGTTATTGCATTCTTTTTAATAACATTGTTTTTTTCTAGTAGTGTCCTCGCTACAGTTGTGGTCTAGTACAAACAATGGGCTAGTTCTTGCTGTTTTAGTGACTTACCGCCAAGAGATCACGTCTTACTCATAAAGAAGGCTATGAATCTATTGCCAGTTGGGCAGAAAAGTGTTGCATTTCCAGATTCGGTCCCTGTTTCTTAACATGGGAATCCACCCGACCTACCAGTGTCTAATTTAATGAGAAACAAGCACATGTGAACAAAATTGGAACCCTACGCCTTCAATTCAACTGCCATCTTGGTTACTATCTCGGACTACACATATGCATGCCTAGATCTGCACTTCTCAAAGCCCTGATCTTAGTAAGAGCTCCGGTCTTTACCAACGTTGAGCCTTATTCAAACCAACAGTGGATGCCTTTTGGTGGATGGGATTAAAGGAGTTGACTTCAATTAAAATAGATGATTTAACACGATACAGTTAAAAATAATGGAGAAATGGTTATATGGTTGTAACGCATCTTCTTAGTTTAGGATTAGTTCCTAGAGTTTAGGAGGTTGTTTACAACTACCTATTTTTCAATGATGTATTTAATATTGTAATATTCGTTTGATGTAATGTAGAGTGAACGAGAGTGAGAGTCTCCTCTTTGTTTGAGTGCAGTCTCCCAGGTGTCGTACACACCTGTGAGCTGCAACTCTATTTAATTCAAAGTGTGATTTTTATCTTGGTATCAGAGCTTAGGGTAGAGATAGCCTCAATTTTTTTTTTTAGGGATGTATCATTAGTTACATTTCTGTAGTGGTAGGAGTGCATGTAAATGTGTCTGTGTGATCAGGTGGAACTGCAGTAACACCTGGAGCGAAGGATCTCAGATGACTGATCATCTCTGAGTCGAAGAAAGGGTTGGAGCACATTTTTTTAGAAGCAGCAGCAGATTGGCGCGGATTTTTTGCAGACAATCGCACCAATCCAGAACAAAACAGATTGGCACTATTTTTTAAAGAACAGACGCACCAATTGGCGCAGGTTTGGGGCTGATAAGCGCGCCAACAAAATTATAACTAAATTGGCGCGGATCCGTGGCTGTTAAGCACGCCAATTTCAGTGGACACCGTGAATTTTTCTTTTCGGCAATTGGCGCGGATTTGTAGCTGTTCAGAGCGCCATAGAGCCAACCTCTTTCTCTCTGGAAATCTACAATTTTTTACAGATCGGAGTTTCCCGGTGGTGGCACGTGGAGATTTCTACTCGGTGGTAGCATATTTGATTTTCCTGGTGGTGGCGAATTGAGGTTCCTTGATCCGTTCGGATCGGACCTGCCTAGTGGTGGCGATTTGGGGTTCTGTGATTCGCTCGGAGGTAGTAGATCGGACCTGCCCGGTGGTGGCGAATCAGAGCTCTGTGATCTGCTCGTGGAAGTAGATCGGTTTTTGCCTAGTGGTGGCACAGTGCAGCTCCTTGATTTGTTCGGTGGAAGCAGATCGCCTTTGCCCGGTGGTGGTGTGTTGGAGCTTGCTTGTTGATCTGTTCGGTGGTAGCAAATCGGTTTTGCCCGGTGGTGGCACAGTGAAGTCCCTGATCTGTTCAGTGGTAGCAGATCGGACTTGCCCGGTGATGGCACAGTGAAGTCCCTGATCTGTTCGGTGGCAGCAGATCGGACTTGCCTGGTGGTGGCACAGTGAAGTTCCTGATCTGTTCAGTGGAAGCAGATCGGACTTGCCCGGTGGTGGCCAATTGGAGTATTTAGTTGGGCGAAAATGAACAACAGTATAGAATCATACCTCCACGAGTCTGGCAAACTCGATGGAACGAATTTCTCCAACTAGAAATTCAAAATGCAAACTTTGCTGGAGAGCGTAAATGCATGGGCGATTGTTGAAGGAAATGAGCTGAGATCTGGAACAACGACCCAAGAACAAGACTGGGATGAAAGAGAAACGAAAGCAAAAGTTATACTGAAGATGTCTGTTAAGGACAATATTATCCCACATATCAGAGATTCAAAGTCAGCCGCTAATCTATGGACAATGATCAAGAACTTGTACGAGACTTAGAATAAAAATCGTGTTCTAGCACTCAAGGGAAAATTGTTTGCATTGAAGATGGAAGAGAATGAGTCCGTTGGTGGATTCATGGCCAGAGTCAAGGATCTGAGAGACAATCTGGGAGCTATTGGAGAAAAGGTGTCCGACTCAGATCTAGTTACACTCACATTGAACAGAATGACTAATGAATATCAGACATTCATCACAGGACTGTCAGAAAGGGAGAAAGCCCCTTCATTTGATGAGCTGACAACGATTCTGCTCTAGGAAGAGGAGCGAAGACAGAATCTGAAAACTCAGAGCAATGACCTAGCTCTGATGGCGAAGAGGCGACAGTATAGAGGAAAGCAGCACCAACACCAACATCAGCACCAACAATCGTAGCAGCAGCAGCAGAAGGGGGCCAGCTCTTTTCAAAAGAGACCATTCAGAGATATGACTGATAATTATGTTAAGAGATGTTTTTATTGTGGGAAACCTGGTCATCAGATTAAAGAATGCTATAAGTGGCAGGCGGATGAAAGAAAAGGCAAACAGAGGAAACATCAGGGCTGTTTTGTTGGAGAAGAGGAGGAACACAGCCATGATCTTCGACTATTCACAGTCGATTGTGCTCTTTCAGCATCAAAGGGAAATGAGGATGACATATGGTATGTCGACTCTGGCGCATCCTCACACATGACCGGTAACAAGGACTGTTTTGAATTTCTTAAAGAATCTGCATGTGGATCAAAAATTTATCTAGGAGATGACAGTGGGTATGAGATCAAAGGATGTGGAGATATTCCTATGAAGCTACCTAGTGGCGACATTAAACATCTTAAAAATTTATTATATGTTCCAGGAATTAAGAAAAATTTGATCTCTGTCTCAATGATTATAGACCAGGACATGCAGGTGCAATTCTTTAAGAATGGTTGTGTCATAAAGGATAGCCAGATGGAGACAATTGCAACAGGAGTGCGCGTGGGGAATTTGTACATATTGGATGCAAAGAGTATGCCACGACAAGCAATGGTTGCAGCTGGATCAACAGTAGAAAATATCTGGCATCAGAGATTTGGACATCTCAATTTGCAAGACCTCATCTTACTTCAGAAGAAAGGTATGGTCGACGAACTCCCTGTTTTTCATAATGTCAAGCTGGAATGTGATGGATGTGAATTAGGGAAAATGCATAGAGAAGAGTTCCCTTTGCATGCCAACAGAAAGGAAAGAGACATCCTAGAACTAGTGCATACAAGTTATATAATCCTGTGACTCATAAAGTTTTTGCAAGCAGAGATGCTGTTTTTCATGAACAAACTGAAGATGGAAAGGAAGACTCTAGCAATGACAGCCACATTCCATTGTTGATAGAGATAAATAGTGACGAAGATGAAGAGCAGGAGCAGAAACAGGAAGAAGTAGCAGCAGATAGTGTAATAAATGATGATGCAGACCCGGAAAGTGCTGAAACAGATAGAGTTGAGGTAAGTCCTCTACCTAGAAGATTAGGTAGGAAGACTAGACTACTTGAAAGATTGAAAGGCTATGCTTTAATGTCCAAAATTTTAAACATTGTAGAACCTTCAAATTATGAAGAAGTAAGTAAATCAGATGAATGGAGGGCTGCAATGCATGAGGAAATTGAATCAATATATAGAAATCATACTTGGGATTTAGTTGAGTTGCCTGAAGGAAAAACCCCTATAGGTTGTAAGTGGCTGTATAAACCTAAGATAAATGCAGATGGGAGTGTAGAAAAATAAAAAGCTAGACTGGTAGCAAAGGGTTATTCACAGCAAGAAGGCATAGATTTCGATGACACCTTTGCCCCTGTAGCTAAACTAAATACAATTAGAATGCTAATATATTTAGCAACAAAACATAAATGGAAGCTACACCAGCTAGATGTTAAGTCTGCATTTCTGAATGGAGAATTAAAGGAAGAAATTTATTTAGTACAACCTCCTGGTTTTGTGAAAAAGGGGTAGGAGCATTTAGTGTGTAAATTGCATAAGGCACTTTATGGTTTGAAACAAGCACCCAGGTCATGGTATGAGAAAATTGATTCATTTTTTATACAGCATGGTTTTCATAGGAGCCTCAACGACCCAAACTTGTATACCAAGATAAATAAACAAAGGCAAATCATTTTGATTTCTTTGTATGTGGATGACATGATTATAATAGGAAATGCAAATAATTTGATCAAAGAAATCAAGCAGCAAATGTCACAGGTATTTGAAATGAAAGACCTTGGAGATCTTCATTATTGCCTAGGTTTGGAGGTGTGGAGAGATTCTGGTCAAACTTTTGTAACTCAAGGAAAGTATGCCAGAACCCTGTTGGAAAGATTCAGAATGGAATGGTGTAAAACAACAGCAACACCATTGCAGCAGAATCTCAAGTTAAGCAGTGATGATGGCACAAAACAGGTGGATGCCACTTTGTATAGACAACTAGTGGGAAGTTTGATATATCTCACAACAACTAGACCTGATCTGGCATATTCTGTTAGTGTGCTAAGCTAGTTTATTTGAAAGTCACTGGATTGCAGCAAAATGTGTGTTGAGATACCTTAGTGGTACTTGTAATTATGGTATTTTATACACTGACATTTCTAATGTTACTTTAGCAGGTTATTCAAATTCTGATTGGGAAGGTGACCTGGATGATCGTAGATCCATCACAGGTTATGCATTTAGTATTGGATCCGGGGTTATTTCGTGGAGTAGCAAAAAAGCAAAGTATTGTAGCATTATCATCATGTGAAGCTGAGTACCAGGCATTGTGTGCAGCAACATGCGAAGCCATCTGGTTGAGGAGATTGCTTAGCGATGCAGGCGAAAGTCAGAAAGAAGCAACCGGCATCAAAAATGACAACCAGAGCACAATAAAACTTGCATACAATCCAGTTTTCCATAAAAATACTAAACATATTGACACTGAGTTTCATTTTGTTGGAGAAAAGATACAGTCAAAAGAAATATGTGTGGAGTATTGTAATACTTGTGATAATTTAGCTGATATTTTTACTAAGCCTCTAGGGCGAGTAAAGTTTGAATTATTTAGAGGGATGTTAGAAGTGCAAAATAACCCTTTCTCCATTAAGGGGGGGAGTTAAAAATAATGGAGAAATGGTTATATGGTTGTAACGCATCTTCTTAGTTTAGGATTAGTTCCTAGAGTTTAGGATTAGTTCCTAGAGTTTAGGAGGTTGTTTATAACTACCTATTTTTCAGTGATGTATTTAATATTGTAATATTCATTTGATGTAATGTAGAGTGAACGAGAGTGAGAGTCTCCTCTTTGTTTGAGTGCAGTCTCCCAGGTGCCGTACACACCTGTGAGCTGCAACTCCTTCATTTAATTCAAAGTGTGATTTTTATCTGATACCGTTGAACTTAAAGCTTAAAAGGTTGTGAATATGGTTGTTCTTGGAATTCTCATGAAAAGATTTCCAACAAGAATTACCAAGATGACTTCGCATAAAGTCTCCGACTTGGTCCATCGTTGAGTTAGCTGATTGTAATCTAGATATGGTTAGAAACGTCTTTTGATAAAAATAAATTCTGACACAACTATAGGAACATTATAATAAAACATATATTACTGTGAAGAGCTGAAATACTAATTATTTATGTACTATAATATTTTAGTAAGAAAAGCATAAGCTGGCAAAAGCTCTATCACTCTCCTTTCAACAGACGAGGAAAACATGCCGCCCAGTTCAGAGTAAAATATGATTAAAGTTTTGGGATACACAGTTGTTTCCCAGAGTACATGGGCGTATCCATTTCATTTTATTCGAAAACGCGGCTACGCTATAGACAATCATTGCAAGCATTATCTTAATGTGAACGCTGGTAAATAATTAATGTGAAAGCTGGAAATCACACATATTCATATACTATTAAAAAATTCGTAGTAAACAACGGAAATTTGACTAAAATATTATTGGAAATTTTGGTTACAATTGTAAAGTTTTAAAATTTAGGATGTTTCTAATATTTTGAATGGTCTTAATCTATTTCCATAATAAAAAAAACTATTCAACTTTTCCAAAATTATTCAATTGTTCCTGTGACTACATCGCTTAAAATTCTTTTCACCTAATTAATGAAAAAAAAAAAAAAAAAAATCGAATTAGACAAAATTGTAGCCTCCTAAGACGAGTCCCTAATTTTTTTAATAGAAAATGCTGCATTCATGGTTTATGTTTTGCCTTTTTAGGGTGAATACAATATAAAAATAAAAAATAAATTTAGTTTTTTTATTATCGAAATTATTTTTTCCATATATAAATGCATTTAGAAATATTAAAATTACGCCAATTACCTAACTTAAAATTCAAAATTACAATTTCAAAGATTTTTAAAAACCTGTAACCTTTTCCACCAATCCCAAACAAAATTTACATAAACTATATTAAAAAACCAAGAAAAAGCGAACACTAAGAAAAATTAGAACATTGGGACTATTGGTTAGATAAGGCTTCTTTGAACAAAGTACGAGAAGCCCATGCCGACAGGTTGACAGACAAATATGATTAATGTTTTGTAAATACATATTGCAGAGTACCTTACAAAAAACAATTCGATTCTATAAAATAAACAGTGCAATGAATCATATCATATGGTGAGAGCTGGAAATCACAGATTCCTCTACACACTGCCAAATTTTATTAAACAAAGCATAAGCTTGCTACAGCTGGATAACGCTCCATTCAATAAAGTACGAGAAACACATGTTGAGTAGTTCAGAGTCAAATATGATTAAAATTTTGGTGATACATGGTTGTATTGCAGAGCACCTTACCGTGTCATCTTACTTTTAATTGAGAACGCTGCAATGCTATCGAAAAGCATTGCAGAAACATATATCTTACTGTCAAAGCTGGAAATCACAAATAGCCATATACTATAGAAGTATTTCATTACTCAGAGAAGAATAAGTTTGCAGTAGCTCGATTACGCTCCTTTCAACGAAGGCCGAGAAGAGCAGTTCAGAGTCAAACATGATCACAATGCTATCAAAAAACATTGCAGTCAAACATATCTAAAGGGAGTTGTCTATAATGCGATTTTTTGGAGATTCCGGTGACGGAATTCGGCGGAAGAAATTGAGGTTAAATCTTGATTTGTTGCAGTTAAAATGGTTTTTTAACTGCATATTTGGATTCAGCACCCTCGAAAGCCCCTGGGACCCTTTCATTGTGCAGAAACTAGCTATCAAACTTGCGATTCCAATAAATTCCTGCCGGATTTCGACCGAAAAAACCCGCCAGAAAGTCTTTCGAAAAGTCGCGTTATAGACAACTGCTATCTAAAGCTCAAAATCACATATATTCATATACTTTTACGATTTTATTAAGAAAAGCATAAGCTTGCAATAGGTCAATAAGACTCCTTTCAACGAAAAGGACGGGGGACACATGCACACCGTAGGGTTCATATTCAAATTAGTTAGTAATTTATTGTTTTTAATTTGCGTTTTTGTTTTTGTTTTTTTAATGGTATATATTATAATAATTTGGTTTCGGATATATAGAATGTTAATTTATTGAATGGTATTTAATATTTATATTTATAGTTGTGTTAGTTTTTCTAGTTTTATTATAATTATTCATAATTATTAGGTGTATAATAAGGTATTAATCTTTATAGAATATTGACAATAAGATATACAAATCAAAGTTAAGATTTATCTCCAGAGTAAGTTATGTAATTTTTTTTATTTTTAAATTAAATTGATTAAATGAAAAAAATGTCATATGAACAAGTGTCTTATGAAGTAAGTTATAGTTTTTTTGGACATGTGGTATTGATGAACCATGGTATTATAACAAAGTCTATTTAAAGATTAAGAATCTCCATGATAAAGTGGTTAAGAATTTGTTCCATGTTTTTTAAATGTATAAATGTTTAAACTTTTATTAATTATTTTTATAGTTAATAATAATAATAATAATAATTTAAAATAATGTTATAGTTTAGTTAGTTTTAGCAACATGAGATGTACCATTTAGTGAGTGTTTTCATGGTTATTATGGATTGATGCCTATTGACACTTATCAACCATTTAATTAATACTGCACTAGTTATTATTATATTACAAAATACCTTTAATATTCTTGGCGACAAGGATTAGTAACTTGTGTACTTGTTATAATTATTGCTTACCTTAGAGTTAGCTACGGTTTATTGGATATTATTAATATATTCTTTCAACCTTTATTTCCAAGATTGGGATAAGTTAGATATCATAACACTTATATAAATGTATTCATCCTTAGTTTGAATATGCAATAAGTGATTATTTTGTCCCAACTTTTTTTTCCTTTTTGGTATCAGAGTAGTAGCTTTGGGTTTAACTTTCTCACTGGAGGGGCAAGAAATATGTGAGTATGTAAGGGTTATTTGTTGTATGAATAAGTTATAGTAGATAGGTTGTCATTTTACACAAAGATTTATGTGTGTACATGTTTTTTGTATTTGTGTGTTTGGATTGATAATCGGTGTGTATTATGAATTTGTAGATTGTTGTAGAAGAAAACCAAATATAAGCATGCATGTAATGAAACATGTAATCAAATGTTGCTTTAAATGCTACCACGCTTCCACAAGAATGGTAATGGAGTCTATAATATAGAAGAGAAGAAAGCTAAACATATAGGTTAAAAGAGAAATCAATATGATGTGCTAGCATTGGGCTTGAAAGACTTATGATCTTCGAAGAAATTTCAACGTGCAGTTTGAGTTCAGAGTTGGATATGGTCCTTTAGTGCTGGTGTTGTTGAAGATCCATTGACGCTATTCAATTATCTAACAACTTTGATTTTAGGCATGCCAAACGCAATGATTGAGTTGCATACCAATTGAGTACTTTAATCTTTTCATAGCCAACGGTGATTTGTTTGGAGGGCAAAAAATGCTTTGAAGTAAAAGAATTGCAATTGGTCTTATTATCATGGGTTTTGTTTGTGCTTTTGGGTCCAAAATAAATGGAACTGGAGAAAGTATTTGATTGTTATGATTAAATTTCTCTGGTGGCGTCTGAACTATAGAACATGAAAGTGAAAAAAAGTAAGTGAATGTAATTTTAGCTCCTCATGTAGGTCTGATACATTTCTTCGTTCAATTTGAAATGAATTATGAAGAGCCTCTCATAACATAGAATAACATAACTAAAACTCGTGGTTCTTGATGTATGTGGTGCCACAAGAACACATCACTAGTTTGGTTATTTCTATAGTCTGTTAGAACTTGTGGTTCTTGGAATATTTAGTACCCCAAGAATAAAAATCACTAATTATGTAAATTTTGTGTGTGCGAGTTTGTAAAATGTTACTTTGTAAGGTTGACCATTGCATACATTTAGTACTTAGACTACTTGCCTACATAAATTCTTATTACAATGCACTATATACTTCAATATATGGAAGTATGTCAATAGAATGATTTAGTATCTAGACTTCCTTTCTAGAAAATACAATGAGCTATATACTTTTACAAAAGGAAGTATGTCAAGAATCGCTAGTAATTACAAATGTGAAATTGATAATTAGAATCTATTGTAGGTTTAACGAATGAAGTGGCATCTTAGAACGAGGGGCTAAAATGGAGCATAGTATAAAATAGTTTGGAAGTGGATAGAAAAGGTAATGAAGACCAAACTAGACAATTATTAAACTAGAATTTGTATATGTAATTTGAATATTTTGTTTGGTGATGTAAACACTAAAAGAGGATGTTAGAATTAATGCTTACTCTAGAGTTAGTTGAGGTTTTTTAAAAATTGTTGGGATATTCTCTCAATTTCTATCTCCAAATTTGAATAGTTTAAATCTTATAATAACTATATAAATGTATTGTATCTTAAATTGAATATGTAATAAAAAATGATTATTTTGTATTGCATTTTTTTTCCTTTTATACTTACTACAAATCTTTTAAGTGTTTTCCTATATAAATGGTTTCATAATGCCAAATTCCATGGAGAATCAGAGATATCTATTTCAAATTATTATTTTGAATGTGATATTAATTTTGAAGGAATGAAAATAATTAAGTATGGTTAGAAGAAATTATGTAGTTTATCACTTATGGAATTTTATTAAATTGAGTTACAAACCTTGTTATTAAATTGAATTTTGGTTTGGTTTGATATTGCAAAGTGTTACCAATTTTATTTTCCATGTTTAAATGTTAATTTCATTATTGAGTTCAACAAATTAGTTAGTTTACCATTCATGGAATCTTCTTAAATCGAGTCACAAATGTGGTTAGATTGATTAGTTTTTGAGATCATAAATATTACTAATTTCATTTTCATTTGAAATTAGTAATATGTGTGTCATGTTTTGTGTGACATGTGCTCATCACCTAATGGGGGTGATGAGATAAGAGCTACATGTTGTTTTCGAAAGCTCTACCACGCTTAACATCTATCCATCCCTCGTTTTTGCGTGGCATGGAAACCGTTCTCATGGTTTAGGTTACCAACTCATGACCCTTCATTATAAATCATTGAGGGAAGTTGAATTCTAGAGGAGGTATGGTGTTATTTATCACACAACTGCTTTTATTCTTACTATTGCAATGAACCAGGTATGTCTGGGCAGATTGGCTCTGGCCTTGGGTAAGGTTGATAGTGGTTTATCTGTGATCATTGATGAGCGCGTGAGCCATGAGAGGTTGTTTTTTTTAATATGTGTATCATGTTTAACACATGTTCATATGTAGTCCTCAAAACCTTCTCTTGCTTCAGGTCATCAACTCATGTCATCTCATTACTTTGAAGAATGGTGACGAATGTGAGATGTTTTCTAGGGTTGTGGGGAGGAGATCTCCTCGTCTTGTTGGTTATGGTTCTCATTCATGGTTCTGTTTGAATATATGTGTCACTTGTATCCTACTTTTGGGAAATTCACTAATAGTTTCTATTCTGAAGGAGATATGACATCATTTGAGTCCTTTTTCTTGCATATTAGGATAATTGAGTTGGGGAAAATGTTTTTCATTTTGTTCCCGCACAATAAAACATCTAAGCTAGTCTTCGAATGGGTTGACATTCTACCCACCTCATCACTCCGAGGAACTAACTATGTAAGAATTTCATTTAACTATCTAGTCTTGGTTTATGGTGTATGGTATCCTAGCAATTTCTTTATATGTTTTTAGTGGCTATAGTTTCCCTTTTCATGTAATAATGAAATTTGGGCTTTGAGTGTTTTACATCCCCTATATATGTACTTTTGGGTCTCATTCTGTGTTTGTAAATTAGCTCGTCTCAAGCTTCCTAGGTATCTCCCTAGGTTATATCCCTCTTCAGATTTTAGGTTTCAAGTTTGTGCTCTGCCTTACCTTGAAGAGGGATTTCTACCTTCTAGTGAAAATGGCCTTAGTCTATGTTGAAAGGTGTCTCATTGCAACTTGTCAAGTTCATCCACCTTGTACTATTTTTGGGTTCCAATGTGGAGTTTTGTAGATGACCTATTTCCACTCTGCCTGACTCTTGAAGAGCCTGGGGGGTGGTCCTCTATGTTTCCTTTTGGTCATTTTTATTCCCAACTTTGTGTGAACTACTTGTTACTCTCAATAACTATACCTCCTCAACAAAGAATGGCAATTCATAGAGGAGGTGCGAGTAGTTTGACCCATCGTCGTTGCCAATTGTCTGGTTGGGAATCAGTTGAAAACTATTTTGATTTTTTCCCTTTGGAAGATAGGAGACAAATTCTACACCTTGAATATGACTTGAAAGGAACCATGCCATTTTTTAGACAAAGGACCATCACCCATCAAGATTTCTTACCAAAACTTGGAAATTATGAACTCAATACCAAATTACCATCTACAACTATCTCTCTTGAATATGAAATATAAATTCAAATGGATTCCCCAAGGGAATATTTCAATGGGGTATCACAAGGTTCCCTCTTGATTGGAGGGGTTAGAGGTATCCTACATCTTTCACATTCCAATTTTTTTGTCTCTGTCTACAAACATAGGGCCAATGTCAAACAACTATGCACAACTATTTACTTTAATATTGATTTTACAGTTGAAATTTAATAATCACATAACATCACTACATATACATGTGGCCTCATAGCTTGTAATAAACTAGATGCAAGGAACTACTTGCATTTATAAGTACACACTTTTTCCACTCTATCAGAAAGATTATCATTAGATCACTCTTTTTAAACATATTGCATTTGATCATGTCCAAAGGCACATGAACTCTTAAGTTGACTCACCCTCAAAAGCTTGACTGGACATACTCTTATAAAAGGCTTGAAGAAGGAAAAAGGAAATAATATATTCTTAACACTTTGGTATGAGTGAGTTATAGGTTTCATCCCCAATGAAAGTACGAACATTTGAGATCAAATTTATATTTTGACGATAGTGATGTAGGCATATATAAGCTAATCACATAAATGATACTTATAGGAATATCCAAAATGTAAATTTTTTTTTTATATAAAGAAAATTGATAATTATTTTCTTTAAAAAAAATAACATAGATACATAATAGTAATTTTTAAAAATTTGGATGTAAACAGTAAAAAATATTAAATAGTTAAAAGTGAAAATCTTTCATATTTGTCACTCTAAAAATATATGCATCTCAAAATAATTGGTATCTATAATTAATAAATCAAAACTCAAAATAAATCTCAACTAACAATAAATTCAAAAAAATTGTTATGCAAAAAAAACCAAAGAGTAACCATAAACCACATCATCCAAGTTTCCCTCCTTTCCCTAGTTTGATTTCTCCAGAAGATAATGAGTTGCTTATGGATGAAATTACTAGGGAAGAACTTGAATTTGTCATCAAATCCTTTCAAAATGATAAAATTCCTAGTAAAAACAACCTCTTTATTGAGTTCTACAAGAATTGTTTTGATTTTATTGGAGGTAGCCTTCTTCAGATGGTATAATTTTCTCACGCATCGAGACAAATAATTTCTCCCTTCGACTCCAACTTTCTGGAACTCATTCCCAAATATGACAATCCCACCTCCTTTGAAAAATTCATGCCCATTTCCCTTTGCAACTCCATTTAGAAAACCATCGCCAATATAATTTCTCTAAGAATCAATCCTACTCTATCTACCTAGATCTCCTTTGAGAAATTTGGTAAATAATCAACTCATTCATGACTTTATTTTTCTGGACTAAGAGGGTTTGCACTCTATCCATGTTTCAAAGAAGAAAGCAATAGTATCCAATATTGACCTCTCCAATGCTTTTGACAGAGCTACTTGCTTCTATATCAGACTGCTACTAATATAGTTGGGTTTTTTCCCTCCCCTGATTTCATGGATCTTAACATGCATCATCTTAATTTTTTTCCCATCCTTATCAACAACTTTGCCTCACCACTTTTTCATGCTAAATGAGGTCTTAGATAGGGGTTACCTCTCTCACCCCTCCTCTTATGATTGGTTGCAGAATGTCTTAGTAGACTTCTTTCAAATGCTATCTTTTCAGTATCACCTTCAGGTTGGGTTGGGATCTTTCATCTCTTATCTTTTGTTTGTGGACAATATTCTTATCTTTTGTGAAGGCTCTTTCCAAAATTCCTCTATCTTAGCTTCCATCCTATCCAATTTCTTCATGGCTAATGGTATGGTCATCTACATGGAAAATCTAGGTATATATTTTTGGGAATTAAATTACACAGTGTCATTATCTTTTAGCGAATAGCTTCATGTCCCATAGATCGATATATGGGTCAGGTTCCAAATACCTTAGGTTTTAATTAAACCCCAATAAATACTACAAAGAATATTGGACATGGATTTTAGCCAAGACTGAAAAGTGAATCCACATATGGTGTGATTGGTGGATCTCCAAAGCACAACACCTAGTCATGCTCATATTAGTAGTTGACAAAATTAACGGTATAGTGATCAATTCTGGCATGGATCCCAAAAGGGGAAGATCACAAAACAAAAATAATATTACAATCACTTCTTATGGTTAGGAAAAAAGGCAATTATCCAGCTAGTCCTATCCTCTTGGAAATATATTTCAATCCTAAAAAGTATAGGTGGTTTTGGGCTAAAAAAGTTACTTCATTTCTCCACTGCCTTAGCTACCAAGAGCACTTGCCATTTCATCCAAGCGGAAGGAATTTGGGCTCACAAAATTAAAGATAAATATTTGGGAGACTCCCCCTTTGTAGAATGGATTGAACATCCTTCCAAAATACATAGAGGTGGATCCTTATTCTAGAGGTATACTAGTCAAGCCTTCTCTATTATTGCTCAAGTTATGCATTGGAAAACAGGAAAAAATCAAATGTTTTAATTAGGAAGAACCTGTGGATTGGCACTAATAAAAATCATCTTCATCTCCACGATCTCTTGCATTTTTTTCATGATCATAGCATATTGTTTTTGAATTAGGCAACTTGGAATACCACAATGTTTGGGCCAACTATTTGGAAATAAGGATAACACCTTCACTTGTCTAATGAGCATTGCATTTTATGGAACCACTATATAAACAATTTAAACTCTCATTCCATCTTCCTATTGGAAAAACTAGATTAATTAATATGTGGTGAAATAAAATATGGGTAGTATGTTGAAAAAGAAGGATATATATTCATCTTAGTCAAAGCTCTTCCTAACCTCTCTCCTAGTGAGGCCCTCAAATATGGTAATTAAAATCTCATCCAAATTTGAAAATATTCATGTGGATGTTAATCAAGAACAAAGACCCCAACTTTGAAAACCTTCAAAAGTGGAATTTCCATGGGCCCAACATTTTCTATTTGTGCAAAAATGGATCGGAGTCAATTCATCACCTCTTGATTTCTTGAGCCTTTGCAAGTTCTATTTCGAATATGGTCAGAATTCTAATAAGGTTCCCATCTTCTTGGGGAGGATTGCTAGTTGATGAAGCTTTTCATATTTTGTCCAAATTTTCTTTCTCCCAGAAATCCCACAAGGCCCTTTCTCTCTCCATTTCCTACGAAATTTGGCTATTCAACCGTTTTTAATTAGAAACCCCATCAAGTACCAAAGTTTCAATAAACATTGTTTCTTTCCTTCTCTACCAGTCCATTGCACTTGTTCTTTCACACTGTTGTACCTTAAGAAACGAATTTCCTAGATGTGTAGAAATTGTGCTTAAGACATTAATGATTGTAATTACTGTCACTTGATTATATGTTGTATTCTCAAATGAAGGACCTGGAAAACTTGGTTTTTAACTGTTAATACATATGTGACCTGAAAATCTTAGAATGCCATTTATTTGCTAAATATAAATGATAAATGAAGAAGGAAGAAGTCAGAGACAATATTCTTCTTTACACAGAATCTATTATCTATGACACTTGGAAAGGTGAAAGATAATATGTTGGTCTTTCACAGAATCTACTATCTGTAACTTAGAAGAATTATGAAAATGAGAACTGAATCATAGACAATATGCTGCTTAGCACAGAAACTACTATCTGTGACCCTTGGAGAAGTTAAAGATAATATGTTGCCTTACACAGAAACTATTATCTATAACTTGGAAAGGAAGATGAAAACTTCAAGTATAGGAGTGCCCTTTTAAGGAATTTTAAATTTATCTACATAAGAAAATAAACACCTGCAGCTTCATTACTATACTTGAAAGAAGAAAACATAAGATGACACATGACAGAGAAGTTACAAAATTATACCCAACAATTCATGGAAGCTTCTAATTCTTTCATAAATCAACAGTTATATCAGGAATACAGTGGCCTCGTCTCCGGGTGCTCCAAAATTCCAACCCAACCCTTTTTCTTTGTAGTTTTTCCTCTTTTATACATTGGGAATAGTTAATGATCTCTGAAACTATCAAACTGCTTAACTACTTATCTAACTATCTGAATTAAAAATTATTACAGAATTTTACTGAGGGTAAAAGACACCTCAAAGAACATACAATAACAAGAAATAACTAAACTAGAAGATGAGGATAACTGTTGGCTTTTCAGATCTGTTAATCAGCTCTTGAGTTCCTTCGTGGATGCTTTAATAATTCTTAATCTGCTTTAACCGTAATTAACTTTGTTAAACTTTGACTTGTGCGAAAATTGGGCTTATGTATATATGGGGCGTTTTGATTGGCCAAAATACAAAGAAAACATGCCCAACTGCCTTTTCTTCAGATTTGGTTTTAACATTGATTTTCCCTTCATACAACGAAATTAATGCTAATCTTTGGTTTACCGCGGAACTCAAAAATAATTAAACCGGCTGCATAAATCCATCAAATCTACCCGTTCAATGCTCCATTGACTTCGTATCACAAATTGCAATCGGCCCTTTCAAATGATATATCAATATAAAACTTAATGATATGCAATATAAGAGATGCGCCGAGAGTTTAAAACATAATGCATATATTTTCAGTCCGGCCAAGGGTGATTTCATATAAGTTCTGTTGCATTTTGCGATTGCGATTTAATCGCATCGCTACACACACACACACACACACACACACACACACACACATATTGGGTCCATTCTCCACCGTAGATTTCAACCCCAGTATCTGACAAATAATATCAATTTTGTGTGGACTACTTACACGAGAGTTACCCGCCCGAAATGAGTGGTTTTTCTCTCTCCTTTTGTTTCTATGTGTCAACCATTGAATGGAATCGGGCGCTTTCCTCTAAATACCATTTACCATTTTTCATCCGCTCGAAATCCCACTTATAGCTTTAAATCTACCCTTCGTCTTAGTTAACACCTGGACTTGTTTGCACCTGATGACCGTAGATCTTAAACCTTCGACGACGGTGATGCTCCTTCGAATTTCTCTTCTAACAGTGCTTCTGGTTAATCTCCACTATTCATTCATTGATTCCAATTTACATGATTTAGTCTGGATCATTCATTTCCTTCGAACTCATCCGTTGATCTCCAAGATCCAATGGTTCTTGTGTGTTCATTCTTCATCTATCCCCTCACATTGACTTTGTGCCATTTCTTCAGTATTTTGTGGTTCCAGGGTTTTCTTCAAGGTTTTGGCCTTTCATTTTCCTGCTGCTCAACTCTCTCTGAGCTTGACTTCTGTGAATTCTCACTTCGTTGTTATTCTTGGGCTTTGCAACATAGTTTATATATACTTCAGTTATGGCTCCGTATAACCATTTATATTATGATTTAACTTGATCACATGGGTATACTAGGACCTCTTATTTTATACTTGTTCCTTTAGCAATTCTGCTATGTCATTATCACTTCTTCCTCTTGCTTTTATCTTTTTTGAAATATTTTCAAGTTCTTGAATGAAAAATGAATACTACAAGCAACAAAAATGCATGTTACAACACACACAATCGACAAGAAACTCAGATTGACAAGAGCACCCATAGGCTTTCTTTGATGGGGCATCGTAAGGTCATCCAACAAAATAAGGCACAAGAGGCATTATCTTCTTTTTTGAAAGTCACCATTTATCCTTTTTCACAGGTGCTTAGGAAGCAACAAATAACTAAGAAAAACTACTCAACATTATCTTCTTTTATCTTTGCAACATGAGAACAAGACTTCTTAGTCACATATATATGGAGAATCATTTCTAATCATTAAGTTGATGAAAGGCACTTCTCGTTTGTAGTATCACCAACTCTTTCACCTCAACCTAGTTTCTCAGATAATTTCATATTTCGCTTCCATTTTATTTGACCATGTTTATAGGTCTTAGAATCAAACCTCATATGACCTCTCCAAAAGGGGTTTGGAGTTGGATAGAGGTGACTGACGCATTCAAAAAAATAAAGAGGGAATCTATTCAGAGTATATTAGTTCCTCAAAGGAAATTATCCTCTAGCCAGTAGCCCAGACACTACTATTTATGGATTGGTTTAACATTTTTTAGTCTGAGACACTCATATTTTAGAATTATGATACACAATTTTTTTATTATGAAGTTTAGTTACAACAATAAACTTCCAGAAATAAATATAAACGAATATGTTTATTGATAATCTTTTTTTATATGTATGGAAATAAATATTAAGCATGCATGTTTTTGCAGCAAACATTTAATGGAACATTCAATGTAACCAAACTTATAAACATTTGTACATTTAAATATGAAATTTTATTATATCTTAATAAAATTAATATTATATAAAAAAAGGCTATACCTCCACACCATTTCAATCTGAAGTTGAGAACCTGCCTCCAAATCATTTGACTTTGTAGTTCAAAAGCTTACACTTGAAAATCATGTATATAGATCATCAAAATTATGATAATTTTTTTTCTACAAATGCATTCGCGTTTCTCATTGCAAAACTACAACTTCACAAAGTGCATGTGCCTTCCACACACTCTCATCCTTGAGACCCTTTAGGCATTGTCTATAAAGGTAGAGGAATTGTCTGGATGATCAAAAGTGACTGGAATCTGGTCAAAACATTCCAAGAAATTTTGTAGTAGCAATGTTTGAATCATGTTTTTGATGGTGGAAATGGATTCAACACCATCAAAAACCTCTGGGGCACCCAAAATCTTGAAGTTTGACAACTATAACCTAGATTTACAAAAATCCCTACCCGATTTTATCAAAATCTTACTAGAATTTCAATGAGAGAATACAATTTTTGCCAAGGAATATAACTGGTCTTTAAATGGTTAGTAATGCAATCTATCTAGATTTGTTGGTAGAAATTGTATTCTCTCGCTACAGTGCAAATTCGGGTCTTTTATGATTCTTTGCAATCTTCATATAAAAAAAAAAAAAAAATTGTATCCTCGTATAAAATGCTTATGTATTTTATCATTCCTAGATTCTTACATATATCTAAATTCCAAGATAATATAGTCATGCATATCAAAATGAACATAAGTCATTGTTTTCTGAGTACAAGAATTATGTGAAAAAAATATCATGAGGTTGATGATTGCGCCGAGAGGCCCATTCTACAACCTAGTATGACCCTAAAAATATATTAAAAATAACTTCCACTAATGTCAGTCAATCTTAAATTATATATAACTTTTTAATCTTATTAATGGACTAAGATTAATTATTAAAATATAACTTTGTATTTGAATGGATAGTAAATTATCTCATGTGTTTAATAGTTCCTTTATCATATAAGTGAATTTGAATGGATCATAAATTTACCTTAACATATTTTTTTACCACATTAAAATTCCAAATTAAGTAAAATTTTAAACATTTTTACTCTTTACTAAAGCCAATTTCATTTCTTAAATCAAAGGAAAAATGTTAATTCAACACAAAGAATCGAATTAATTAAACATTTGTAAAATGAATCTTTAAAAGGCAAAACCATCTCCTAATGATATATGAAAATCTTTAAATTCTCCTTGAACTTCACTCACAAGCTCCAAATAAGACATGGCAAGACCTATGGAGACATCAAGGATGGATGAAGGTTAAACTCTTCATGTGGTTGGTTCAGCATAAGAAAATCCTGACCTGGGATAATATCAGGAAGAGGGGTATCCTGGGGCCTTCCAGATGTCAGCTCTGTGAAGCCCAAGAGGAGACTATGGAGCACCTTTTCAACAATTGCATCTTCACTTCCAGTTTATGGGATTATTTTGCCACCATTTTCCAACAAACTGACAGGGACAAAGGAAGCATCATCAATACCCTAAACAGATGGAGAAGAACCTTTTCTGACAATGAGATTCTTAGCTCAGCATGGGCCATCATGCCAAGTTTCATCAATTGAAATGTCTGGAAAGAAAGGAATAACAGAATCTTCAAGAATGAGAAAAGGCCACCCCAAAACCTTTTTGAGCAGATCTTAAAACAAATCAAGGAAATGGTGGGCACTATTGTTCGAAATCTCCCCAAGAACCCTCCTTCTGCCGAGGATTTGAAAACTCTCGGTGATCTGGGTTTGCAGGGACTAATACCTCAGGGATGGGATAGGAAAGTTATGTCCCTCGTTTCTAAGCAAGATTTTTGGCATCCCCCCCCAAGGGCTTTTTGAAATTCAACATTGATGGGGCTTCAAAGGGAAACCCAGGCACTGCAGGTTATGGTGGTGTGTTAAGGGATGAGAATGGTGGAGTACTTTTCATCTTCTATTGTCTTTTAGGAAGAGCCACTAATAACATGGTGGAATTGATGGCTATGGAGTAGTGCTTAGATTTCCTGAAACAAGATAATTGGCAAATGTGATTGTTGAAACAGATTTGGAGTTAATCATCGAATCAGTCAAGAGGTTCAGCTGGGGCACAAGGCCAGAAAAAGTCTCAAGGAACTGGCGTCTGATCCAGTGCTTTCAATGGATTCAGCAGCACCTGCAGAGCCTTCGGAATTTTCGTTTTAAACATGTAAGAAGATCGGCAAACAAATTAGCTAATCTTCTTGCGAATCAAGGGGTGATCAGTACAAAGATTAGGGTTGCACTTGGCTGGCAAGAAATGACTCAGAGCAGGTTAAAAGAAAATTGTTATGACCAAGCAGATGAATACAGGATTGTGTTTCGAAGTAGAGCCATGGATATGGCATCTCGTAAGTGTTCTATGTTTCTTATTTTTTCTACTTTCAGGTCTTCAGGGAGCTGCAGTTCCTTTTTGTACATAGTAAAACGAGTCAATATGGTTATTGAGATTCCAATGGACACTCAGTTGGGTGGACCTAGTTCGTCTAAGAAACACCATTTGGCAGGTTTTTCGTCCCTCCTGGTTTCTAGTGGAGAAAAAGAAACGATAGGTAGAATCTCGGGAACTCTTGGCAATAGAAAAACAAGGGTTTTTCAACCGGGATCGGTTTACCGGGCCCGGAGAGGTTTTCAAGTGATCGCGACCCTCACAAGTAGGAAATGGTTTTGATGAATTTGGAGTGATTCCATACAAAGGGCTACACGTGGCGATGGGGTCGGCGAAAATATCACCCTCATCGCACACTAAAGTACAACGACATTAGTCAGAGCAATATGATCCTCAATCGTCAGATCATGCGAAGCGTTTCAATGGCAGGGATTGATCATGCAACTTTTCGGTCTAGTTGGTGGGAAGCACTAATGTTCAGTGATATTAGGCAGTGCAAAATGATCCCTAGCCGTAGGATGATGGGAAGTGATTCGACGGCCAGGATTGGTTGTGCTGCTCATCGATCTAGATTGGCGGGCTTTCCGGCAGCGACAATCTCCCTTCAATCCATTTTAGGGATGGAAAACCATGTACACAACAGCTTCCAAGTGATTGCAGGGCTCCTGAGTGGTAAGTGGTATTGGATTTTTGGAAGCAATTCCATTATACTTCCTACACGTGGCAAGGGGGTGGTAAGGAATACCGCCCCCCATCGCACACTAACTTCAGGTCATCTTAGCAGCGCGATATCGCTCCTGGCCGTTGGATACAGCCGTCGGGATCTACGGTCAGAAACGGCCGTGCTGTTTTGGTGGGGACAGGTCCTTTTCTCCACGAGTCTTATTGGGGCACCTTTTTCCCCAGCTGGTGGTTGGCGCACGAAGAATAGTCGGTGGCACTGTTTTGTTGATTTTCCAGGCAGAAGGGGTGGTTGGCACCGGAATTTTCCACGTGGTTGGAGAAACGTTTATTCCATTTTTTGGTGTAAGTTGAGAGTATGATTTTGACTGTTGTAGGGGGGGTCAAGTCTTAGGTAGGTTGCCCCTAGGTTTTCCTGAGTCCATGAAAATGGACGGCTTTTTGTATATTTTGTAACATAATTTTGTTTTAATGGAATAGAAGGTTTGTCTCTTACTTCAGCCAAAAAAGGATATATGAAAATCTTTAAAGACAAATATTTCCACATCAAAGTTGTAATATTTGAAAATGTTAATTTGATGTAGTTTTATTATAAATTTTCCTATCATGTCATGTAAAAAACATCATTAAATCTAATATTGATATTATAATATTAATATTATTAAATTTACTAACATTAGATTAATACAATATTAAATTTAATATAATATTCAATTTGTTATATTATAATATATATTAATTTATCATGATTTATATTAACTCAAGATATATGTGAAGGGATGAAAAAAGACAGAGAGTGATAGAGGTGAATAGATAGAGGGAACGACAAGGGAGAGGAAGAGATACAATGAAGGAGGGGGAAGAGAAGGAATGAAGAGAGAGAGAAAGCGAGGAGTGAGAGATGGAGAGAAGGATAAGAGAGAGATAGTGGGAGACACAAAGATGAAGGGGGGAGAGAGATAGTGACAAGGTTGGAGGGAAAGGAGAGAGAGAGAGAGATAGTGACAAGGTTGGAGGCTAGAAAGAGAGTTATCGGGGAGAGAGAGGGAGGTAGGAGATAAAGGGTGGTAGGAGAGAAAGGGAGAGAGGTGAAGGAACAGAGAGAGGACTTGAGAGAGAGGAGAAGAGAGGGAGGGATGGAAAGATGGAGGTGGAGGGGGAGAGAGGGAGTGAAGAAGAAAAACATAGAGAGAGAAAAGTGGAGAGAGAGAGAGAGAGAGAGAGGGAGTGACAAGAGAGAGTGTGCATGTTTGAGGTGAGATAGAGAGACAAAGAAGTGTTGAGTCCCAAACCTACACTTCCCTATATACATTTTCAGCCTTCTTTTCAATTTACTTCATCCACCAAGCTGTTAAATCATTGCATATTAGTCTAAAAAGAGCTTATGAAATGGTTTCCTAACTATGTTTATGACTACTGTTTGATTTAGATTTTTGTTCAAGCAGCTGCGGAAACTTGTCACTTTCCGCAGCTAGCTCAAGTTTCCGCAGCCATTTTGTTAAAGACTATGTTACAGGTGTCCAGTGGAGAAACCGGCCACATGGGCAAGCTGCAAGTGACATGTACATGGAGCGTGTCCCCTCAGTTCATCCAAATCACTCATAAACGGTCATGGTCAAAGACGATCAAAGGAAGGGCCAAAGCAAGAGTCTTGCAGTGGCACGGCTCTGTTTTGCCCACGTGAAGGTTTGCGTGACACGATCCTCAATTTCCAGAGGTATTGGCACACCTGTAGATCAACCCGTGAACTGAATCGAGCAGCCACCACTCCATGGATTTAACTGTCATGATTACCATAACGCTAGATCTCAAGCCGTGGAGATTGTCTCTTTGGCAGCGTAGAAACTAGGAATTAGTTGCATCATTTTCACTTATAAATAACGCGTTGGTATATGCTGGATAGTTAGCTTTTTAGATGTAATTTTGACTGTTGTTAGCCCACTGTACTATGCTTTACTTTGTCTTATTACTGCACTTTAATATATGAGAAGACAACATTCCTAAATTCGATTTGTGACTGAGTATTGACTGGCTGAGGTTGCAGAGGGCCCCTGTACACCAAGGCTCTGTATAGTTTCTTACATGCTTTCATTTACTATTTTTATAATCATTAGCTTGTATATATTACGTTGTTCCGATGTTCATGGTTAACTGCTATCCATATTTCCTTTTATGTTAACTGTTAGCTGATTAGTGCTTTTCTTACAGGTTTTGTAGGCAACCCGGGCAAATTTACATATTTTTAATGACTACTGACATGAGATCATCTTGTCCTTTCTGCTGATTTTCATTTACTGAGTTTTAATTCCAGCATTGTCATTTCTTTCAGTTTTGCTTTGCTTATTTACTTTTCTGCCACTTAGACATCATATTACTCATCTGTTTATGATTTCCTTTCTACAGCCAAGCGACTCAATTAGTGAGGAATCAGAATATTACTTGTTGTAGTATGATTTAGTTTGCTTTCCTGCAAGTTAGAGATTGAATTACTTATGTCATTTTCAAGAATTGAAATATGAATGAGTAGTTAAATCTTAGTTTCCTTTTATGCAATTTGATTTCTTGCAATTTAGACATCATGTTACTCAACTTGTTTATGATTACTTCCTATAGCCGGAGCGAGTCGATAGGTGAAGGGTCAGAATGTGGGTTGAAGTAGTGTGATTTAGTTTGCTTTGCTTTTAGTCTTTGAGTTGCTTTGAGTTCAGTTTTTATTTTCTTTTTCATACAGCAGTAAGGATACTGGGCCATTGTCACTAGTTCACTGCTTTGGTACATTTATTTCCTATTGAGAATTGATTTCATCACAGTCAGTTTGAAACCTTCTTTTTGAGAACTTCAAAGTTTGGAAAATCATTGTAGAAATCACCATTACCATCCATACTTAACTTTCAATTTCGCCATCTCACACTAGGGAATCCACAGAAGATAAACCCAAAAAAAACTAAAAAACTAAAAAAAGACAAAAGACTAAGAAAACGGTTATCTTGCACATACAGTGCACTTCACTTCAGCAGTTTACGACTCCTGGATTGACATTTTAAATAGCAATTTAGGACACACTAAATTGACCAAACACTTTGGCGCCGTTGCCGGAGAAGTGAAACTAGGTAGCCAATTTCTTAAAAAAAACACAAGAAAATTTCAAGGAAGGAAAATTGATAACCTCTCAAAGTATCCTCTCCTCTTGCACTTAGTGTGAACTAGAGGATCAAAAAATAGAAAGTTATTGGTTTAATAATTTCTTGAGTATGCTCTCTTCTTGCACCTAGAGTGACCTGGAAGATCAGAAAGAGAATTATTAGCCGGACTTGAAGAAAAATAAAAAAATGACATTCATAGAGCAAGAGATTCTAGGGGAAGGTTTTTAGCTAGGGGAAAAAGTTCAATTTTTACAACTCCATCTACTTCAAGGAATAGACAAGAGACACCTCCATCATCTCCAACTCACACTCCTAGCCTTAGGATTCCTAGAATTCAAGAGGCAGTAGTTGAATTAGGAGACTCTCCCACACCATCCATCGAATCTGAATTAGGAAAAGATCCTTTCTTTCCTTCTACAGGGAGACACATTGTAGTTGAAGAAGTAGAATCACCTGAGGAAGAAGAGGGATAAATTCCTCCTCGTTCGCCATTAGTAGAGGAACCAGAGGACTCTGAAGTCTCTGAGGAAGCTATCATGACAGAGGAGGTAGTAAACGGATTTGGTAGAGGTAGAGGTAGAGGAGGAGGAGGAAACAATGGAGGAGGTAGAGGTAACAATGGGGAAAAGAGGGATGGAGATAACTCATTCGGATTTCCTATAGTCAATGAGGATTCTCAAGCAACAATGAAAAACATCTCACCATCTGTCCTCCCAAACTTTCATGGGTTAAGAAATGAGGATCCTGAAACATTTCTATTTGAGTTTGAGGTCGTGTGTCGAACTTATGATTATCTGGAAGACTCTCAAAAACTAAAACTGTTTCCTTCAACATTTAAAGGAGTTGCTTTGAAATGGTTCATGGGATTACTGACCCAATCCATTAGGACTTGGAATGATATGAAACAAACATTTTTGGATAGATACCTGGACTATTGTATGCCCACCAATCACAAGGATGAAGTATTCAAAATGGTGCAAATAGAGGATGAAAACTTGGAGGATTTACTTGAAAGATTCCAATACAACCTGAAAAGAGCAAAACTGAGTAACTTAGATGAGGAAACCTTGAAAGCCCTTCTATTAAAAGCCATTAGAGATGAATGGATAGATATTTTGAACATGATGGGGAAAGGAGATATATCTCAACTTCCACTTCATGATATAGCAGAGCTATGTGTCCATCTCTCAAGGGGAAAATCTAAAACTGGAAAAGGGCCTAGAGATCCTTCTCTCATTAGAGCAAACAAATTTGCAACTGGATCAGTAAGTAGGGTTGAGATTGGCAACATGCTTGATGAATTCAAAACTGATATCTTAGGGAGTCTTAGTGAGCAACTAGAGACCCTTAAAATACAAAACAAGCAGAAAGTAGAAGCTGAAGCTTTGACCATCTTTTGCCCAAAATGTAGAAAGAAACATGCTCTAAGGGAATGTCCCTTGGATGCAAAAGTTGTAGAAACATGTGTGATTTGTTCAAAAAACCATGAGACCAAGGATTGTCCTTCAATTCCTGGGCTCAAAGCTGTCTTTCAAGAAGATCCAAATACAATTGCGTCTCTCTGTTTTGTTGCAAGGAGACCTTGGCAGGGGCAACAAAACCAAGGGTTTAACAACTCTATGAAATTTCAACCCCCGCCGCATTGGAATCCTTGGCAACAACCTTGGTCCCAACCTCAAAATCCTTTTCAATCATGGGTACAAGGTATGCAAAATCCTTATGGGAGATTTGCTCAATTTTATCAATATCCTCCATCTTTTCAAAACCAACAAGCTCCACAACTTCCAAATCAAAATCCACAACTATCATTTCCATTTCCACAACAACAACAACCTTCTCAACAGAATCCAAATTCTCAACTCTTGCTTCCATTCCAACAGAAGCTAAATCAACTTCCTTCCCAGCCATTGCCAAACCCCAAAAATAAAAACCCTCAAAATGCTTACATGGTAGAAGGTAAACAATTTCCTACCTATATGATTGTTCCTCTCAATGATGTATAACTCAGATCTGGTAGAGTTTTAGATAAACCTTCTATAGATGCTCAAAAGCAAAGCATTTCTGAGGAAGATTCTCTTGAAGCCAATAAAGGTCCTGAAACATCTCTTCAAAACCCAAGCACTCAAAAAGAAAAAGAAAAAGAGTCAACCCCCACAACTCCTATAGTTGAGCAACCTGCATCTTCATCCACACCTCCTTTTCCTGAAAGATTACAAATTGACAAAGGGGTGGAAAAACAAATCTTGTTGCCTGACTATGATTTTCTAGATGAATTAAAGAATATCTGCGTCAAGATTCCCTTGTTACAAGCCATTAGAGAGATTCTATTCTAGCAAAAACAATAAAGGAGTTGAGTCTTAAAAGACCAAGAAGGAAACCAAGAGATACAAGAAGAATCCACCTAGTAGGAAAAATTGCAGATATCATGATGGGAAAAATTACTATGCAGAAGTATGTAGATCTCAGTAGTCCAATTGTCAAAACACATATCAATGGGGTAGAAATTCCAAATACTTTGATTGATTTAGGGGCTGCTATCAACATTATGAGTAGACAGACTATGGAACAGCTGAAACTTCCTAATCTTCTTTTTACACCTACTTTACTGCAACTTGCAGATCGATCAATTATCAAACCAGATGGTGTATTAGAAGACATTTCGGTCTCCTTAGACTCTTGGGAATATCCAGTAGATTTCATGATTTTAACTCCCAAGAGTAATTTAGGAGGACACCCTCTCATCTTAGGAAGACCTTGGCTAGCCACAGCTGATGCTTTTATGAGTTGTAGGTCTGGGGATATGTATATTTCTAATGGTAATTCAACAAAGAAATTCAATTTGTATCCTCCAGCAAAAGCAATTACAGAAATAGGAGATAATGAGTGGGTTGATGATGAAGATACTATACAACCTGTCTTTACCATTTCTGAAATCAGTGAAGATAGTCAAATTCTGAACACATTAGAAAACTTTGAAACATCTTCAGAATATGACCACACACAATTTCAGTTAGATTCTGACATTGAGTATCTATCATCTAGACAAATGTCTATTTTCTCTATGGAAGAGTTTGGTAGTTTCGCCATTGAGATCTTTCCAGGTAAAACATTGAATATCAACAAAAACTTGGAAAGATCACAACATGGAGAGCTAACCAAAATCTTGCAAAAACATTCTACTGCATTTGCATGGGAGTATACTGATATGAAAGGTATTGACCTAAGACTTGCATTCATCACATCTACATCGAGGAAAACAGTAGACCAATCAGACAACCTCAGAGAAGGATGAATCCAAACCTTAGGGAGATAGTGAAAGAAGAGCTCCAAAAACTACTCAATGTAAACTTCATTTATCTAATTTCAGATAGCCGATGGGTTTCTCCTTTGGTTATAGTACCTAAAAAGAATGGTAAATGGAGGGTATGCATTGATTACAGGGAATTGAACAAAGCAAATTTGAAGGATCACTTTCCTTTACCCTTTATCGATCAGGTATTACATACTTTAGCAGGCAAAAAGTATTTTTCATTCTTGGATGGTTTTAGTGGCTATAATCAGATTCAGGTAGCACCTGAAGATTAGGATAAGACCACATTTACCTGTCCATGGGGAACTTTTGCTTACCGAGTACTTCCTTTTGGATTATGTAATGCACCCGCAACATTTCAAAGGGCAGTACTAGGAATCTTTTCTGATCTAATCCATGATTGTGTAGAGGTTTATATGGATGATTTTACAGTTTATGTAATTCATTTGAAGAGGTGTTAGAGAATTTGGAAAAAGTCCTTATAAGGTGTAAAGAAACAAACCTTTCATTGAGTCATGGAAAATGCTTTATGATGTTTACTGAAGGGATTGTTTTAGGACATCATATTTCAAGGGATTGGATTAAAGTCGATAGATCAAAAGTTGAAGTCATCTCCAAGTTGCCTATTCCAAATTGTAAGAAAGATGTTAGAAGTTTTCTTGGATTTACTGGATATTATACAAGATTTATTGAAAACTTCACCAAAATAGCATCTCCACTCTTCAAATTACTTACAAAACACTGTGAATTCAAATGGAATCCTGATTGTCAATCTGCATTTGAAACTTTGAAAACAAGAATATCTGAAGCACCCATTCTGAGAGGGCCAAATTGGAAACTTCCTTTCCATATTTCTACAGATGCTTCAGATACAGCTCTAGGAGCTGTGTTGGGTCAAAAGGATTTAGTTCCTTATGCCATTTACTACACCAGTAAAAATTTGACTCCCACCGAGTTAAACTATACTGTGACTGAAAAAGAATTCTTAGCTGTTGTTCATGCAATCAATAAGTTTAGACATTATATAACAGGCTATGAAACTTTTGTCCATACTGATCATTCTGCAATTAGATATCTAATGAACAAACCTGTTACTAATAGCAGAGTTACAAGATGGCTCTTACTTTTACAAGAATTCAATATTACTGTGTTGGATAGACCAGGGAAACAAAATACAGTAGCTGATTTCTTGTCTAGAATCCAAAATACTAATGAAGATTCTCCTGTAGAGGATAAGTTTCCAGATGAATATTTATTTGCAGTAACTACTAAGACTCCTTAGTATACAGATATTGCTAACTATTTGGTTACAGGGAAGCTACCTCCACATTTATTTCCTAGTGAAAAAAGAAGAATTATTCAGGAGAGTTCGAATTATTGATTGATTTCTGATGAATTGTTTAAAACAGGGCTAGATTGTGTGATCAAAAGATGTGTTCGGGAAGATGAAATGCCTGACATCCTCAAGGCATGTCATGATGAACCATGCGGTGGACACTTTGCTGACAAAAGGATGGCCTATAAAATCCTTTCTTTAGGATATTATTGGCCTTCCCTTTTCAAGATGCAAAGCAATATGTCAGAAGGTGTGACAGTTGCCAAAGAGTTGGGAGACCGACTCTTTCAAATGAAATGCCATTACAACCACAGGTACTCATCAAACCCTTTGAAAAATGGGCTTTAGATTTCATTGGACCCATTAATCCACTATCTAAACAGAAGAAGTATATATTGGTATGCACTGATTATGTCACTAAATGGGTAGAAGCCAAAGCATTGCCTTCTGCCACTGAAAATTCAGTTGTTCATTTTCTTTATGAGGATATTTTTACTCGTTTTGGTGTCCCAAGAGAAATTGTGACAAATCAGGGAAGTCAATTTACATCTAACTTTATGGAGAAGCTGATGGAAGAATACAAAATCAAGCACAGAAAATCTACTCCTTACCATCCGCAAGCAAATGGCCAAGTGGAGTCTAAAACCAAAGTTCTTGAGAGCATCATCACCAAAACTGTCCATCTACACAGAAGAGATTGGGCAGAGAGGCTTCTTGAAGCCTTGTGGGCCTACAGAACTACATGGAGGAATACAACAGGACATTCTCCCTATGAACTTGTTTATGGGAAAGAAGTCCTGCTCCCCATTGAGTTTCAAGTCAAGACTTTCAAGATGGCAGTCCAGTTGGGGATGAATCTATCAGAAGCCCAAAAGCACAAAATGGAGTAGCTAAATGAGCTATATGAGATCAGACAAGAAGCAATTTTAAGGACTGATCTAGTTCAACATCAAAGAGCTAAGTGGCATGACAGATATATCAAAGAGAAAAAGTTTCAAGAGGGAGATTGGGCGCTATTGTTTGATTCCAAGTTTAATGACTTCAAAGGTAAATTTTAGACCCATTGGCTTGGGCCATATGAGATTGACAAAGTCTTTAACAATGGAGCGGTAAGAATCAAGGCCATTGATAAATTTCAGACTCCTCTTATTGTGAATGGCCACCGATTGAAAATTTATCATAAGCCACTCTCAAAACAGGAATTTGTCAAAATGTTCCAAGAGAATTCTGCAATAAGGCTGGTGGAGAAAAATCCTTCTTCCCCACCAGCCTAGCCTTTGTTTCTTTCAGTTTAAAAAAAAAAAAATTGTATAAGCCTGAAAACCAATCATAGATTGGCGGTCTTATACAGAAAATATAGAGTGAAAATCAGGGACACCTGACACTCTATATTTTCCAAAAAAAAAAAAACTCTCCTCTCATTCTTTTTCCATCTTCACTCCACCTCATTTGCCATTTCACTCCATCTCCATCTCATTCTCATTTTCATTTCACTTCACTCCACTTCACTTTCACTCCATTCCACTCATTTCATTTTCATTTCATCAGTAAAAGTCCCTTTCAGGACTATTTTTACTCAGTTAGTTCTTTTCTAACTATCTTTGTTCAGCTAAGTGGGTGTTGTCCCAGTTTTCGCAGCTGGAAGCAGTTTCCGCAGCCAGAAACAATTTCCGCAGCTACCAACACTCCGTTTTTCAAATTCACAGTCAAAATGTTAGTGCAGTAATCATGAAAATGCAGGTGTAATTGAGCAAATGCTATGAAGACATGGAGCATCTCCAAGACATCAAGGAAGAGCAGTTGGTTAAAAGCTATGAGCAAGAAATGACAAAGTTTCCAAAGGGATGAGCACAAATTTTTATCAAATAGAAATTAAAGTCATGATTATGCATAGTTATCAAACCATAAAAGTTCTACTATGTGCAATGATTCGGTACGATAGCTCCATTACCCACTCCTATTCCACGATATTACTCCACACACCATGCATTCATTTCTTAACGGTCTCATGATTGATTTTCGGGTTTAAACTCAAGTTGACTGCACTTTCATTTACCACCTGTACTCATGAGATGTGACCAATCCCATTACGGCTCCTCTCCACCGCATTTCCCGCAGCCATCCATTAAAACGTGTGATATTTCGTACACAGCCGTTAATTCAAAAAATCTCAACTCCACTCCGTTCACTTACCATTTTATTAAGATCATCCTCTTCACATACATGCATTTCAATTGATGAACTCATTTGCGCTGCTCATCCTCTGTTCCGCCTGTAATCTGAAGCATTCCCGTTACCTACTACCGATTGCAGCCACTGTATTTTACCATAAACCCTGCAACCGAGCTACCTTCCCTCTGCTAAACCCTCACACGCAATTGAATCCTCAGTTGAAATTCAAAACAGAGGAAGGAATGGGAAAACTACTAAGGGCAGAACCAAAAGGACCGAAATATTTAGAAGGTTACCCTCAAGCAAAAGATTTGCTGAAGAAAGCCAAATGGTGGAGATTGGAGACTTGAAGCTCATGGTGACTGAAACAACAGTAGCAGCTGCCACAAACTTACCCTAGGAAGGTGAGCGATGGTTCAAAAACAAAAGCGTGGATGAACAGGCATGGAGAATTATGCTAAGAAACCCAGGTATGGACACCACTGTGTTTACTAAAGGAATTCCTGTTCATGCATTGAAGGAAGAATGGGCCAGTCTGCTGTTAGTTATCCAAAAATTTATCACTTGCGAAGGACGCTTTGGTTCAATGTACATGTACCATGCTAGACTGTTGATGAATTTCTTAGAGAATCAGACTCTTAATTTGCCTTATTTCTTACTGTTGAGTTTGAAGAAGATGAATATTACAGTCCAAAAACACATAGGCAATATAGAACCTCGTCTATATCATCATGGACTTGTAAAAATTCTCATTGAGGACCAACTAAAGAAAAACAAAAATACTTGGGAACAATTCTTGATAAGAAACTACTTTCAAGAGCCATCTGAGGCCTCTGAAAGTAGTACACCAAAGACACCAAGAAAAAGTAGGAGAAAAGAAAGAGTACCATAGTCCAAGACTCCCCTACTACAGAAACTCAAGAAGTTGGTCAAAAAGAAAAAGAGAACAGAACTAAAGACAAAAAACATAGAAAAGAGAAAGGCAAAAGAACCATCCAAGAAGTCTACCAATCACCTAAGCCATCCATAGAAGAGGATTATCAACCACTGTCAGAGAGATTAGTGCATCTTCAAGAACAGGCTGCCATAGCAAAGAAAAAGGAAAAAGGGAAACAGAGTATACAAGAAAGGAGTACTAGTCCACCATACTTAAGGAGAAGCATCAGGCTAAGAGGAAAGGGGAGTAAAACACAAATAAAACGGCCCCACGTCACTGACTTGGGTGGAGAGACACCTGAGAAACCTCCAGCTGGCCGTAGTCCACCTCGTACTCAGCCAAGCATAGAAACTAGTCCTCCACATGATGAAAGCCCTTCTCGGCCAGAGCTAGAGAGCAGTCCTCCTCCTCCACAAGATTTTGAACTCAGTCCAAGAAAAACACCTGAAGTAGATCCCAATCAACAGGAGGTATATGACTACTTGGAATCTTTAGAAAAATCAGCTGTAGGTCCGAGTACAACTCTGCCACCAGATGCACAAGTTTAGTCCTTAAAGCAGGAGTTATTTGAATTAGAGGTCCTAAACAGGCATATCAAGCAAGAAAATGAAGCACTCAAGGAGCAGAGCAAAGTAGATAAAATTATTCATGATAACACTATGCTTCATTTGGGACTATGGCAAAAGAAAAACAAGAAACTGAAGAAAAAGTGCAAGAAGTTGAGCAGAGCATTGATCAATCTCAAATTCAGATGTCTAATAAGGAAACCCAGGATGGTGGTAGCACCAAAGAAGAAGAAAAGAGGGCTAGATGTCCTAGCAGAAGCTTCAGAACATATGGATTAGAGGGGAATGACTAAATTTTGGTTGCATGAGGACATGCAACACCTTCACAGTGGGGGTATGTTGAGTCCCAAACCTGCACTTCCCTATATACCTTTTCAGCCTTCTTTTCCATTTACTTCATCCACCAAGCTGTCAAATCATTGCATATTAGTCTAAAAAGAGCTTATGAAATGGTTTCCTAACTATGTTTATGACTGCTGTTTGATTTAGATTTTTGTTCAAGCAGCTGCGGAAACTTGTCACTTTCCGCAACCAGCTCAAGTTTCCGCAGCCATTTTGTTAAAGACTATGTTACAGGTGTCCAATGGAGAAACCGACCACATGGGCAAGCTGCAAGTGACATGTACATGGAGCGTGTCCCCTCAGTTCATCCAAATCACTCATAAACAGTCATGGTCAAAGACGGTCAAAGGAAGGGCCAAACCAAGAGTCTTGCGGTGGCACGGCTCTGTTTTTCCCATGTGAAGGTTTGCGTGACACGATCCTCAATTTCCAAAGGTATTGGCACACCTGTAGATCAACCCATGAACTGAATCGAGCAGCCACCACTCCATGGATTTAACTGTCATGATTACCATAACGCTAGATCTCAGGCCGTGGAGATTTACGTGTCTCTTTGGCAGCGTAGAATCTAGGAATTAGTTGCAGCATTTTCACTTACAAATAATGCGTTGGTATACGCTGGATAGTTAGCTTTTCAAATGTAATTTTGATTGTTGTTAGCCCACTGTAGTGTGCTTTACTTTGTCTTATTACTGTACTTTAATATATGAGAAGATAGCATTCCTGAATTCGATTTGTGACTGAGTACTGACTGGCTGAGGTTGCAGAGGGCCCCTATACACCAAGGCTCTGTATAGTTTCTTACTTGCTTTCATTTACTATTTTTATAATCATCAGCTTGTATATATTATGTTGTTCTGATGTTCATGGTTAACTGCTGTCCATATTTCCTTTTATGTTAACTGTTAGCTAATCAATGCTTTTCTTACAGGTTTTGTAGGCAGCCCGGGCAAATTTACATATTTTTAATGACTACTGACATGAGATCATCTTGTCCTTTCTGCTGATTTTCATTTACTGAGTTTTAATTCCAGCATTGTCATTTCTTTCAGTTTTGCTTTGCTTATTTACTTTTCTGCCACTTAGACATCATATTACTCATCTGTTTATGATTTCCTTTCTATAGCCAAGCGACTCAATTAGTGAGGAATCATGTAATATTACTTGTTGTAGTATGATTTAGTTTGCTTTCCTGCAAGTTAGAGATTGAATTACTTATATCATTTTCAAGAATTGAAATATAAATGAGTAGTTAAATCTTAGTTTCCTTTTATGTAATTTGATTTCCTGCAATTTAGATATCATGTTACTCAACTTGTTTATGATTACTTTCTATAGCCGGAGTGAGTCGAAAGGTGAAGGGTCAGAATGTGGGTTGAGGTAGTGTGATTTAGTTTGCTTTGCTTTCAGTCATTGAGTTGCTTTGAGTTCAGTTTTTATTTTCTTTTTCATACAGCAGTAAGGACACTGGGCCATTGTCACTAGTTCACTGCTTTGGTACATTTATTTCCTATTGAGAATTGATTTCATCACAGTCAGTTTGAAACCTTCTTTTTGAGAACTTAAAAGTTTGGAAAATCATTGTAGAAATCACCATTACCATCCATACTTAACTTTTAATTTCGCCATCTCACACTAGGGAATCCATAGAAGATAAACCTAAAAACAAACTAAAAAACTCAAAAACGACAAAAGACTAAGAAAACGGTTATCTTGCACATACAGTGCACTTCACTTCAGCAGTTTACGACTCCCGGATTGACATTTTAAATAGAAATTTAGGACACACTAAACTAACCAAACAAGAAGGAGAGATGGAATGAAGGGGGGAGAGAGGAGAGAGGGAGTGAGATACTGACATATTTGGATGGTGAAGATAGGGGGGCAGATAGAGTGAGGTGGGAGAGGAAGGGACAGAGAGGAAACAAGAGAGAGAGGAGAGAGGGAGGGAGACAGAAGGAGGGGGAGAGAGTGGTAGGTAAGAAAAAATACATAGAGAGAGAAAGGTGGAGAGAGAGAGAGAGAGAGAGAGAGAGAGAGGAGACTAGGAGGGAAGAGAAATAGAAGGGGGAGAGAGGGAGAGGTAGAGTTATATAGATATGGAGAAAGAGTGTGTATGCTTTGGGGTGATATAAAAAGACAAAGGAGAGACAAAGGGAGATAAAGATATAGATGGTAGGTGAAGAGAGGTAATAAGAGAGAGATAGAGAGAGGGATGGAAAGATAGATATATATGGAGAGTGTGTGTGTGTGTGTTTGGGGGGCTGAGATAAAGAGACAAAGAAGGAGAGATGAAGGGAGATATGGATATAGATGGAGCGGGGAGAGATGGAAAAATATTGCTTGCATAAGATCCATTAATTTCAGTGTAGATGATGATTTATAATCCTATTTGATTGATTGCACTAGATGCATTGATTTCAATGTAGACGTTGATTTATAATTATATTTGATTGTTTGCGCTAGATTCATTGATTCTAGTGTAGATGTTTATTTCTAATTCTATTTGATTGCTTTTTCTAGATGCAACGATTTCAGTGTAGATGGTGATTTCTAATCCTATTTGATTGATTGAACTAGATGCATTGATTTTAGTGTTGATGTTGATTTCTGATTATATTTGATTGCTTGCACTAGATGCATTGATTTCAATGTAGATGTTGATTTCTAATCTTATCTGATTGCTTGCATTAGACGCATTAATTTTAGTGTAGATGTTGTTTTCTAATTGTATTTGATTTCTTGCATTAGATGGATTGGATGTTGTTAATATTGAGACTGTAAATTATTAAATACATTTTTCAAGATTTAATTGAGGGGAGAGAGAGGGAAGAATATTTCTTACATTAGATGCATTGATTTCAATGTAGATGATGTTTTCTTATAATTCTATTCAAGTTCTTGCACTAGATGCATTGATCTCAGTGTAGACGTTGATTTCTAATCCTATTTGATTGTTTGCTCTAGATGCATTGATTTTAGTCTAGATATTGATTGCTAATCCTATTTGACTGCTTGCACTAGATGCATTTATATCAATATAGATTTGGATTTCTAATCCTATTTGATTGCTTTCAATAATGCATTTCTAATTTTATTTGATTGATTGCATTAGATGCATTGATTCCAGTGTAGATGATATTTTCTAATCTTATTTGATTGCTTGCATTAGATGCATTAGATGTTGTTAATCTTGAGGTTGCAAATTATTAATAAAAAATATTTTCAAGATATATTTAGTAAATACCGAAAAGGGCACTATTAAGAATTAATTAGCTATTAGAAATTGTGATACCCAGAATTAAAAGGAAATAGATATGCATAATCAATCATCATGCAAAGTGCAAATTAATCCCTGACAAGATCGCCTCCCTTCTACATCACCAACTAATTACTAATATACAATTACATATATTCAAAATTACATAGATTCAAAATTACTAATAGATAATTGCTTAGAATATTGTATTCATAATATTTATAAGAGGAAAATTTATATATTTATAAACATTCAAAACAAATCACAATATTCTTGAAGGAAATAAATTATTTCAAACATTAGCAAAGAAAAAAATCATTTCAAGAGTAATCTTGACACAATAAATTATTAAAACTACTCTTCAAGATATATTTAGTAATACTTGAGGGACACTATTGAGAATTAATTAGTTGTCAAAAGTTGTGATACCTAAAATTAAATTAAATGGATGTGTAGTATCAATACTCGTGCAAACTATTGACAAGATTGTCCCCCTTCTTCATCACCAACTAATTACTAATAGAAAATGACATACACATATAAAAATATAACACAACAATTATAACATTCAAAAACATTATCACCCAAATCCAAACATACAAACACACAAACCACTCAAAGCATCCAAACACAAATGTACAAAGCATTCAAGACAAACAACACAGACTAAATTAAAGAAGAGAATGATATGGTCATGCCAAGAAAAGAAAACATAATGTGAGTTTTGATGTTAATCTCAAACATATACATAATAATGATAATCTAAAAATATGACATTGTTGACCTCAATTGGAACAAGATTACATTGTTGGCCTCAATTGGAACAAGATTAGATCCATATAACACCTAATCTATCATGCACAGAGAGGGATCAAATCCCTCACGGTGCAAACCTTTCTCTAGGAATGTGATCCCTCTCTGTGCATGATAAATCTAGTGTTAAAAAACTCAAAATTATGTTATAAATATTTGCAATGTACATCTATTTTCTCATCTTCCTTCTTGTAGTTTGCGTTTATATTTTAATAAGGTTGGTTCTGGATTAAGGCAAAGATAAAGCAACGTTCTGGTCTGTGGCAAAGAATCGTTGCTTCACGTTTTTAAAATTATATTAAAGCTAGACATTGAAAACCAGAGATTCCAGCCACCTTTGCAAGAAATGTTAAGAGTCTTAACAAACATGCTTTTCTCCTTAACGAACAAATATAAAATCACCTGAATAAAATTACAGTCTTGTTAGTATAAAATCCATTACTAGCTGGACGCAATAAATCCATCGAGCGTTTTATAGCGAGCCAGGAACGACAGCCTATTCGATAATGATAATAGATCTTTGTAATCCTCTGAGTTGGCATGAATATATTCATACTTGAAAATTCTTTCTAAAAACTAAGGCATGCAATGGCTCTCCTTTCATGGAAAATGAAGATAAAAACAAATATTGAGTTGTCCAGAGTCAAATGCTTATTAATATTTTGGTGTCACATAGTTGTACTGCAGCTTAGTTTTAGGTATATCTAATTGGAAACACCAATAAGCATTTTTCTGGATTTCCAATTAATATTAGTCTCAGTAATCCGCGTACAGAGGTTCGAATAACGAGTATGGTGAGTAAAGTCACCTTCACAGAGTAGGTCATAGGATCATTAAGGTCACCATCGTAGAGTAGGTTCGAATGAGAAACAAGTTGTCGAGGTCATTGTAATTTCAAATTACATTATTATTAATATTATAATATTTAAACTATATTATTTTAATATTATATTTATTTTTTTATTTCATTAAATATTTAAATTATTTTAATATTATATTTGGTTTGAAATTTTTTTTAAACCATGTTAATGAAGAAAAGAAATTATATAGGTATATAGTCATTAGTGATGGTTTTTCCATTGCGACTTTGAAAATTGAATTGTGATGGGTTGCCTAATTGTATTATAAAAAAATATTAATTATATTATATAATTATTGATAATCATACAAAGTTGTTTAAAAAAATACCTCCTTTATTTTAATACAAAGATAATAAAAATAAAATGAGTAAAAAAGGTTAACTTGAATTTGAATTGAGATATATCACATTATCACTTTGAATGCTAAATATCTATCCAAACTTTTCAAATATAGTTGGCATCAACTTTTATAAATATAAATATAAATGGTGTGACTAATAAAAACCATGTTTATAAGATAAACCGTGGTAGATGTATAGAAATCAAACTTTAAATTATATATTTTTATATAATAATTATATTAAGTATTGGGAGTTTTCGCAGTACTTTATATTAGATATCATTTTTGGGATTCAACTGCGTTAAGTCATTCATCTATGATCATTTCCATGAGAGGTAGTTGTAACTGACTAATCTCTCATGAGAGCATCACCCAATGCAATGAGTGCTAAGTGGACTATTCAAAAATCATGAGAAATTAGTTATTTACGATTACCTCTCATGAAAATGGTCATAGATGAATGACTTACTTAACACAGTTGAATCCAAAAAATGATATCTAATAATAATTATAATTAAATATAAATAGTTTTAATGTGAAAATCGTTTAACTTTGATTAACTAAATTTATCTTAAATAATTAAAAAAAATATAATTATTTTTATCATTTTATTTTAATTCTCACATTACATTGATTTTCTCAACTTTATAAATTAAATTAAATTTTAAAGTAATCACAAAATTTAAAAACTCCATATCAATCATTTTACCTGAATTTGTAATGGCATTAAAAAAGTCAATGCCAATCATCTCATACAAAATTCCAATCACTTTACAATTTATTCTTTTGTTATAATTTGTTATAGTTTTTTATTATTATAGTGATTGAATTATTAATTTAGAAAACAAATTACTTTTGACATCATACCTAAATATATAGTGGCATCATTACTTTTATAGAATTCAAATCACCTTTCACATCGTATTAACTTTAGTTTTGATTAAATATATAGGAAGATGTGGTAGTGATAAACATTTAAATGTCCGCTCCATATAGAAGAGATATAGTATTGATACAATCGAGCATTAAATAAAAAAATATATTTAATAATAAAACATAAGATGGAGTTGAGAGGATGAGGGAACTACGGGAAAGAGGTTATGGGTAGGCCCTGTGTGGCTGCTGCTTGTAGATGTAGCTGGCTGTACTGGTTACACACACATATACCTTGGAACAGACGCAACATTTTAATATACCCTTTCTTCGTAACAGAGGATTTTTTACACTTTGGTTTTTACAGCGGGCATTTACCAGCATCATAGTTTGGGGCATTGACCCATGGTTCTAGCCGTTTGGCTGACATACTGCTCATTCTCTCGATGGTTACCTCCGGCAGCTGGCAATACCCTGCCCTAGACAGCGATGGACCTAGACTTGGAGGATTATTCGAAGGAATCGTTAGCGGAGGGTTCTATCTAGACAACCCCATGCTCAGATAAGTATGAGGCGCATTCGTTTGGCAATGACCTGTAAGAAGCTATCTTCGGGCTCCCTTCCTTTTCTAGCCCATCTGACCATCGTTTGATCGTGCTAGATAACCCCCCTACCTGGTCGTCCCTCTCTTCTTCTCTGTCTTCCCTAGGGTTTTGCCTAAACCCTAACCCTTCATCCCCCTCCCCTATTCACGCCCCTCATTCACCTTCGTCCATTTTACCCTCCAACCCACCTGCTCCTCCTTCCATTTTGACTCCCCATATCCTGCCGAGCTCAACCTTGCCCCCCTCTAGCAGTTATACCACCGTTCCCCCCTTAATCGGTGCACTCCCTGTCGACTCCCCCCCCGTCCCCCATAGTTTTCCCCTGAAGCGGAGCGATCCCCTGACCGTGGAGGTACCACTGAAGCTGAAGCTAGAGCCAGCAAAAAGACCAAGTGCTTTCACACAAAGGCGGTTGACACCTTCCTCAGAATCAAGGAGGACATTCGGCTGGGGGATACAATGGATTTCGCAGATAGGGTACTGGTTGGTAGAATCCGACGACAAAACTACACCGAGGCCTACATAAAAGCATGGACAATGGAGATATGGGGACACCATCTTACTGACTTGCCCACAGTCTAGACCTTTGTGAAAGGTTGGTTCGCGCTTCGTTTCTCCAGCCCAGACCTCACGAATTGGGTCCTCTCATCCTATTGGCATTTCCAGCACACCCCAATCCTTCTAAAACGCTGGTCTCTACTTTTCAACCCAGACATAGAGCAGCTTGGAGTTGGGCCGATATGGGTGAGACTCTCTGGACTCCCATTACACTTCTGGTCTGAAGATGTCTCCAGACAAATCGGTAATTCTATTGGCACTTACATGGAATCAGACAAATCCTACTCGTCCACGGGTAAGATGGCTTTCACCAGACTTCTGGTGCATATGGATACCCAGGAGGGCTTTGGGAGTACATCACTATTCAGTGGAGATCATTCACGAGGAAGCAACCACTGGATTATGAGGGCATACCATACAGATGTCGCTAGTGCCACAAGGTTGGGCACGTTTACAAGGATTGTCCCCTTATCACCAAGAAAGGAAGTCAAGTGGAGAACAAGAATCAGCAAGAGCGCCCCCAAGACAATCCACCACCCACTGTGGAAATGGAAGAGTAGCCTCCACAAGCCTCGGTTGAAGCAGATCAGGCACAAGAGAAGGATACTAGAAAGAAGCGAGAGAAAGCTCCTCTCTAGCCTCCCTCCCCACCATTAACAAGAGTAAGGGCGGCCATAGGGGATGCACACTCCACAGGTATGTCAAATCCTCCTCTCTCTTCTACTATTTCATATTTTGTATTTCATGTATTGCCTCCCTTATCGATAAAATCCTGGGCCTTAGAATCTTTAGGCATCCTCCCTACTCCTACCTCCTCGCTCCCCCCTTAGCTTCTTTATCAGATGTCCTTGGTTTAGCACTGCACTATTGCTCCCCCTCCCCCTGTTTACTCCTTCCCTCAGTCTTCCCTCATGGATGGCTCCTCCTCCCATGTCCCCTCCCATCTTCCCCCGGAATCCCATTATCCTCTTCACTCTCGGATGTGCTCCCAGGGCCTCGACATCATTGGATTTGAGGTGGTATCCCCTCCTCCCCCTCCTAAGACCTGAGATCGCCCCTCCCACCTATCCAAGGCTAAACATCAGGCAGGGGAGGAGATTTCTACAGGCAAACAGAAAACTATCAATTGGGCCCTTAGAGCAGAGCAAGCCCCTCACCCCCCCTCCATGAAGCTGCTCTCCTTTAACTATCGCAGGATGGCCAGCCCAGAGAAGAAACTGGCCCTCAAACGTCTGTTTGCTTCCGAGCCGATAGACATCATATTTCTTCAAGAAACCCTTGGTCCCGCCAGTACTATATCCCATCTACTTGAATCATGGCTTCCTGGCTAGACATTCCATTCCCTAGATGCCTCTGGGAGATCTGGAGGACTAACCCTGGGCACCTACAATCATTCAATTAAAACCTTGAGAGTTTGGGGAGGTCGGGGATACTTGACCGTAGATATCTACTCCCCAACCCTTGAAGCGGAATTCACAATCTATAATGTTTACGGCCCCTGCCAGGACAAAGCTGCTTACTGGAGAGCTTTGTTTAATTCTACCCTCTTGCAACAGAACAATATCATCCTAGGAGGTGACCTCAACTTCTCCCTGGGATATGCGGAATCTTGGGGCAACCAAGCTCAAGTAGATGCTCTATCTGATTACTTTGGGAACCTTTTGGAGTCTCATAGATACATTGACATCCCCTCAGCCAAGCTACAACCCACATGGAGGAACAATAGAATTGGGGATGCAAGCTTGGCTAGACGACTTGACAGATTCATTACTAAGGAAGACATGATCAGCAGGGGAGCTAGAATCAGAAAATGGGTGGGTTCTAGCGGCCTATCAAACCATTGACCTATATACCTTGAGATGCAGGACATAACAGCCAAAACAAAGGCCCCATTCAAATTCAATGCTACATGGCTATGGGACATGGAATATATGAAACTGGTGATCAAGTTTTGGAAGGCCAATCTCCCAAGCTTATCTGGGAACCTTTACCAATACTTTGCCTGGAACTTTCCAAGGCATGGGCCAAGAAGAAGAAGGAAGTGGAGGAACTGATCCTGAGATCAGCAGAAGCTGACATCATATCCATTGAGGAAGAATGTGGGGGTGGTGGGATGACCCAGGAGCAAAAGGACATACACTCTACAACACTTTTGAAGAGAACCCAATCCTAAGAAACAGAGAAGAAAGCTGGAGATTATGAAGTCGGGCCATCTGGCTAAAAGAAGGGGATGACAATGTTAAGAAATTCAGTGCATAACATAAATAATTACTGAGAGGAATAAATATAAAAATAACCAACAACAACCATAAACACATAAACACAAATGTTTATTTGGGAAAACCCCAAATCCAGGAAAAACCCAACCTAATAAGATCTTATTAGCATTGGCCAAAACCCTGGCCAATCCAACCAAGTGAGCCCTCACCTCTCACCTCCAGGTCTTGCATTACAATGAAGTCCTTCCAGCCTTTTATAAGCTCCACTACATATAATACCATAGGAAGAATACTATGGGTGCACAGTACCATGTGCCCCAAAACCATCATTGTTTAACCTGGTCAACATTGACTCTATCCCGAGTCAAGTTTACCTAACAATTCCCCCCTTAAACTTGACTTGGGGTTCCTTGACTAACTCCAGCCAAACCTGCTAAGTGAGACAATCCCGCTTACTCTAGCTCTTACCCCCCTTAGAGTTTTTACTCGGGGTATTGTTAACCCGACATCCCCCCTATCACCTAGGTCTAACCCAGACTTTACTGGTGATCACCGAGGGGTACACATGCCTTACCAGGTCTTACAGTAGTATGTCCATTTACATGTAATAATTCTGACTTCATTATTATTTTTTTTGTTTATTGCTGCTGCGATTCTGATCCATCCTCTTTCAATTTGATTTGCTCAAAAACTTCTATCAAACCGCTCCAACTGTGAGCTCGAGAACCTCGTAGATTCCAGCACCGGTGGCCTCACGTAGCAGAAAATGAACAATTTTCGAAGTCCCATGAACAATTTTCTTCTGTTGACCTTCTTTAAATAGCCGCATGAATCCCGAACAATTCATCAGCATGTTCCAAACCGGTAAATATCGCAAATGCACTGCAATCCCTGGAAGTTATGACACTATCTTCTGCACATTCTCCTCGAGGTTCTTCCGCGTACGATTGTTCCACCATTATTTTCCAGACCAAGAGCTGTAAAAAGGCTACATTGATCTCATCAGGCACTATAAACCCCTGGCATCAAAGAATCCCTTTAAAGCCAATATCTGGCTCTGATACCAGTTGTTAAAAAATTCACTGCATAACATAAATAATTACTGAGAGGAATAAATATAAAAATAACCAGCAACAACCATAAACACATAAACACAAATGTTTATCTGGGAAAACCCCAAATCCGAGGGAAAAACCAACCTAATAAGATCTTATTAGCATTGGCCAAAACCCTGGCTAATTCGACCAAGTGAGCCTTCATCGCTCACCTCCAGGTCTTGCATTACAATGATGTCCTTCCAGCCTTTTATAAGCTCCATTACATATAATACCACGGGCAGAATACTATGGGTGCACAATACCATGTACCCCAAAACCATCATTGTTTAACCTGGTCAACTTTGACTCTATCCCGAGTCAAGTTTACCTAACAGACAACACAAAATTCTATCACAAATATGCAAATGGCAGGAAAGTCATTAACACAATATGGGATCTAAAAGACTCTCAGGGACGATCAGTGCAATCATTTAGAGAGTTGGCTACATTGGCATGTTCACATTTTCAAAACATATACAAGGCTCCTTCTATTGCTACCCTAGCAAAAGTCATGCAGGTCACATAGCTATTCCCTGGGTTCGTTGATCAAGAGACGGAACAGGAGCTCTTGAGGGAAGTATCACTATAAGAGCTCGAAGGTACACTAAAGTGGATAAAGAAAGATAAGAGCCCAGGGCCAGATGGATGGGCAGTGGAATTTTATTTAGCCTTTTTCGAGATTCTGGGAGCGGATCTCCTTAGGCTCGTAGAGGAGAGTAGAACCAGCGGAAGGATCCTGGGCGAGCTTAAGTCTACCTTTATTGCTCTCATTCCCAAAGCTGACAAGCCCTCATCCTTTGATGACTTTAGACCCATCTCCTTATGCAACTGCATATACAAGATAATAGCCAAGATCATCGCCAACCGCATCAAGCCTATACTATCCCTCCATATATCTCGGGAACAATTTGCCTTCCTGCACAATAGGTAGATTCATGAGGCGATAGGCACAGCACAGGAACTCCTCCACTCGGTGCAGCTCAGGAAATTGAAAGGAATGATACTGAAGATAGATCTATCGAAAGCCTTTGATAGGGTAAACTGGCTCTACCTCCGCATCCTATTAACTCACTTGGGCTTTCCCTTCCCCTTCATTAAGTGGATAATGAGCTGCATAACAGATGTACCTTACAGTGTTCTCATTAATGGGTCGGCATCCCCCTTTTTTCATGCCGAGAGGGGGCTCAGACAGGGATGCCCCCTGTCCCCTCTCCTCTTCCTTCTTATTATGGAGGGCCTCAGCCACATCATCGAAGCTGAACATAGACAGGGAAGGATAAAAGGCATCAAAATATCTGATTCAATCATTTTGACTCACTTGCTCTTTGTGGACGATGTCCTCATTTTTCTCAATGGAAGCCTTGGCGACCTCACCGCCCTACACCTTGTCATGGGCATATTTCAAAAAGCCACGGGGATGGTGTTGAATGAATCTAAATCCACCATGACAGCAACAGGCTGCTCTTAGAATGAAATATTTTTTGCTTTAAGAAGGTTCCCCTTTACAACTCATCCTATTGAGGAAGGACTAAAATACCTGGGTTACCGATTGAAGCCTTTCGGCTATAAGGTAGCAGACTGGATATGGCTCATATCCAAAGTAGAAAAGCACCTGAACGTCTGGTACCACAAGTATCTCTCTAGAGCAGGCAGGTTAGTACTGATAAAAGTTGTTCTAGAAGCAACACCTGTCTACTGGATGACCTTAGCTTGGATCCCTAGAGGCATACTGAACAGATTACAAAACATATGCTGCTGCTTCCTATGGAAGGGGAAGCAGTCGGGAAGAATTTTTGCCTAGACCAAATGGGAAGCCCTGGCACTGCCTAAGTGATGGGGCGGCTGGGGAATAAAGAGACTGGACTCATTTTCTAAAGCACTCGCAACAAAGGTGGGATGGAAGCTCCTTAACAATTGCAGTCTTTGGACGAAGGTTGTCACTACCAAATACCTCTCACCCACAACTCCACTTGACTGGATAAGGCAAGGTCACAAACACAATGGGAATATCTCAATCATCTAGAAAGCGGTAACAAAGGCTATGGATCTGATAAGAAACGGCCTAACTTGGAGAATTTGATCTGGCTCCTCGGTTCGCATAGGGGAAGACCCTTGGGTAGGCTGTGACAACATGCATAGACTTCCAGAGGACCTGAGATAGCACTTAACAGCACAGGGTATTACACATATATGTCATATTGCAGATAACGACAGATCCCTATTGACTCAGCAGGCCTGGAGATCTAGAGCAGCACTTAATATTCCCTTGCCCTGGCAGCAAGAATGGAGACAATACATATCCGCGCTAACAGAGGCCCATGTCAGGATATCGGAGGGAGAAGATGAGCTCATTTGGGCTTTTGCAAAAAACGGATACTATTCCCCCAAGATTGGATACTTGGTACTTATGGACACCCACAAGCCCAGAGTTATTGAGCCGTGGTGGAACCTACTATGGAAATTAAGAGCTTCTCCCTGATCAAAGCTTCTTATGTGGTCCATACTTAACAACAAAGTCCCGACGGGTGCTAATCTAATGAAACGATCATTCTCGGGGCCTTTCTGGTGCCACCTCTGCAAAAACAACAATGAGGACATTGTACACCTCTTCCTACATTGCCCAGCCACTCAAGGTCTATGGAATGGCTTCCTTGCAGCACTCCCTATATCCAGCAGATGGCACAGGGTCAGTTTTACAGATGCTTGGAGTAACTGGTGGAAGGAAACCAACGACAAGGAAAGGAACATACTGGTGGTGATATGCTGGGCGATTTGGATTGCCAGAAACCAAATTATCTTCCAACAACAATCCCCCCACTGGCCTTCCATCTTGAACAGAGTATTTGCGGAATATCAAAGAAACAACACAAAATCAGCACAAGAGAGTTGATGCAGAAGTCATCGATCACTCCCTCCCATGGGCCTACTTTGATGGCTCAGCTCAGGAACAGGGATGCGGAGGAGGAGCTGTACTACATTTATCGGACACCCACTCCTTTAAAATACAAATGGGATTGGGCCGGGGAACAAACAACTTTGCCGAGCTTCTGTCCGCCAAATATCTCATACAATTTGCATTACATAAACATTGCATGCATTTACAACTTTTTGGGGATTCAAAACTAGTTGTTAATTGGATCAACAAAAAATACATCTGCAATGCATATACATTGAAGCATATTTTGGCTCAGATTCATAGACTTATCATATCATTTGACTCTTTTACTTGTCACCATATTTACAGGGAGTGGAACACCGTTGCTGACCACCTATCCAAAGAAGCAGCGGTCCGGGATGATGACATCTGGTTGATTTGCGAGGAACTGGATGGTGTTGTATATCAGCACTATCACAGACCTTTTATAGATCCTAAATCCATATGAGCAGCATGTGAAAAAATAGTCCCTACTTTTGATGTTTGTTTTTGTTTAAATGTACATATTTACCAAAATATATTACTCCCCCTCTGCGAAGAGGATGACAGTTTACTTTTTTTTTTTTTACACTCCAAACACTCCATCTGTGGAGGAACTCTAAAAGTTTTTCATTTTTGGTAACAGGAAATGCCTTACTACAGTAATGTTTATGCATATGCAAAATGTAATTTTCTCTTATAATGAAAATTACGACCTTTTCCACGGAAAAAAATAAAAATAAAAAATAAAACATAATATAAGTTAAATTAAAAAAATAGTAAAATTTATTAAAAATAATAGATCAATTTAATTTAGTTTTATATATTGTAATTTAGTTTTTTATATGGAGAGATGTTTTGTAAAATTACATTTAAAAATAATAAAATAATATTTACATTTCTATATTCAAGTTTCTATGATCCATAATGAATTAGACAAAGTCTTTCGGTAGAAATCACATGAGAGAATTTTTTTGCCGACGTGTTTTGAACCAACAAGTGTGGTTCAGGACCAAATGATGAACCACACTTGTTGGTTCAAAAAGCGTCAGCCAAAAAATTATCTCATATGATTTCTACCGAAATACTTTATTTAATATTTACATTGACAAATTAAAAAATAGTAATAGAAAAAAAAAATGTTGTTTATGGATAAAATACTTTAATTCTCACTTTAATTTATATCAACTTTATATAGAGAAACAATGTAAAAAAAAAAACAAACTTTTTTGTATGAGAGAAATATATAATTCCTCTACTATTTAAACAATTCATAAATAATATGTAAAAATAACATTATTAATATTATATGATATATTATTCCTTCTATATTCATTTGGCATGTACTATTTAAGATATATATATATATATATATATATTAATGTCATATGTAAATAAAATATTCATTCTATATTAATTTCATATGTATTATTTAAAACAAAATTATATTTTAATTTCATCTTTAAACAAAATATTTAAGTAACATGATTTTATATGAAATTTATTAAAGAAAGATAAATAAATTTAATTTAAAAAGATTTCTTATATTTTCACTTTTCATTGGAGGGGAGTTGTAAAATATATTTTTCTCTTAATATCAAGGTTATATTTAACATTTCAATTTTTTTAATAAAAATAAGGAAAGTTTAATGTTGGTTATAATTAAAATATTTCAATATGCATTCTTAGTTACACATTTTAGCATATATAGATTTTAACATATTATATATCTAGAGAGAGAGGGAGTTCTTATTCCATTATAGGTTCTTCGAAGGTTTGTAATTCTTTTTATGTTTAATATGGAGTTTATATGTAATATTTTAAGAAATATTAATAGCACACACACATTTTATTTGAAGATATAAGTGTGCATATATTAACATTTTAATGTGGAGGATGTGAATCATAAATAAAACATTTTAACATGAACTACGCCCACTTTATATAAAACAAGTTAGTGTGTTTCAAAACTAGCGTAGATTCATTTTAACTTCACATCTTTTAAAAATTAGGAGGAATCAAAGCTTTTGAAGTGTAAATCTTTCTTCAAAATCTACCGTTAAAAAAAATTCCTTCTAAGAAATTTAATCCCTCTAGAAAATTAAAATCAATCTATAATAATTTATTTTATAGTAATTAACTAAAAATTAAAATATTAATATAGAAGAAAATTAATTATATTTAAGAGATATATTATAATCAAATTACCTTTCATATTACATTAAATCATGTCTTATCAAATATTTAGCAAATTTTTGAAATAGTCTTTTTTTTTAATAATTTTTTTAATTTTTTTTAAATATTTTTCTTATCTTTTTCTACATATTTCCCTTTTATTTCTTAATAAAAATAAATTTACATTTGTATAAAGTTTTACATTATTAAATACTTAAATATTTAATTATATAGTATATTATTTTTTTTCCATTAATAATTTTCGATTTTCTCTATTTTTTATTTCCATAATTATATATATATATATATATATATATATATATACACACACGTTTTTATCATTAAACTAATTTACTATATTAAAATATTTTATACAAGAAAAATAAAAATATATAATATTTTAAAATTGATGATGATCATAGTTAACTTCCACTGAGACCAAACTTTGGTTTATCGGACATAAAGAAATGAATTATTTAGATTGATTTAAGATTTTATTCCTATGCTCAAAAACCTTGGAGAGAAGCCTCTCGAGCTCACTATAATTTTGACAATGTAAAAGGCTAGGAAGGTCAGTGACAAAGACTTTGAAACTAAGATCTAATGTGGTTGTATGCGGACATTCTAAGAGGAAGTGAGAGGAAGTGATTTTCATCCTCGATGTTCCTATTCTCACAAAGATGGCAGAAAATTTCCATCCATGGTGTTTTAGGAACAGCCTAATGACCCATTTCACTATGGAGCTCATGAGAGTTCGTTCTAACCATTTCATTATGGAGCTCATGAGAGTTCGTTCTAATCTTGGCTATATTAATTTTCTTCTTTGAGCTAGTTAAAATAGAGAGATACTTTTGATCTTCTAGGGTGAGGTTGATAGCCCCCTTATAATACCTTAATTTTCTTTTAGTTGCTGAATCTTTCTCACACCACATTTTTTCTTTGAACTTAGAAGTAACAATATTTTTAATGTTATTAATGTTTTGCAATGCAACATTCTCATTAATTAATTAAATTTTAATATTAATTATTATATAATTTTATTTAACCCAATTAAAAAGTTTGACACCAATTCTTTACTTTTATACTCTTGACCAACATGAATTTATTGCCAACCCTTTAAAATATTCAATAATGTATAGTATACATTGCCTACTTGGTGGCGCTCCATTGGCGATAACCGTGTTGAAGCTGAATTGTGAACTTCACCACCAACTAAACTGTTAACCAAATTGTTTTCTTAGCGATTTAAATATATTTCTACTTAAAGTGGACATTGAAATTACTTTCTGTGTAATCAACCATTCAAACTCCGTCCATTTCCACCAAAACTATTTAGTAGGTTTGTATCCCAAAGGCCATAACTCAAAAAGTATACAAGTAGCTTCTATGGGTAGCTCATGTAATTTGAGTTTTTTAATCCAATTAAATGGATTTTATAACGATCTCTGCTTGGGGTAGTCCGTAATTTTAAAATGTGTACAGGTACGAGACTTTGCTTTATATCCTCCTCTGCCATAAAATAAACTAATGGGCACGTACAAACAAGGCTATTCAAATTTGAGATGAAAAAAACTCTTTGTAATAGCAAAACCTCCAAAAATGTAAATGACAATCACTGTGCAACAAACTCAAACGATGAAATTTTCCATCCAGGACTCAACAATTCCTTGGTGAAAGCAATACAGCTGAAACAGAAACGATTAAATACAGGAATCAGGAAGGAAATCGCAGTGCCCGAGAAAGAGAAGCAGGGTGTGAGGCTGCAATGGCGTCTTCTGGCCGTATACTGTGATGCCATACACCAGTTTACAACAAACCAATATTTGCATTTCGGCTCCAGGTATGTTTCAGGTCTTGTGGGTGTGTATGATTCTGTGGGCTTTTGGGACGTTTTTATCTGGAAAATTGGGATTGCTTTCCCTATTTGACTACTTCCATGGATGCCTTCGCTTATGGGTGTCGTTTTTAAGGTGTTCAGTTGGAATATTGTAAATTTTATACCACTTTGCATATAAGCACTAGGATTCTAAGTTTTGATAGCATGATTTTATACAGTCTCCTTCACTTTGTACTCTGTAACATATTGCTTATTTTTGCCTTTTGCATTATATATCCTCCACTGTATCCATGTGACTCGTTTTTATCCTATGCTACAACGCCATTATGTCGTGCGTGTCTCATACATTTCGGGACGCTTGGTTTGTCATATTCTCTAAGGAGGGACCTTGTTTGCACTTAAATATTCCGTCATCAGGGACCAGTGGTCGTGCATTTGCTATATTACCAGACCATGTAAACATTTTGGTTTTCGGGTGTGTAACTTTTGGATGACTTGCCAAGGATGCTATTGTTGTTGTTGTAGATGATGGTCTGTAGTTACCCCTTTCCTCCTACTCCTCTCGCTTGAATTGGTTATTCAACTATTGTTCTAACGTGGTTTAGTTTTCCCGGTGCTAGAATCCATTCTATTTTCTGGCGGGTTTCAAATTCTCCGAGATAGGTGGGTGTCATTAACTACTGGGATCACTTGACATTTGTGACATTTGTCTGTCAGATACTTCCCCACATGTTCTGGGATCGTTGTATATCGCTCTATTTAATTTGTTTTATTCCCTGTGTCAGTGTCCACCTTTTTTGCCCGATTTGGATGTCCTCCTAGCGGCGTACTTATTTTTGGTAGTTTTGTGGTTTTATTCTCCGCACATATTTGTATCATCAAGAATGTTACCATCCGTTTCCCGAGGGGGGTTGTAAGGTCCTCAGGTGCGCATGCGATTGGGCGCCGGGTGAACCAGGCGCGGACGCTGTTGTGCGACCGGCGCACTGGCGAGAGGCGAGTCAGGGCGCACGCCGGGCGTGATGCGGGCGAGAGGCGAGTCAAGGCGCACGCCGGGCGCGATGCGGGCGAGAGGCAAGTCGGGGCACACACCGGGCGCGAGTGCGGGTGACCGACGAGTTGGCGCACACCCCGGGCGCGGGCGCGGGTGAATTGGTGAGTTGGCGCACATGCGACGCGCGCGCGGGTGGAGCGACGAGCTACAGCACACGGAGATGCGACAAACAAACGAGTTAAGTGCGACGATACACCAAACAATGGATTTGCGGTGGGATGTTTATACGACCGATTGGAAGTGGAACGATGGACTAAGGGCCGACTTGTGATGGATGTTCAGGCCGACTTAAAGTTGGACGATTAAACGTTGAAAGGAGGGTGTGTAAACGATGACGGGTGGTCGGCTGGGCAAGCCCCACCCCCACTTGCAAAGGCTATATATTAATGTGTTTTGGAGCATTCGAACAACAATCAATTCGACCAAGCAACTTCGCATAAGAGGTGCAGGTCTTCAAGTGCGCAAAGGGACAAGAGAAAAGCGCATAGCTCATGCGTTGATCTTGGTTAGGCCACACGGTTGGAGGTGCACGAAGTCTTGGCGTGGGTGTCTTGGTGACTCGGGTGAGCACCCACCCATCGTGAAAGTGTGCACGAAGGCAATTTTGCCATGATTGTAAATTTGGCTAAGTATGGAACTTGGTATCTTCCAAGTAGACATGTAAAAGCTTGTATTGTTAAAAACTTATTAATACATATATTTCGGGCAGACTCATTGTTCAGAGAATTGCCCCTCCCTTTGTACTATGAAATTGTGTTCTTGTTATAATTGCTGTTGATAATGAATGAGTATGGGTGTTCATTGGTATAAAGGCTAAACATAATAATACTTGATTGCGAAACACAAACTAAGTAAGAGAAAGTGAATTAGGCGTAGTCCACGAACATAAGTATTGGTGAAAAGAAAGTGTTCGATGGTGCCGCACCTCGCTAAGAGCAATTGAAAGACTACCGCAGGTGTAGGGGCGTGACAGTTGGTATTAAAGCTCGGTTGGAGTTGGTGAGCAAGGTTGCTTGTGACGAAGTGACAGTGGAAGCAGGTGCTTGCAGGTGAAGGAAACTGGTTTCACATACCAGTGGAACAAGGGCCGGTTCATGGTTGCAGGGAACTTGGTGAAGCTAGTGAATGGTGAAACATGTTTAGCAGAGGTGAAGCTTAGTGCTTGGGCCAAGACATGGCAGGTTTGGAAGAATGCGAAGGGAAGCTCTTGCTTACGTTATACAGGTTGAAGCGGATGAAAGAAGAGAATCCCCGGATTCGAAAGGAACTTGAAGTCTTGGAAAAGAATGTTGAAGACTAACTTCTTCAACTTGGTTGGACAATGGAGCAAGATGAAGTTGCAGATTGTGCTATCAAGGAAGAGGAGGTCGTGATGATTGAGGATGTTGCAAATGTGACAACGATGGAGGATTAACTTGAGGTTGATCAAGTTGGACCAGGATCGTGCAGTTTGCAGACATGGATGAATGAGGATACTCATTTGGAGGAACCTCATGATGATGATGTAAGTATTATTGATACTTGTGTTTCACTTGAGCATTTGGTAGATGGACCGTATGCAGGGAAGGGCAAAGTCAGTTTGCCGATGCTAGGGAGCATCTTACCATGGATGTCTATGATGAGACCTTGTATGGAGAAGCAAGGATTGTTGATTGTTGTAGGACTTGTTGGGGTTGTTTGTGACCTTATGGTAGAAGGTGCAAAGGCCCATGACAAGGGAGGAACATGATGATCGTTGTGGAGGATTGGGTTATGCTTTAGCCATATGAAGAATGAGCTAAGTGCCCGGCATGACTCATGGACAGATTGAAGGGCACACTCTTGAGGTATGATGATACCTGGGTGGACTTCTCATGGTCGAGACCAAGAGCAAGTCTTGGTGGAACCTTTAGTGGGGAGCTATGATGGAAGGGACTCGTGATGATGATGATATGGTTGGGTGACCACTATACCGAAGATTACAGACTTGGATGAGGATGATCAAATGTTGTGATGGGTCTACTTGGTTGGACTACATTGGAAACTTAGTCATGGACATCAGGTTGGATACATGGAACATGGCAGTCTTATGCAGGGACATTATGCGGGAGCACTTGTAGAGGTGTCACTTATGGGCATCCAATGAGGAGTGCCAAGGCAGGGATGTTGTGCAGATGGATTGTTATTACTTATGAGCCGATGGAGAGGTTGTGCACTTATGTACAACAAGGTCATGGATTTGGATGGAGTTGTGAGCAGGCTATGGACCATTCCTACTACATGGAGAGCTGAGGCATCTTGCAGAGACCTTTGGGCCGAGACCTGTATGCTTGCTAGGTGTTGGTTGGGGATGGTTTATGGAGCTCATGATGACATGAGATTGTTCTGACTTTTGCGGACTTCATATATGGTGGACTTAGAAAATTTGATGCATTGAGGAGCTGAGGTCAGAGACTTTGATGCAGGTGCATACTTTCAAGTACATGCATGGGTGTGGCTTGAAAGAGTGACTTGATGTGGAGGATCGATATGAGGCACTTTGGAGTGATGGAGTTACGATGATGATGATGCCTTGGTAGCAACACTTGGGCATGGGTTGAGCCGAGACTCGACTACTTTTGACACATGGGAGCTGACTGATCTATGATCATGGGTAGCACATGGATAGATGAGACAGGTACATACTTGTTTCTATGGAAAACTTGAGGGATGACACATTGTAGATATGATGGAGGTTGCTTCATGGACCTGGATGTGGCACACCGAGAGTTGGAGATGGATGAGATGATCTCTTTGTACGGAGGAGATACACATATGGATGATGATGTTGGGATAGATGTGGCTGATTTCATGTAACACATTGACACCAAACATCATGGACAGCATGTTGCAAATGAGGTGAGGATTACTTCATGGACCTGAGCATGGCTTACTTGTATGGAGATGGACTCTTGATCGAGTTGAGGGTGTGACAGGATGTTTTGAGAAACAACTGATGGTGGCATGAGGATGTTCACTCTCATGATTTGAGCGTGACAGTTGGACTGATCACCCGACTAGTTCAAACATGGAGACGCATAGTGTACAGAGATGTGTTAGCATTATGTTGGAGTATCATGGCAGCAGTTCACATGATGACACATGATGAGGTCGACATGAGATGTTGCAGTGAGCATGAAGCTTGGATGGAGGGACCAACCTTCCATGATGAGGAGCAGCATGTGGAGATTGTGACAGGGTGATCGATGATCATGGATTGAGATGATCTCTGATGTATGACATACTGCTAAGGTGTATACCTTGGTATGGGGAGCTTGGTAACAGATGGTTGCTAAGGCGAGACATGATGGAGATGGAGTTCTACATATGTTGCAGGGATGTTTGCAGTATGTGGAGGAGTTGACATCATGGATATTGATGATCTTGGTGGATGGCTACCAGGATGATATGTTGTCGAGGACGACAATGATTTTAGGTGGAGGAGGATGTAAGGTCCTCGGGTGCGCATGTGGTTGGGCGCCGGACGAACCGGGCGTGGGGGCGGTTGTGCGACGGGCACGCGGGCGAGAGGTGAGTCAGGGCGCACGCCGGGCACGATGCGGGAGAGAGGCGAGTCAGGGCGCATGCAGGGAGCGATGCGGGCGAGAGGCAAGTCAGGGCGCACGCCGGGCACGGGTGCGGGTGACTGACAAGTTGGCGCACACATCGGGTGCGGGCGCGGGTGAACCAACTAGTTGGCGCACACGCGACGGGCGCGCAGGTGGAGTGACGAGCTACGGCACACGGAGATGCGACGAACAAACGAGTTAAGTGCGACGATACAACAAACAATGGATTTGCGGTGGGATGTTTATATGACCGACTGGACGTGGAACGATGGACTAAGGGCCGACTTGTGATGGATGTTCATGCCGACTTAAAGTTGGATGATTAAACGTTGAAAGGAGGGTGTGTAAACGATGATGGGTGGTCGACTGGGCAAGCCCCACCCCACTTGCAAAGGCTATATATTAATGTGTTTTGGAGCATTCAAACAACAATCAATTCGACCAAGCAACTTCGCATAGGAGGTGCAGGTCTTCAAGTGCACGAAGGGACAAGAGGAAAGCGCATAGCTCATGCGCTGATCTTGGTTACGCCGCACGGTTGGAGGTGACACTTGGAATTTGACGAAGGTGTTGGGCAAGGTGTGCCCGTGGGTTGGTTGTGGGTGCACGAAGTCTTGGCGTGGGTGTCTTGGTGACTCGGGTGAGCACCCGCCCATCGTGCAAGTGTGCACGAAGGCAATTTTGCCGTGATTGTAAATTTGCCTAAGTATGGAACTTGGTATCTTCCAAGTAGACATGTAAAATCTTGTATTGTTAAAGATTGATTAATACATATATTTCGGGCAGACTCATTGTTCAGGGAGTTGCCCCTCCATTTGTACTGTGCAATTGTGTTCTTGTTATAACTGCTATTGATAATGAATGAGTATGGGTGTTCATTGGTATAAAGGCTAAACATAATTATACTTGGTTGCAAAACACAAACTAAGTAAGAGAAAGTGAATTAGGCATAGTCCACGAACATAAGTATTGGTGAAAAGAAAGTGTTCAGTGGTGCCGCACCTCGCTAAGAGAGGTTGAAAGACTACCGCAGGTGTAGGGGCGTGACAGGGCATGTGGTAAATTCGCGACCCTGCGTATTTCCGTTCTTATCTAACCTTCTATACTTCTCCACTTATTGGTGTCAAGAAGTGCCATTGGGATCCGTTTTGGGTCTTTTCATGCTTATTGGGGTTATGGCGGGACTCTATTCTGACTCGTCTGCCAACGAGGCTCTCATCCGAGCCATGATGGATGCAAAATCACACATTCTGCATACATCAGGTGTTGACCGTCGGGGTGGCCCATGTTCACTTGATGCTTGACACACTATTCTGGGTGATGCCCGGGTGCTAGATGGCGACCATGCGTCCCTTCATACACAGGATGGCGGACATGCAACATATGGACGTCGTTCCAAACATTGATAGCATTCCATTAAAACTACGACCCCACCACTTGCATTATCTTTGGACAATGTTGTATTGATTGACATAATTACTAGTCTACAGAAACATGCTCTCGTAAAATGGTGGTATTTCTCAGAAGTTAGTGACCTAGACATGAGAATATGGGTAGAGAAGAAGTGGAAGTCGATTTTGGGATACATGCCGACTGTTGTGCGTCTGTTGAGGGGCTGGTATAGTTTTCATTTTCTAAGTCAGGAGGACTTGGAAAAAATCAAAACTGTGCCATGGATTAATGGTAAGAGTTTCCTGGTGCTACATCAATGGTACATTGGGTACAATTCACTTCACAACATGCCACAAAACAAGCTCATCTGGGTGAAATTGTCAGGATTACCAATTGAGCTATGGACAAAGCAGGTCCTTATGGATATTGGTAATGCTATCGGAAAATTCATATATGTGGATCCTCGATGCTTGGGGGCTCCTGACAAATGTGTGGCTTGGATCCTGATTGAGAAGGAATATCATGGAGGTTTTCCAGACCATATTGAATTGCACTGGGGGGAGACTCAACTATCTCAGAGATTAGATTTCTAGGGTGTTCCTTTCAGGTGCTCTCACTGTCATCACACTAGACACCTATTGGCACAGTGCCCTCGTCGGCCGGGTGGTCGCTTGCATGGAAGGCCCTTTTCTGGTGCATATTCAAAGTCTCAATCTGGCGGTGGTCAGCCTGGACCAAACATGTGACATGGATATTCTGCTTGGAAAAAATCAGGTATTCCACTTGGCTCTTATCCTCCCCGCTCTCATGCTTTTGACTCCTCATTAAACGGTTCATCGCCCATTTTGGTTCCATCTTCTCCTTTATCATCGTCCAAGTTTGATATCCCAGCCCCCTCTAGTCTTGTTATACGTTCTCGTATACCCTCTCTGGGATTAATCCACCCATGTCAGGAAAACCCGACTCCTTTCCCGGCCCCATATCTGACTCACAACATTCCCTCCACTTCCCAAATCACGTACATTCCATCTTCGTCACCATATCTTTTCCCAAATCAGACAAAGGGACCTCGAAATAGTGTCACTCCGCCTATTTCACCACTGGACTCACCTACAAACTCAGTTGGCAGTGACCTGGACTTTCTGCTTAATAGGAAATCATTGGACTTGTGAACCCTTACCATACACAAGCCATCTGGCTCTACTTCCCCCCACATTAGTCCTACCTTTGCGGGTAACATCACTATCCAATGGAAACAAAACCGTGGAAGCCAACATTTTTGGGGTCGTCCCAGGCCTAATCCTCTTTCCTCTCCTTTGGATTGATTTTTTGTTGATGTGTCAATTGCTGACATCCCCCCCTCACGGGCCCTTAGAGCATGGTTGCCCGAGCTGGTGTCTCCATGACGTTTATTATATCTCTCAATATCTGGGGTTTGGGGGCTGCCCCGAAATATTTGGCCCTCAAGAGTCTTTTCTCCTCTCTACATCCATATATCATTCTTCTACAAGAATCCATGCACTTTGTCCCTCATGTTGTTCAATATTTTCGGAAAATGTTCCCGGAATGGCACATTACTGCTACTGTGGTTTCCGGTCTCTCGGGTGGTTTAGTGGCTATATGGGACCCTCGGTGGGTCAGAATTAAAGCTTATAGATGTTTTGCGGGCATTCTCCTTGAGGGATATATCCGCGGAATGGGTGGTCACATCCATATTTTGAACACTTATGCTCCATACAAGGATAGGGCCGTTTTCTAGGACTGGTTGTTTTCATCTGGTATTATGGAGTTGGCCTCCCTCATTATTGCGGGGGATTTAAACTGTACCATTGGTTTGGATGAAGTATGGGGATGGTCCCAGAAGATTGATCCCTTGGCCGGGATGATTCATGATGCTATACTAGCACACAACTTTGTGGATATTTTCCCGAATGAAATGGCTCCCACTTGGGACAATGGTCACGCTAGTGACGCATATGTCGCTAAGAGATTGGATCAGTTTTTAATGCATGAACAATTGGTTTCTCGTCTGGGATATGTGCATGCGGAGACAATTAGTAAATTTCTATCAGACCGCAGACCTATTACACTTGAATGTAGGAGGTCAAATGTTCAAATGGGCATGTCATTTAAATTTAACAAAACCTGGTTAGATGATTTGGAGTTTAACACTTTGGTGAGGGATTCATGGCACCGCGAATGCGATAAAGGACCTTCCCCTATGATTCACATACCGGACAAACTGGAGGCCCTTCGCGGGGAGGTCAAAATTTGGCAGAAGAAGAAAAACAAGGTTGTACAAAAAGAAATAAGGATAAAAAATGTAAACTAGACCGTCTTATCCCTTTGATGGCCACAAACAATCTTCTTGAAGCTACTTGTTCGCACATACTAGCCCTGGAATTAAAAAGGAAAAATCTCCTAGCTATTGAGGAAGCCACTTGGCATTTGAAGAGCCGGGATATCTGGATTAAAGAAGGGGACATAAATACCAAATTATTCCACCATTTCGCAAATCATCGACGCAATGAAAATACTATATGGGGGATAAATGATGTAGATGGGAAATATATCCAGTCTTAGGAGGAGATCTCCAAAGCCGTGACCTCACATTTCCAATTGGCATATGGCCGTAATGAAAACATTGTTGTCGAAGATCTCATATGGGGGATTGAACATTTCCTGACTATGTATGACCAAGAATAAAATGATGAACTGTTCAAAAATGTCTTTGAGGAAGAATTACTTGAGGTCCTTAAATCATTTAATGGTGATAAAAACCTGGGGCCGAATGGGTGGACAGTGGAGTTGTTCACACATTTTTTTGATCTATTGAAAAATGATTTGCTGGCCATGGTGGAGGAGTCGAGAATCACTAGGGATGTTCACCATCTTATTAAATCCACTTATATTTCTCTTATCTCAAAGCGCTGTCCTACTACCTGTTTCATGGACTACAGGCCGATTTCACTATATAACCTTATTTACAAAGTCATCTCAAAAACCATAGCTAGGCGTATGAGAGGTATTCTATCGCGCCATATATCTCCATAGCAGCATGGGTTTCTACAGGACAGACAAATACATGATGTTGTTGCAAATGCACAAGAATGTATGCATTCGATTCATACAAAACATCTCAATGTTGCCATTATGCAAGTGGATCTGCAGAAGGCATTCGATTGCCTGGATTGGGGATACCTCAGACTGGTCCTTTTCAAAATTGGCATTCAACCCAGATGCGTTGAATGGATTATGGTGTGTGTGGTTAATGTTGATTATTCTGTGATTATAAACGGATACCCTACAAAATTCTTCCGGGCTGGACGAGGACTTAGATAGGGTTGCTCTTTGTCTCTGCTTTTATTTATCTTGGCTATGGATGGTTTGAGCTTGCACATTTCAAAAGCGGTGGAACGAGACCAATTCCAGGCTCTGAAGATGGGTAACAACATCCAAATATCACATGGTTTCTTTGTTGATGACGTGCTCATCATGGGTATGTTAAATCGATTTGCATGGTTGTGCCTTTTTCATATATTCAGGAAATTTGCTAATGCTACTGGTTTGCATATGAATGTACATAAATCTATTATTTTACATGGAGTTTGTGATTTGGACATCATTGCATATATAATAAATTTGTTTGGAATCGGAGCTGAGATGATGGGAAATGGTATGAAGTACTTGGGGTACCATATCAAACCCTGTAAATATAGGAATGCTGACTAGAAATGGCTTGTGGATAGATTTTTTAAGAAAATATCGGGGTGGGAATATAGGTGTCTATCCCTGGGGGGTCGAGTCATCCTCACCCAAGTTGTCCTTAACCAACTAGGGGTTTACTGGGCACATCTTTATCATATCCCTGCCACCATCATTCACTATCTTAATCGAATTATCGAGAACTTTATATGGGGGGGGGGGGGGGGGGGGGGGGGGGAGGGGCGAGTCAAGAGCATAAGAAATATCATTTGTCTAAGATGTCCAATATCACATTGCCAAAAGTCATGGGTGGTTGGGGGATTTTAGACCTTCGTCACTTTGGATGGGCGTTATTGATCAAATCTCTATGGAGAGGTATATTTGGGTCTGGAACATGGAGTCGTGTCATCAGACATAAATATCTAAAGGACCATGATTTCTTATTTTGGTTCCGAAAGGATTTTATTGGAGCTAAACATAGATCAGCTATCTGGCTCAGCTTTCACAAAGTTGCTAATATCTTTCTTCAACATATGGCATGGAACATGGGATCGGGTCAAAGAATTCTCATTGGAATATGTCATATTCTAGGTGTTGGTAATGATGTTATGATCTCTGAGAGGCTCAAACAATATTTAAATGGAAGAGGAATATATTTATGGAGTCAAGCCATTACACAATGGAGGGGTCCATGCCCAGTTTGGAAAACTACACAGGAATTGGGTCTATTTGGACTTTTGGAACCTGGAATGGAACCGGATTGTAGCTGGTATGAAACAACTTGGGATATGATGTGAGGGCATACATGACAAGTTAATTTGGACAGGAAAGATGAAGACTGGAAACATTCTTATTGCTGATACATATCTTACTCTATGTTCTGAGGAAGCTCAACAAGGGAGAAACAGGTTCTATTTGCTTTCTGGAAAGCCAAAATCCCAAAAAAATAATTCTTTTTGCATGGTTGGTTTTTCATAATAAAAATATCACTTGGGAGAACTTGCAGAAGAGGCAGTGGCAGGGTCCCAGTATCTATTCTATTTGCAAAATGGAAGCGGAAAATAACAATCACATTTTCCTCAAGTGTCAACATACGGTTCAGGTATGGAAAAGGTTGTCTTCACATATCAATTTTCCATACATTCAACATGATTGCATTGTGGATTGCTTGAAGTGGTGGAGCTCTTAGAAGTCTGTCTGGAGATCCATTCCACTTATTCTTTTTTGGGAAATATGGAAGTGGAGAAATATAAGCATCTTTCAGAATTACAAGGGAGATTTCTATAAGGTAATTGAAAGTACTTTACTTAATCTTACATTGCACACTTCTATTGAATCATGCTCCAAAAATCCGACACAAGAGGTCTGATCTTCAGATGGAATATCCAATGGGATTTTTTGATGGTGCTGCACAATGGAACACATGTGGTTGTGGATTTTGGATTGCCATCTCAAATGAATTGACATACAGGACACACTGGCATGGGGGAAGCGACACTAATACCAGGGCTGAAGCAATGGCCTTATGGGGCCTCCTATGGTTTACCAACTTCCTTGATATCCCTCTCATACATATCTATGGGGATTCCAAAATCATTATTGAACAGATTAAGGGCAGGGCAAACATCAACAATCCATTGTTACTTGGCTAGCTAAGGAGAATTGAACTTCTATGGAAACAACACAACAATTCTACTGTCATGCATGTTGGAAAATAACATAACAAGGAAGTTGATGAACTTTTGAAGAGGGGATTACGAGGTAACTTTGGTAAAATGCACTTGGAAATAATTATGAATCATAATGTTTTAGATGTAGGAGACTTTCCATTTCTTGGGTAAGTTCTATATCCCCTCTTTTTTTGTATATTTTGTATGTCTACTAGTCTTAATACCTGTCAGTTCAATCACATTGGATGGAAGGACATGCTGCTAGTTTTTTTCGATCAAACAGATGATATGGAGGTGCAACAGATATCCCAAATGCATACTTTAGTTTGGGTGGTTTTTCTTAAAAACAATTGTGTCCTTATATGTTTTTTATTTATGGATACGAATTGGGTCTATGGACTGTTTATATTTCCATAATATGTTTTGATTATGGCAATAATTGTATTGGAATGTTGGATATGAATTCCCAGACAGACATTGTATAATGTGGAAACTTTGGCATGTATTGTAGGTTTGAGTGGTTAATTAAACAAGAAATAAATGAAATGAAATTGAATGGAAACTGAATCCAAACACACATGTAAAACACAAGAATTTACGTGGTAAAACCTTCACAGTGTGTCAAGGAAACATCCATGGGGCAATGGATTGGATTCTTTATTTGATCAAGAATGATTCTCCATGATTACAACAGTTCGATCATTCATCAGTTTTATAAGAGTCTCTTCTGTTACATAACTGTTGTTTCGGTGTAAAACTAACTTGGCAGTAACTAATACAACTTTTTACACATATTTACATAATTCGTTGTCAAACTCCAGCAAACTCCACCTTGAAAACAATTTTCCTAATCCCTTGCCCATACCCATTCATCATATCTTCTACAAGACAAGAGAAGTTAAACACCATCGCAACTTCTCTACTATAACTAGCTTTGTGAATATATATGATCAATTCTCCCATGTATGGACCTTCTTGAGAACTACTTTTCCGCCATTGATCACGTCTCAGAAAATGATACCTTACATCGATGTGATTGGTCTTGCTGTGATAAACTAGATTCGTAGCCAAGTGAATAGCACTTTGACTATCACAGAGTACATTCACTCTCTCTCGTGTCCTTCCAATCTCATCAAGTAGACCCTTTAACCAAATTGCTTCTTTACTAGCATCTGAAGCAGCTATATATTCTGCTTCGATAGTGGACAACGCAACTATTTCTTGAAGCTTTGACATCCAACTAATTGTTCCACCTGCAAGAGTAAAAACATAACCTATAGTAGATCTCCTTTTGTCCAAATCACCTGCATAATTAGCATCCACATATCCGCAGACTGATCCTTCACTACCATTAAAGATGATGCAATGATCACTTGTGCCACTTAAATATCGAAGCACCCATTTCATTGCTCGCCAATGTTCTTCACCTGGATTTGCCATAAACCCACTGACAACTCCAACTACATGTGAAATGTCAGGACTTGTAGATATCATCACATACATTAAGTTGCCTACAACATTTGCATATGGTACGTGAGACATATACTACTTTTCTTCATCAGTTCTAGGACTCAAAACCACAGAAAGCTTAAAGTGGTAAGTTAATGGAACATTAATAGGTTTCACATTGTTCATTCCGCACTTTTCAAGTACTTTCCACATACTTCTGCTGTGATAACCAAAGCTTACCATTTTTCCTATCTTTGTGTATCTCCATGCCCAAGATATGTTTTTCTACTCCAATATCTTTCATATCAAACGTCCTAGAGAGCTGAGCCTTTAACCTGTTAATCTCATCCATGCTTTTGCTTGCAATAAGCATATCATCAACATACAAAACTAAGATAATGAATATGCCAGTGAAACTCTTAAAGAAAACACAATGATCATACTCACTTCTAATAATGTTTTGGCTCACCATGAAGAAGTCAAACTTCTTTTACCATTGCCTGGGAGATTGCCTCAGGTCATACAATGATTTCCCGAGCTTTCTAACTAATCTCCTGCTATGATCTTGCACAAAACCTTCTCGTTGTTCCATATATATCTCTTATCTAAATCACCATGTAGAAAATGTGTTTTAACATCTAATTGTTCTAAATCAAGGTTAAATAATGCAGTTAGTGCAAACATAGTACGAATAGAAATAAGTTTTACAACTCGTGAAAAAATCTCATGAAAGTCAATACCTTCAACCTGAGAATACCCTTTTGCTACCATCCTCGCCTTATACCTTTCGATACTTCCATCAACTTTACGTTCCAATTTGAAGACCCATTTTCATCCAACAACACTTCTCCATTCAGGAAGTTCTACAAGATCCCAGGTATTGTTCTTGGTTAAAGAATCCATTTCTTCTTACATAGTCGTTTTCCATCTTTCTCTATTTGTATCATCTACTGCTTTTTGACAACAAGAAGTTTCCCCATCTTCAATAATCAAAGAAAAAGATGAAGGAGAATCTTTATACCTTTTGGGAGTTTCTCTATCCCTTGTAGACCTTCTTAGAGTGTCTGGTTGCTGAACTGGTTCAGAAACTTCAACAACTTCCTTTGTATCTTCATCACCTTTTCCTCCAGAAGTCTCTCCCTTTCGACTTTCAAAAAAAGGTCGAGCCTCCAATTGAATTTGTTGATTTGGCGATACCTGTTCCTATTCAATTCTTTCAACATTTGATTTTAAAAGAGAAGATTCATCAAATATTACATCTCTACTAATGACTATCTTCCATGATGTAGGATCCCACAACTTGTATCCTTTCACCACATAGTCATACCCAACAAAAACATAACATTTCGATTTCAGATCTAATTTTGAACGCTGATTTTTAGGAATAAGAGCGTAAGCATAACAAACAAATATCCTTAAATGTGAATAATCACAAGACTAACCTGACCAAACTTCTTTAGGAGTTTTACATAATTGCTATTGAAGGTGACCTGTTAACTAAATAACAAGTAGTGGATACCGCTTCTCCCCACAACTCCTTTTGCAGGTTAGCATTGTTGATCGTGCTTCTGGCTCTTTCCATAAGAGTTTGATTCATATGTTCAGCAATACCATTTTGTTGAGAAGTATAAACAACAGTTTTGTGTCTAACAATTCCTTCATCCTTACAGTATTGTTCAAATTGTAGAGAAGTAAATTCACCACCATTGTTAGTTTTTAAACATTTAATTGATTTTCCTGTTATTTTTTTTACCATTGCTTTAAATTGTTTAAAGAAATTGAATGCATCAGCTTTCTTTTTCAACATAAAGACCCAAACTTTACCAGAGAAATATCAATAAACATCAAAAAATATAAAGCACCTCCATATGATACAATAGGAGATGGTCCCCACAGATCAAAATGAATATAGCCCAATATTTCTTTACTATTATGAATTCTAGTTTTAAACCTCTGTTTACACTGTTTTCCATACACACAATGTTTACAGAAATCCAACTTCAAGGATTTCAAATCAGGAAGTAATTTACAGCTCATGAGTACTTGAAGGCCTTTCTCGCTCATGTGACCCAATCGCTGATGCCATAAACAAGTACCTTCGACTTCTTTCTCTGACACAATAGCTGCTTCACCCACCTGAATACTTTCTTTGAGTCTGTAAATATTTCCAACTTTTTCTACTTTCATAATAACTAGGGCGCCTTTTGAGACTTTCAACACTCCATTCTGACCTGTAAACTTATAACCATCCGAATCCAACACTCCCAAAGAAATCAAATTTTCTTCAATTCAGGTACATGTCTAACACAAGTTAATGTTCTAACTATGTTATCATACATCTTAATCCTTATATTTCTCATCCCAACAGTCTGACATGATACATTATTACCAATAAACACAGAACTTCCATTTACAAATTCATATGAAGTAAACCAATTTCTGTGTGGACACATGTGATGAGAAGCACCAGAGTCTAACAGCCAACTTTCAAAATCCTGAGAGACATTACATACATGTAAAGTTTCATCTATCATACATAATTATTCAGCAAATAAAACTTCGTCTATCATACTTGAATCAACTTGATTTGATTCTTTCTTTGGGTCATCATAGTCTTTTCGTTTCCGGCAGTATTTCTTGAGGTGTCCAATTTTATTGCAATACCAACATTTCGCTTTACAATTCTTTCCCTTTGATTTTGATTTGGAAGATCCCCTTGTTTTTTCTCCTCTTTCCTTTGACCGTCCTCTGGCTATCATCTCTTCTAATATAGTTGTTTTAGTATTTGTTTTCCTCCGTATGTCTTCAGATAAGATAGATCCCACAACTGATTCAAATTTCAAAGAATCAACAGTGCTCAAACTGATTGAAGCTACGAAGTGGTTCCACGAATTGGACAAAGAATACAACAAGGTTATAGCTTTGTTTTCTTCTTGAATTTTAACTTCCATATGTGATAATTGGCATATAAGTGTATTAAAAACATTTAAATGTTCTGCAGCATTTGTACTCTCCTTCATCTGAAGACTGTACAATTGTCGTTTCAAATAAATTCTATTGGTTAACAATTTTTTCATATATAGTTTTTCCAATTTTTCCCATAAACCTGCAACTGTACTCTCTTCAACAATGTTGAAGTGAACTTCATCTGTCAGGCATAACCTGATTGTACTGAGAGCTTGGGTATCCAAGTCCTCCCAGTCTGAATCTATCATGCTAGCAGGTTTCTTATTTTTCATGTCCAAAGCTTTGTGCAACCCTTGTTGCACTAGCAAATACCTAACTTTCAGTTTCCATAAAGCAAAGTTGTTCTTGTCGGTGAATTTCTCCACCTCGAACTTTGCATTTGTTATTTTAACTATTTCTTTCTAATTTGATTCTAACTATGCATCTAGGGTTTATTTCTGAATTTCAATTTCTCCACAATCTTCGTTCAACTATGGTTTCTTTCTGATTTTCCACAATCTGCCTTCAACTAGGGTTTCTTTCTAATTTTCTGAATTTAAATTTCTCACAATTTGCTTTCAACAAGAGTTTCTATCTGATTTTCCACAAGGGTTTTTTTTTCTGATTTAGATTTTCAACACAAAAAACTAATTCTGTTGCACCCTTTTTTTTCTTTTAACCCTCGTTTTTTTTTCATAATTTCTTTTATCTTACTACCTAGATTGATTACTTCAAGTATACAGAAAACAATTTCCAGAGAAAAAAATACTCCAAACCCTAATTTGTTTTTCAAATTCATTAGCGCTCAACAGAAAATATCATTTCTGTTATTTAAAGATGAGCAAAAGTAAATACCCGAACTCATTTCTACTGATCGAAGCTGCAAATTTTGTCAGCGTAGGCTCAATCTCTCGGCAGCTCAACGCCAATCCCTTTTGTTGGCTTTTTCTGGACACATGGACTCTTGGCGATAGCTGTTCTTTAAAAAAGAAAAAAAATAGCGGCAACTCTTTCTTCTTTCATAAAATCTGCAGCAGATATCTGAGCGAGCTCCTCTTCAAAATTCATCAACAACTCTTGCCCTTTTTTTCAGAGCGGGCTCCTGTTCAAAATTTGGCAGCAATCTTCACCTTTTTTTTCGAGTGGACTCTTCTTCAAAATTCAGCTGCAGTCCTCCCCTTTCTTTATGAGCGAGCTCCTCTTCAAAAAGAAACTCAGCAGGGCAGCACCTCCTCGATGGCGGCTATCACCTCCTCGACGGCGGCTATCTTCAAGAAATCAGCAGCAGCAACCGGGCTCCTCTTTAAAAAAAAAACTTAGCGGGTTACTCTGCAAAAAAATGGTCTCCTTGTCAACCTCTCGGTGGTAGTTTTCAATTAGCGGTTCTTTCTTGCATCTGACTATGGTTCTCTTCGATGGACGACTTTATTTCTTGGGGTTGCCTTTGTCCTCAGTCAATAGATTCCTCTGAGACCACTTGTAGGTTTGAGTGGTTAATTGAACAAGAAAGAAATGAAATGAAACTAAATGGAAACCGAATGCAAACACACAAGTAAAGTATGAGATTTTACATGGTAAAACCTTGACAGCGTGTCAAGGAAACATCCACAAGGCAAGAGATTGGATTCTTTATTTGATCAAGAATGATTCTCCATGATGACAATAGTTCAGGCATTCATTAGCGATTGGATTCTTTATTTAATCAAGAATGATTCTCCATGATTACAATAGTTCGGGCATTCATCAATTTTATAAGAGCCTCCTTTTTAACTGATCAATTTTATAAGAACCTCCTTTTTAACTGTTGTTTCGGTATAAAACTAAAAACTAAGTTAGTAGTAACTAATACAATTGTTTGCACATATTTACATAATTCGTTGTCAAACTCCAACGCCTATTGTCTATTCCTGAAGATTGATCATGTAGTAGTATAATATATCAATCCTTTTTTGAATTGAAAAAAAAAATGTATGCCAATGATGCCTCCATCCACTACCAAATTATGGCCGCTTACATACTGAAATTCATCGCTTACAAGATACAGCGCTGCTTCAGCTATGTTTTTGGCTCCAAGAGTTGGACCATTTAAATTTGGCAGGCCTCTAACAAACTCCTCTATTTTCTGCTTTTTCTGTTCAGGATCTTCTTCCAACATATCTGCATTTTCTGGATCAGATTCCGTCGGAGCATTTATCAACATTGAAGTTGTAACTCCAAAAGGAGAGATGGACTTCATCCGAATCCCATATTTTCCTAGGTCACATGCACCATTCTTTGTTAATCCAATGATGGCATGCTTCGATGCCGTGTATGCATGACGCCCATGGTGAGATTAAGTAGATGATGATGGCATGCTTCGATGCCGCGTATGCATGACGCCCATGGTGAGATTAAGTAGATCGCAGATTTTTCGAATATTCTGGAATCAGACAGATTGATATGGGTGCGGTCAAAAAATGAAAAAATGATGGTGATTATGTTCTTGAATAATTCGAGAATTTGCAATTGATTTAAAGATGCCGGCATATCCAGTGGTGTCCGATTCCCAAATATTCCGGGAATCTGCAATCAACTTAAGAATGACCGCACGCCCCAAGTTGTTCGAGAACGCCTGCAACACTTGCAATAGAAATATTGCACCCATTTCTTTTGGAAACCATTGCTCTGGCTCTGGCTGCATGTTAATGCCCGACTCCTTACACATTAACACTCGTTATTCTATCGAACTCTGCTGCATCAAATTCCATTATGCTCTTGCGCTTGGCCTACTCCCCATGGATTCCTGCCTTGTTGTAGATGATATCTAGTCTCCCATATTTGCCAACCGTTATGTTGACGAGCTCCGCCACATCCTCTTCTCTGCTCACATCGCAATGCACGTATGTTGCAGTAGGAGCCAAGGAGGCGGAGAGATTCTCTCCTGCAGTGTCATCGGTGCCGGCTATCATAACTTTTGCACCATGTTTGGCAAAAAGTCGAACGGTAGCTGCGCCGATTCCCCGCGCACCCCCTGTGATAATAGCCACTTTGCCTTCTAACCTATGTCAAATACAAGCCATCGTCAAACACATTACTGAATTAGTTTTTTTTCAGGTTAAACACTCCCTCAAGACAAACCAACGGATTTCTATGAAAGATCAAGTTGATAATTCTAACAGTGATAGTAATGAATGTAACCAATAGATATTATTAATTCAATCTAATGTTATATGTACCTAATTTGGAAGTTCTCATACATGAAGAGTTAATGGATCACCCCACTTATCAGACGGGTTGAACAATGGATCTCTGTTCCTTTCTGTATATAGTTGTAATAGACAGAGAAAATGATATTACTGGTCTGTCTTACCTTTGAAACGATCTGAGTTCATCTTCACTTCTTTCCGAAATGATAGGGACTCTGAATTGCCTATACCCATCAACTTCTGCAACTATATTGGGTATCGGCGAATACCCATTCACATCAACCTCTGCAACAAAATTTGGTATCAGCGAATACCCATTTCCGTTGCTCTCTGCAATGATATTTGTGAACACTATGGGATGGCCATTGTCTTTGGTCTCTGATACAATATTTGGCATTGGTGAATGGTTAATCTCAGTGCTCAACGGGTAAAGAGACAGAGCACACAGACTTTCGTACTACGTTTTGCTAGTAACGTTTCCTAACCAGCAGCAAACCCAGATCATACTCTCTAATTATCATTGTGCGAAGACCTTATTGGCAGTTACCAGTTATAACAGAATATGAAAGATGAGAACTAGAACCAAATACTTCTATAGAAGCTAATTAAGTTGAGCGATCGTCTTAGTAAATAATTAATATTTAATTTAAGCATTAATTGAGCGCTGATGGGTATGGATCAAGTGATGAGACAATCATGGCATTAGTTTTTAAACGACAACTTTCAAAAATTTATTAATGGAACTTTGTTCGCACTCATATTCCTTTCCCATTTTGTTGCTAAAAGATAATGTGAGAATAGAATGCCAAACCAAATGGAAGGTAGAAGGAAATTGCTCAGAAATTTAAATACATAAAGGTCTAAATGTCGCAAAAGTACCTGTAACAAGCTTGCATGAAGACTTGCAAAAAAAACTCCACATATGACCTATACACTATTGTCAGCATTGGCCACTTGCTATATATAAATATAAATTTTTCGTTACCTTTTCGGAGAAAAGAGACTGCTCTGAGAACCTATCTTCTTAAGAAAGCCGATCGACCATTTATGCAACTTTTATTTTCTTGTGTAGCCAATAGAAAACATTCATGGCATGGAACGCAGAAACAACCTTATTTCTGTTATGGGCGTAATCTCTATTTGTGTTTCGAGAAATGAAGTTATTTAGGAATTTACCGTACAAATCCATATGTGGTTGGTTAAAGCAAAATAACTGAATTTGACGTAACTATTACTAAAGTCGCAAAATAACTGAATTTGACTTAACTATTACTAAAGTCACTTTTGATTACATTACCGCTTCACTTTTGATTACATTACCGCTAGACATTCCATAGATAAGTATGAAACAAATTCTTTAATGGCAAGAACTCTCGATATCGGATTCTACTGGCGTCTCCTCAAACATATCATGAAAGCACATACGGATTGAAGGAATGAAGGTGTAATACCCTGCCCGTTTACGTTGTTGTTAATGTACCTACATTGCTATGTAGGTTGGTGAGCCGGATAAATTTGATCATAGGCTAGTGAACCTAGTTATATAATGTGGCTTGCGTGCCACATTATACGAATCCAAATGGTGGTATTACTTAGTTTGGAAAGTCCGCGGATTTCTTAAATGAGAACTCTTTTTATGATTGGTATTAAGATGGGATGCTTTATCTCAAAAAGGATGGAAAGGTCCAAGAATGTGTATTCTTTGCTCTAAAGAAATGAAACTATCAAGCACCTAATCAACTTTTGCTCCTTTGTGAAGTATGTTTGACAAATGTTATTTCAGCCTTTAAATTAAATACTGGGTGGATTGGGTCTTATGTGGAATAGTGTCTTTGCACATGGGTTGAGAAATTCTCATCTCTAAAGTTTTTTTCCTATATGTTTGTTTTTTTGGAATTTGGTTATAGAAGGAATAGAGATTTCTTTCAAAAGTCATATTTTTTGGTTTAATTGTTTATAAAATAAAGATTTTTTATTTTTAACCTTTATTACGGCAGAACCATTTTTGAGAGTTCGGAAATCTGTTCCAATGATTTCTCGCTTTGGCACTGTATGGGAACGTTCCCTTTTGAGCGGGAGCTGTAATGGGAGTTTGGGAAAGTTCTAGGAGCTTTGAAGACTAATTTTTTTGCAGCTTGGAAGAGTTGCGGGAGCTTTGAAGACTAATATTTTTGGAGTTCCGGGGTTCCCTCAGGTTGGGGAATACAATTGAACTACTCACAAAACATGAGCCTAAGTTGAAACCTTTGCAGGAAGAAATGCTAAAGACATCCTTAACACCGATATTCTTAATTGAGAAACTTGAACAATCTCTTGATGGGTCAAGGAAGCTTGTGGCACCTTGATGTAAGGGCGATATCTAGGATATCTTGTTGATGAGTATTTCTTTTGTTGTTTATGTATATATATGGTAGAAGATTATGTGTGCATATTGTATGGGATGTCATGCTGATGAGTATTTCTTTTGTTGTTTATGTATATATATGGCAGAAGATTTTGTGTGCATATTGTATGTGGCAGTCAATGCTTAAACATTAGAGTTGCTTTACTTTTTCTCTTAAGATGTAAAACTGTTCGTTTGTATTTTTAAGCCAGATTGTTTCAAAGACTTGTCATGTGTCATAATGAACTTGGCATTTTAATATTTCATATATATAAAAGGGAGAGATTTAGGGAAAGAGACACCCAAAGAATATATTTATATATAAGAGAGATTATATATTTAAATTGATTTTAATATTTGAATATTTTAATTCAATATTGATTTTGATTATTATATAAATTATATAATTAATTTTTTTTTATTTTTATATTTTATATTTTTTTGTTATATAATATTACCGTTCCTGTAAATTTTGGGGAAACCTCTAGCCATTCCCGACACCCGTACCCAAGTTCCCAACATTCCCACATTCCAGAAACTCATTCAACATAGCTTTTAACACGCGAATCTTTTAAAAGAAAAAAGGAGAAGGGATATAAGGGAGTTAGATGTTTGTGGGCTTTTTTTAATGGAGCTAGTCAAAGGGGAAGGTGTGGAGCAAGAGTTACTTTTTTATTGTATAAGAATGTGATGTTCTTGGAATAGGTCAAGGAACCATCTTTTTTGCTGAATTAATGGCAATGTAGATTGTTATTTTTTTGGAAATAAGTAAAGACATTCAAATTGGTAGGGGATTCCAAGGTCTCAATGGATTGGTTTAATGAGAGGATTGAGCTCAAAATTCTCCAGTTAGAGTAAGTTATGGAAGAGAAAAGATTGTCAACCTCAAGAACAATTTGATGACATTCAATTCTAGCGGCTTACAGGGAAAAACAATATCATAATTGATATGCTCTCAAAACAAGCTTTGTTGATGAATAATGGAGTTTGATCTTATGCAAAATTTCATAGTGATATTTAAGTTTCTGGATTTTCTTTTAATCTTTTTTATCCTACCAATCCTATGAGGAAATAGAAGATTTTATATAAGTTTTGAGGTAAGACAATATTCTAAGCTAAATGTATACAGGAGTTGACAATGGTGTATTTTTGTATATTCTCTCAATTTCAGAGTTTAAAATTGAAGTAGTTGTCTCTAGCATTTGGTAAAAGGGCATAAAATTATTTCCCATGCAAATGAAAGTTAAAATAAAAATTTGATGGTTAACTTTGAAATGAATATTGTTTTTCATTTTTTCAATTGGAGGGTAAGAAAATCTTTTATAATATGTTCTACTTTTCATTATTTTTATACTTTTTTTATTAGTAATTTTCTATATAGTTTGGAAAAAAAAAAACATGTTAACCATTTTTATCATGTTATCAATTTTATGATGTTATAATTTTTATAATATAGAATTCTATTGTCATGGAGCTCATATATAGATGTATCACTTATTGAAATTACATCTTAGTAGTAAGAATCTAAGATAAAAATATTTGGTTGTGGTGAATATTATGAAGCACAAACAATTCCAATTGGAATCAACTCCCCCTCCTCTTGTTGCTAAAATTGACAAATGGTACTTACCAATCATCCATTGCCCAACCAGTAGATGTAGTCCACTTGGTTGTATTGATTGCATACTCCATTTGTTTGCATATACTATTTGTTCCACTTGATCGGATTTATGAATATCACCTAGATGTCCTCTTTATGCCTACTTAACACAAAAATAGCTACAAATGGTATTTACCAGTCATCCATTGCCCAACCTGTAGATTATCTTACTGTATACTCCTCTTGGTTGTATTTATTGCATACTCCATTTTCTTGCATATACTATTTGTTCCACTTGCTTCGATTTATGAATATCACCTACATGTCCTTTTTATGCCTACTTAATACAAAAATAGCCACTAGGGATAGAAAACAATTTAATATAGTCTTCATTCCTTAGTATAAACTTCAACATTAAATAAGTTGTATTTAATTTAAACATTCATTTTTGTTGAGAAAAAGTCATGTTATGTTCTTTTGCACATCGTGCTATATATCAAAATGCACGTGTCAATTATTAGACTGATAATTTTTATGAAAAAAGACTTTCGTGAATTATATTTCATTTTTCTAAAATTGTGTAGTTGGAGGTTTTGAATAGTTGTTTTTTTGTAATTGGACATTGTAGTGATATCCATAAAATGATACTATATTTGGTTAAATTCATTGCAATTGTTGGAATGATTGGACCAATTACTCTATGATAAGAAAGAAGATTAATTTCATTATAAAACAAATTCATTTCATGTGAGGAATAATGTTAAGAAGATGAAAAAGTAAATGGCTAAATTCCTTCTAAATAAATCAAATGGCTAAATTCCCTCCATATAATTTATATAGAGACTACAAATAAATGGTCCACTGGAATTTCTACCCTATGATTTTTGTATACAAAGTGTAAGTAAATGATTCTATTAAATTGTTTTCATTCCTGTATAAACTGTAATATTGCTGAAATAATGCCATCTCTCGTATTCATTCAAATTTTAGATTGTATATAAAAATGGGCACAATAATACTGGTAATTTGGGAGATAGATATAACCTTTTAAATTATTTTTCATTTTTATATAAAAAGGATAATTTGTTTTACTTATAACAACTGAAAAACCAAAATGAAGATAATCCTTCCAATTAAAACGTAACTCTTGCCTTTAAATTTGGAGTTTGTGTTTGTATTTTGATAGTGTTCTGGATTAAGGCAAAGATAAAGCAACGCTCTGCACTGTGGCAGAGAATCACTGCTCACGTTTTTAAAATTATATTAAAGCTGGACATTAGAAATCATAGATTCCTGCCACTTTTTCTACTCGCCAAGAATATATGTTCAGAATTTTCTTAACAAAGATGCTACTCTAATTAGGGATCATAATATATGTTTAGAATTTTCTTTAACAAAGATGCTACTCTACATGGCCATCACATGTAAAATCACCTCAATAGAATTACGGAGTCTTGTCAGTATAAAAGCCATTGCTAGCCGTAGGCAATGAATCCATCTAACGTTTTAAAGGCCCCAGAGAACGAAAGCCTATTCGATAATGCTAATAGATCTTAGTCTTCTGTGTCGGCATATATTCATAAATTAAAAATCTTAATGAAAAAAGAGGCATGCCATGGCTCGCTTTTCAACGAAAAGGAGGATAAAGGGGCTGGGAATTGGTCGGATGATTAAAAGTGGTTGGAATCTGGGTAAAACATTTCAAAAAATCGTGTAGAATCAGTGTTTGAATCGTGTGTTTGATGGTGGAAATAGAACTATAGATTCAGCAACATGTGGAAATAGATTCAGCACCATCAAAAAACGACTACTACACCTAAAATTTTGAAATTTAACAACTATAATTAGATTTACAAAAATCCTTAACAAATTTCCTTTAAATATAACCAAAATTTCTATACCTTTCTAGGCAACTCCTCCGCCTGGTTAGACTAGGCTAAGGATAAACATAAACACAAATACGGACCTGTTCAGATTTAAATGGTATAATTGTACTGGTCATTACTTTCCTGTATGCATTTTATTTTAATTGAAAACAGCACGACGCATTTTTCTCGTTGTCCTATTAAAATTCGTATTAGTAAGGCGCGTACAGAGGTTCGAAGAAAGAGTGGGATCAGTAGCCATCACCTTCATGAAGAAGTAGGATTATAGGGTGAGTAGGGTCACCTTCGTAGAGAAGTAGGTTCGAATGAGTAGCGTCACGATCATATACAAATACAAATTACGAGTCGTCATTGTAATTTTAATAATAATATTGTAACAGTTAAATTAATTTTTATTTTTATTTTTTTAATATAATTAGATTGAAAACCCATTTTATATATCTATCTATCTATATATATTATTTTATTTTATTTTAAATTTTTAATATAATTTAATCCAGTCAAATATTTAAAGATAACACATTACAACGTATCTATATATCTTATATAATAAACTGCATAGCATATTCTAATATCATATTTAAAAATTTTAATACAATTATGTTAATAAAAATTATAAATATTTTATATATATTATTGCTTATTAAACTAAAAAATTAACCGTGAGATTATACCATCATTGTTATATGAGAAAGACTAACTTAAATTGGAATCAAAATATATCGCATTATCTCCCACACAACCATCAACAACTCTTCAAAATATATTTTACATCAATTTATTTTATTTTATTTTATTTTATTAACGAAAAAAGCATGATTTGTATTAATATAAAAGATATTTACATATGAGGAGGAACTGTAAAGAGCAGATAACTTGATCTGTAGCTGGAAAATTTTGCTATAAGATAGGAAAAAGTTAAAGGCCAACAAGGCTATCATATAGGCATAGAAAGACTCAATTCACTGGATCATGGTATATATCAGAAAAATAGACAGATAGTGAGGAGCCCAAAAAAACACACATACATATACCAAACCCATCACTCATATGAGTCAGGGGGGAGACAACATGCCTATAGAAAGTAGGAGCTAGTAGAAATCTAGGTACCTGGAAGGGTGAAATCTTCTATCAGGTAAATTGAGTCTTGATTTTGTACCTCCATTTTCCATATGCCAGGGTCTATTGCAAGGCCTTTCTTTGACAAAATGTCCGCCTGAGAATTCAGAGACCTGTCCACATGGCTGATTGTGAAAGACGGATTACTGTTCAATAGCATTTTTATCCTGTTAATCCATCCTGTAAGAAAGGGATTCTTGTTTATTATCTTCCCTGTAGCCAAACCTATTATATTTTTTGAGTCCCCATATATCTGCAACAATTGAATATTCAGGAAAGAGCAGAACTGTAAAAGGCCCACTAAAGCCATTGCCTCGGCTTTATTGTTTGTACCACGACCACCATGCCAAAATATGGAGTATTGTAGATCTTCGGCCATCAGGATGTAAACACCACACGCACACATGCCTCTTTGAGCAGCTCCATCAAAAAATGCCCTTGGGAAACCCATCAACCGCATTGTATGGTTCCTTGGAATATTTAATTTGCCAGAAGACAATTTTTTAGGAAGGGAAAAATACATCGAAGTGATTTGTACTAGCAAAGGCATATTAATATCTTTCCCATCACGAAATATGGCATTATTCCTTTTCTTCCAAATTGTCCAGAAAAGCAGAAGAGGGATTGATCTGAGAGAGACTTTCTGCGAGCTCCACCAGCCTATAGCCTCTTGGACATCTGAATGATCTACCAGACGGAAACCAAAGAATGCTGCAATTTCCTTCCACCACTGATAAGTATATCTGCATGTGAGAAAAATATGATTACAACTTTCTTCGGCATTTTTACAAAGGAGACAGATACTAGGACCTGACCAATTTCTTTTTTGGAGATTCTCCCAAGTGAGGATTTTGTTATGAAATACCAACCAGGAAAAATGTATGATTCTGTTAGGCACCCCATTATTCCATAATGATGTGGGAAAAATGTGTTGAAATGGGAGCGGAATGGACCTTGACAGAACTAGATAGATTTCTTTGACTTTTAATAAGTCCCATCTCATAACACCTCTCCATGTAAGATGATCCTTTCCATCAGAATTACATATTCCAGAACCCCTGATTGTTGTCATAATACTGGCCCACTGTTGTGCATGTATTCCACTGAGACCTAAAGTAAGACAATTCTTCCATATAAGAATGCCCCCCTGCCAATCTTCAATAAGTTGATTCCAGAAAAAGATTCCAGATTTGTGCAGAGCCAAAATTATAGATTGTGGAATTTTAAAATCCTCTCCCAGGACAGTGATATGATCATAACCTATAAACACATCTTTCCCATTTTGAACATTCCAGAATAAATTCTTGAGGAAGAAGGATTCAATTCTACGAAATTTGTTCCAAATAGCTAATCCCTGTAGTTTTCCAATTGTGCCTTCTCTATACCAGAATGTAAGGTCTTTATTCTTCATGTATTTCTTTCTGATAGTGGTAGACCAAATTATTGTCCGCATTAAAGCACTTCCACAAAGATTTACAAAGGAGGGCCTTGCCAAAGTTCCTAATGTTCATGATACCCCGGCCTCCCAGTATCTTTGGGAGAGATATTTTTGAAAGTTTGGTCAGATGATATTTGCTCTTATGTTTTCCTCCTCCCCATATAAAATTTGCCATGAGCCTATTCAAAATAGCAATGATACCAGAGGGGAAATAGAATAGGTGGGCCCAATATACAGTAATCTGGGCCAGAACAGATTGGGCAAGAATCACGCTGCCTGCTATGGAAAGGCATTTGAAATCCCAACCTTCAATTCTTTTATAAAACCTGTCTGACAACCACATCCAATCAACGATTTTGTAACCTGCAGGTCTGAGATGAAATCCCAGATATTGAAAGCCCTCCTTTAAAGACTTAGTTCCAATATTAAACAAGGCCGACAGAAAGTCCAATGTTCCCCTATCTACAACATCAAAGAAGAAGGAAGAGTTTAGTTCATTTATATAGATACCTGAAGCTTTTTGGAAATTTCTAAGTATACCATGTATACATTGCCAAGAAAGTCTACATATCATGCCAAAAATCATAATATCATCAACAAAAAGGCTATGGGAGATATAGGAACCACGACATATCCTGATAGGTCTATATTTACTTTCTTTGACCGCCTCATTGATATGTAGACTCAGCAAATCCATTGCAAGGATGAATAGAAGAGGAGAAAGAGAACAACCCTGTCGAAGACCCGTGACAGCTGCAAAAAAAAATTGTGGGGAGGCCATTTATAAGGATAGCAAAATTAACATTCTCCACACAGGCCATAATCCATTCAATGCATTCATGTTTTAAACCAATCTTACAAAGAATTCATATGAGAAATCCCCAATCTAGGCTATCATAAGCTTTCTTCAAATCTAATTGTAGAATGGCCTCATCAAGCCTTTTGTAATGAAGGGAATGTAAACACTCGTGTATTGGCCACAACCTCTATGATGTTGTATTTTCCTCAGATCTTTCTCATCTAAGAAATGAAAGTTGTACCAATCTTTCATTAATCTCACTATAGTTGGTATATATCCCAGCAAATGGTTCCATCGTTTACCAAGCCACAATCGCATCTGTGACTCCCCCATATCTGGAAAATACCACCATCCTACCAGAGCTCTCTTATGTAGGCTTGTGATTTTATTAGCAAGGAAAGTGCTATCGAGGTTGCATGCAGAGGGTGGTGGAATGGTCTTCATAGGTTGTTGTTTCTTTCTTCGTTGCAGGAAATCATCCCCGCCACCTTCTTTCTCACAAGCCGACATATTAACAGGAGGAATAATTGTATTCACCACCTCGGATTGCCACTCTTTATGGATAGATCCACCACCATAAGCTTGTTCAGCCCCGATAGTGGCCCGCACTAAGGTTGATGAGGTGGACACGTCAGAGAGGATCTCCATGTGTACTACAAGGAGAAAACTTATAGCGTTAGCTCAGAACTATATGGCAAAATTCGAAAAAGGCAATACACAATTGCTGCAGAAAGCTAGGAAGAATTTAAATGTGGGAGAGGATAGATACAGAATAGATGATGAAATACAGAAAGGTTAGATGATAATAGAATGGCATATATAGTTTAGATTCACCTAAAGGGAGAAACTTATAAGTAATATAAAGTCTTCAGATAAGTACTTACTGATTGACTATATGTCATTCAAAAAATTAATAATGAGGATAATGTAGATAACGAAATGGGAGATATTTCAAGTCATTAGAAAATCGATGGCTAGAAAAGTTATTATATACATGTCAGTTGTACATCCAACACGCTTCCAGCACATTCCTTTCCATGGATTCTCAGAACAGAGGATCGGAGAATGGAAAATGGCACTGGAAAAACCACACTGTCCATCAACCTATGGAGCCGAAACAAAAAGCCAGAATCCAATGGACTATCCTTGTTACCATGTATAGCCAATGGCTTATAATTATCAGGGAAAACAAAACACACTAACAGAAAATTATAACCATGACATCCATATCGTTTAAACATAGAGTTCAGGAAAGGTTAGGACAACAACAGATACAACCATAACATATGCACTAGCAATTTCCTAATCTACATCGAAAATCCTTGCAGGGACGGGATATTATGCAAAACTTTGAAAAAATAAAGCACGGAAAATTCAAGGAAAACACCTCCTTTATAAATAGTAATGAGCTCTGTAAGAAATGTTCCAGGTGTTCAAAAAACATTTCCTTTTACATGGATAGTGCTAAAAAAATGAGTAAGGAAAGCTCAAACCTAGCCCCTCCCGAGTGTTTATGTAACAAGATAACGATAACAGTAGAAATTATGAGCAAAACTGGGACAGGGTATCAGAGTACATACCTTAGTGCTCTGCACATTGCCCTCAATGTGAAAAGAAAGCCTGAACCATCAAAACTCCAACCTTGCGGCATGACCAATAAACAGTGCTATCGACGAGACTCCCTAAGAGGCTTTTGGAGAGGATGGTCCTAGATCAAAACTATTGAGAAGATATCTAAACTCAGAAGAGAAAAGGCATGTCTATGGGAACCCTGACCATCAACAAATACAAAATGATAAATGGAGATAGAATATCCTTTCGCTTGTCAGGAATTCAAGACGCTAACCCTCCGAGCTGTGATCTTAAGCAGGAGGGAAAGATCCTTCCACCTTACTGAGATGAGGAGAAAAACCTCCAAGAAGCGAAAAAAGATAGATTTAAACTAGAAAGGAGACTTACATGCAGGCTAGACCCATGTCGGAAGTTCGAGACGCGAGGAAGATGAAAACACAATTGGATCATGGGAAGGGTTTGCGATACGAGGAGAAAGCAGAGCAAACTCTGAGCAGGATTGAAAAAAGACAAGCCAAACCAAACCAATAACCCAAAAACAGGTAGGGATCATGAACATTAAAAAACAACACTAAGTATTCATTAATGAGACATGATACTTCTCACCTGTGAAAGCATGGAAACTCGCATCACAACATACTATTGGAAGAGGCCACATGCAAGGACATAGGACATGGCAATGGGCCACGCGCAGAGACATGGTTCATGTCTGAGGTCCACGCGTAGAGCAGCTGAGCCAAACCATCCCATTGAATTATCAATTTTACATCAAATTGTTGTAAATATATTTATAAATGTAAATACAGTTTTTAATGATTTTAAAACATTTAATTATATATTTTTAAAAATCTAATCACATATTAAGCGGTAGAGCGCTTCCAAGGGTAATAATTAAAATTAAATATAAAAAAGAAAAATATTTATTTTTATTAATTGAATTAACCTTCGGAAGTGGAAAGGGATGATCAATGGAGTGGTAAGGAATGATGGATGAAATATATTACATGACACTTTTTATATTAATCAATAATTTTTTTATTTTTTTAAACTCATTCATCTATTTTGCAATTGATAAGTTAATATTAACTATTATTGCAACGATCTTTTTTAAAAAAGAAATTTTGTTTTTTGTTTTTGTTGAAAATGCAGCAATAAAATCTCAATTTCACTTTGTCTTGGTTAAACTAGAGAAAATTCGAATTTATATCTCATCAAAAGTCTTGGAGGTAGTTGGTGACATAAATATAAAATCTTGGAGGTATTTAATTGAGGTGACATGGCACTTGTCACTTAGTTAACTCAGTTAATTCGAGTTGGGGAAGCTTGAGTTCAGTTCCATATGATTGATTGCTAATTTGTAGCAATCTATTTTTAGTAAATTTGAGGTATTGCCAAATTAATTAGTTCTAATTGTTAGTCCTAGTGGATGTGTTGTGGAAGTGGAACTTCAACCACACTCAGTGATCAACCAACTAATTGATCAACCAGGCCAAAATAATTGTTGCATGCAGAGAATTCGAGCTACCCAGTTGAGATGGAGATTGCAAGGTAGTGTATTATCAGTTGCAGCATATTCCCATGTGTACAGGTGGTACATGTAGTCAGAGGAAGTAACTAAGGGAATTGTGAAATTTAATAATGGGAAATTCCTAAATAATAGGGGCCAATTTCCAAAGGAACAACGCAAGGAAAGAACAGAGATAGACTATGCACTTGTAGGGTGTGCTCAAGCTTCAGTAAACATATGTATTCCATATCTATTCTCTGATTAATGCAATATAGATAGTAAGGGGTTTTGAACAGTTTCTTTCCCCTAGATAAATCTATGTGCATGTGTGATGTTCCATTTTTCATGTCTATGATTTATGTTCTATATGGTGAATTAACTTCCATAGATCAGTAGAGTAGCTTTGAGTCTTGTGATTTCGTAAATTTCATGAGCAGTTTCAAACATACACACTAATTTCTACATGGTATCAGAGATGGAATCAACATAGAGTAGATATTTTGAAGCTGTCATTGCAAGAGGTTCGAATTTGAAGATCATTGTTGTGGGTTTTCTTCAGGATTGAGAAGATGGCATTCAATAGACTCGGACTCGAGTATGCCTTGGAAGGCACCTAAAACTTTGTTGCATGGAAGGATCACATGGAGGCAATATTTGATGACTATGGGCTACTAGGATACATCAAGACAAATGTAGAGAAACCCCAAGCATATGATGTCTGGAATCTTTCTTAGTGGAAGAAAGATGTGACCAAGGCGACAAGAATCATATTGGAGGGAGTATGGGATCATATTGTCTCGAATCTTCACAGAAAAGAGACTTCGTTCATGATGTGGAAAGCACTAGCAAAATCTTTCAAGAATAACAATGACCATAGTAAGTTTACACACAAGGATAAGCTTTGAAGTATAAAGATGCAAAAGAATGACACAATTTTGTAGTATCTGAGCAAGTTTATACAGTGTCGTGATGAACTTTGCGAGGTCGGTGTTAATGTCCTTGAAGAAGACTTGGTAGCTCTAGCCCTTTTGGGCCTTCCAAAGAGTTGGCATAGTTATAAAGATTCGGTAGATGGTAGGGAGAAACTCCTAAGTTGGGAGCACTCATGGTCCAACCTGGTACAAGAGGAAATAAGGTGGAATACCAGAGATGGGACTTCATCGAAGGGCGAGGATGAGGAGAATTGTGCCTCGGATAGAAAGGAAAAGTAAGAGAAAGGGAAGAAATTTGAATCCAAAGAAGAATATAGTTAAGGGGGCAACAAGAAATACTTGTCTAGAATGAAGTTCTTTCACTGTCATGAATTCAAGCATTATGTCACAAAGTGTCCACACAAGAAGATGAGCAAGAAGACCTAAGGAGGAGTAGTGGGTGAAGATTTGTCTTCACAGTTTGAGCTTGAATTTACTCTCATTGCACACATGGCCAACACAATGATGGGAAGAGTGTGGTACCTGAACAACGGTGCCTCATTCCATATGATGGGGAATACATATTTTTTCAATGATTTGGAGGAGAAAGAACTCTATATGCACATCAAGATGGGAGATGATAAAACGTACATTGCAACCAGGATTGGTACAGTCACCTTTCATATGTAGTTAGGTTCCCGTCTTAGACACAAGGATGTGATGTTCATTTCAGGTCTAAAGAAGAATAGTGTCTCCATTGCAATTTCAGAAGATCGTGGTTATGATGTGATCTTCAGCAAAGGAAAGACATTCCTAAGACACATAGCCATGGGGTAGGTGAGGAAGATCGGGGTTCATGTGAAGAACCTATACAAGATAGATATGGAGGATTGTCTTGCATTGAGCACAAAGGCAGAGAAGTTGCAAAGCCACGATGTCGGTGAACTTTAGCACAAAATACTTAGACATTTGGATCATGGCACTTTGAATATCATGCAACAGATAACCACAGGCCTCCCCAAAGGAGCACTAGAGCAACATTACACATGCAAAGGGTCTACCTTGGGGAAGTACAAAAAATCCACTTTCCATGATTGGGACAACAGAGCACATGCAGTCCTTGAAAGAATCCACTATTATGTTTGTGGACATTTATTGATAGCCTCCACTGATAGGCACAAGTAATTTGTCATCTTTATTGATGACTTCTTGCAAAAGTGCTGGATCTTCTTCATGAGGAAAAAAGATGATAATTTCTCCAAGTTCTTAGAATTCAAAGCATTGGTTGAGAAATAAACAAAGAAGAAGGTGAAGGCTCTCTGCAGCGATAATGGAGGAGATTACATGCCAAATGAGTTTACAATTTTTTGTGAAAAAGAAGGCATTCGATGAGAATTGACATCACCCGACATCCTAGAGTAGGATGGGGTGGCTGACAGGAAGAACTATAACATTGTGGGAGAAACACGGGTGATGTTGCACGACCAAAGGCTACCTCTGCACTTGTGGGAGGAAGTATGCAACACAACAGTCTACTTGTAGAACAAGAGTCCTCATCGGATTCTTGGCATGATCACATAGAAGAGGATTTCTTGGGGAGGAGCCCACATTTGTCACACTTCAATATTTTTGGAGCCTTTGTTTATTTCCATATCTCCAAAGAATCAAGGAAGAAGCGAGAGCCGACAAGAGAGTTGGGAGTATTTGTGGGTTACACAAAAACTCCCCACAACTACCGTGTCTATTTTTCATCCATGAGAATGACAGTCATGCGAATGGATGTAAAATTTGATGAAGACAAAGACATGCAGAGCTCTGTTGAGAGGGAGCTTCAAATCCCACCAGAGCAAAAGATTTTAGATCCAAAGGAGGAGCCTCAAGATGTTGTGGAGTAGCCACAAGTTCAGGAGTAGAGAATGGAGATAACCACTCAAGAAAAACCATCCAGAGAAGGAAGGAAGATAACCAGGGAAACTGAGAAACCCTTGCTCCTGTAGTAAGGTACTCATCCATCATATCAATACTTCCTTTGATTGCATAGATAGGGTGGAAGATCCACCAGATGGATGTGAAAACATCATTCCTCAATGGAGTTATTGAGGAGGAGGTGTATATAAAGAAACCAGAAGGCTTCGCGACTTTTGATCGAGATTATCATGTATGCATACTCAAGCGAGCATTGTATGGTCTCAAGCAAGCACCATGTGCTTGGTACACTAGGATTGATAACTATCTCACCAGTTTGGGCTTCACAAAAAGTGAAGTGGATGCAAGCCTCTATCATATTTTGGTGGAAGTTAAATTTTTTATAATTTTTTTATATTTTTATGACTTGATTTTGACTGGTGATGAGTAGCTGATAAGATATTGCAAGGAGGAACTTGCAAGAGAGTTTGAGATAATAGACATGGGCCTCATGCACTACTTCCTCGGATTGGAAGTATGGCAAGGTAATGGGGAACTGTTTGTCTCTCAGGGAAAGTATGGAAATGAGATACTTTAGAGCTTCCACATGGACATGTGCAAACCCATGAAGACTCCTCTAGCGACAAAATGGAGGAAGGAGGATGCCACTTTAGGTGAGGAAGTGGATGTGACTATTTACCAGCAATTGATGGGTTCACTCATGTATATTGTGAACACATGACTAGATATGTGCTTTACAGTGAACCAGCTGAGTCAAGTTATGGTTAGGACAACCAAATGTTTTGAAGGGAAGTGAAGCATGTTCTACACTACCTCAGCGGCGCTACCCAGTTTGGACTTTGGTATAGACAGATAGAGGGAGTGAATATGTGTGGCTTCACCGATGTAGATTGGGAAGGGGGTCCATCATATCAGAGGAGTACATCATGTGGAATTTTCAGCGTTGGGTCTCCAACGGTTTCTTGGTACAACAAGAAGAAAATATTTGTGGTATTCATCTCGACAGAATTAAAATACATCGCTTCCAGTCAAGGAGCATGTGAGGTGATTTGGATGAGAAAGATACTTGTTGGATTGGTTGGTGAGATGATGGATCCAACTGTGATTTGTCGTGATAATCAGAGTTGCATCAAACTCTTTGAAAATATTATTTTTCATGATCTATCCAAGCATATTCATATTTGGTATCACCATCTACAGGATTGTGTGCAAGGGCATATTATGTTGTTGGAGTACATTCTGATAGAGGAACAAGATGTTGATATTTTGACGAAGGCCTTTACAAGAGGGAAGTTCGAGTTCCACAGGTGCAGGATAGGGGTGGTTGATAATCCCTTTCTTGCTGAGAGGGAGTGTTGAAAATGCAACAAGAAAATCTCAGTTTGACTTTTCCTTGGTTAAACTAGAGAAAATTCAAATTTCTATTTCAGCAAAAATCTTGGAGGTAGTTAACTGAGGTGACATGGCAGTTGTCACTAAGTTAACTCAGTTAATTCAAGTTGGGGAATCTTGAGTTCAGTTAATCATGATTGATTTCTAATTTGTAGCAATCTATTTCAGTTAATTTGAGTTATTGTCAGTTTAACTAGTTCTAACTGTCCGAAGAACTAGTGGAGGTCAAGTTGTGGAAGTGGAACTTCAACCACACTTAGTGATCAACCCTAATAGAGGGAAATGTTCCCCTAGGGCTTTTTGGGTTGAAACCCTAGCAGACTGAAAGTTATCTATTCAAAGAAACATGCATTCACACAGCCATTATGCTATTATAAGAAAATTCTATGATAAGGGTACGTACCTTTGGTCCTACGTCTGAGAAGGCCCTTAGGGTCCAAACCCTTCTTGGAGTTCCCTTCTTCTCTTTTGTCCTGCAAAACAACCAATTCAAAGAACACAGCAGTACATGGACAAAAACTTATAAAGAAACCATCTTCATGTTATAAAGAAAGGTAGTTAGTTATGAAATCCAAACAACCATTTACATATGAATTCTAAACATGAATATCATTAACATAAAGAAGATTCATTTCGGGAACCAAGACATGTGTTTCTTTTATTATAGACAAATAAAGTACATAAAAAGGAATATTTTCACCTGAGTCACCTTCAGCAGGCTCCAAGCAAAGCTTCCTTCCGGATCCGTTCCAGCCTCAAGCCTCTAACAAACTCCTTCCATGACTCTCTCCATGATGTCATAAATGGTGGATGAACATCAACACACAAGGAAACAAAGGTTTCCTGTACAAAATGGGGGAAGTGCAGAAGGCACAAGGGACTTCAGATCTGGTCAATGGAAAAATCTCAGCATAACAACCTTTCTCTCTCTTCTCTCCTCCCTTAGGCCTTCCCTTTGAGGTCTTTTTATACCACTCCCAAAGTAGTTTTTTAGTTAGGAGTTGGTTGGAAACAGTTGGGCCACAGGCACTAACAGGTGATCAGCAGGTAAAACCCACGATCTCCGCCCGAAAATAAGGAGTTTTATATTTTTTTAAGTGTTTTAATACATACATGTGGGTTGGATATACACAGACCCGCGTATACACGCGTTTAACTCAGGGAAATATCGCGTATAAGGGATAAAACACTATTTTTTAAATTTTAGGACTAGGTCTAGAAGGAGGGGTTGCCCTAGGCCATGAGTACAGCATCACAAACCAGAAGAGTGAGATTTGGAGCTATAACAGATGCCCCCTAATATATGAGGTCAGAAGGGGTACATGATGGCTGAAATGTATTATGCAAGTACATGGAAAGGAAGTCTGTCAAAAACCGAGGAGGACTTCACTAGAATTCAGCCTGCCAAGCCACGAAAGGAGATCAGAAAGAAACACTGTCTGAGGCAGGCATACCCATGCTCAGAAAAGTAAAGCATGCCCGCATATCAAGTACAAGCGGATCCACTAAGCATACAAGTATAAAGGACTGAAAGATACATAATGGGTCATATGATCATGATGAACAAGTTCATGTCTGAATATCACATATAAGACTGTCAATGATGCTGAAAGATGCGACGGATCACTGATATCAAAGACTGATCCCAAATGGTACCAACTGAACATGATGGAATAGGATGGTACTACACTGCAACCTCAGGTGCCAGCATATAGAATGTCGCCATGACTGACTGCAACATATAAAGTGGAGTGGTATCAACTAGCAGCAACAGGAGCAACTATCAAGTGAACCAATGAATGCTGATACAACCTGAGGTCTTCACCGACTGCCGTGGTACATTTCTACACCATGAGAATAAATGATCTAAAGTCGACCATGTGAGAAATCGTTTGATTACCGGTCATTGATGTATACCGTTAACAAACGCGAGACTACTCACTGATAATGATAATGAGAGTCAAGGTACCCAGTACAATCTAACAAGTGTGAATATATGAGCTGGAGTCGAACACCTGTAAGAATCTATCGATCAGGAGACAATGATGGTTTCCCACTGTCGATAGCGAAGGATCTGCCACTAATGACTGCAAACCCCAAGGTACTGCCAAATGGACTCTAGATCTTTGCACCAGAGCAATAAGTCAGAGTCGATAAGGAAAGATCTGCTAGAAGGAAGGCATTAAGGTATCCTTCATCAATCTAGCGCGAGTGTAACCCGTAGGCCAATAATGTGGAAGGGATCGGACGAAAAAGATGTAGTAACCCAACCGAAGTATGTTTCTGGCATACACAAGATGTGGCTAGCGCACGGCAGAAACCCTCTAAACCAACCAATAATGAAAGATGACACAGAGGCAAGGTATCCACCAATAGGGTCAAATGGAAACCAAGGTACTGCACGAATCCCAATGTGTGATAATGTAAGCTGACGTCGAACACAAGGGAAACCACTCAGTCAAAGACCCATGATACTGATCGATGCTGAGCACAAGGTGACCTATCGATAATGAAAATAGGGCCAGGGTGCGGCTCTAGGCCTGTCCTCAGAGCAAGATGTCGTCGTCGATAAGGACAAGACCCGCCAGCAAGAAGTCAATGTGGACCTTCTCAAACCGGCATGAGTAAAGGACCAATATAACTGATGTGATGATAGACATGACACTGAAAATCAGGGATGGCCGACTGAAGAATGAGTCAAGAGACACCGCAGAGAGGCCGACTCAGGCTAACTTCCCTTGAACAAAAGCACGACTCAATGTGACTATGTGGCAGCATATGATGACTCTGTATAAGTTTGTCATGCAGGAGGTACAAACGAACCCTCCATATGATTGGAAGAGATAACCAATCGGGGGAGAACTCACTCAATAACAAGGTTATGGCATACCTAAGTCAAACTAAATCCCACCCACACGGAGGAGACTTTGTTTTGAGTGCTTTGTTCAAGGGTGACACGACTGACTCTAGCTGCCAACAATAAATGGAAATAATGTCCTGTTCCCGCTCTTTTTTGGAATATTTAATTTTTTTTGTCTTTTTCTGTTAAGCTGGAAAAAGAATAAAAGAATGCTATGGTATAGTGGAAAGAACGAGTGTCGGTGAAACAGATGATCTAGTTCCTGGGAAAGGAACGTTCCTATGCTCAATGCAGGGAGGTGAAAACTGGTCAATGACACTCAAAGGTATGTTCCTTCCACGGGTCAAGGTGTGTCAAGCTGCAGAAGTCAAACGTATGCAAGGTTGATTTTGCAGACGTCATGGTCAAAAGTTGGCTTAAACACGAGTCCAAGTGAAGCCAGCTCTAGGCCAAAAGGTGCAAGTGGTCAACATGCAATGCAGTAGTACAACTCAACACAAAGGAGCCTCTAGGGTATAAGGCCAAAACGAAGCGAAGAAGCTAAGAGGAATGAGTCTTCAACGCATAAGTCATGGCGGGACTACAAAGGACTCCCGAGCCTACTCAAATCGGAGCAGCATGGGCAACAAATGTCAGTGAGGTGCTAACTAGGATGCCCATGTAAAGGATGGCTCTACCATCGTGTCATGATTTAAAGAATCGGCGAGTGAAGATGGCTGATGAACCATAACACGATGGGATCGACCCTATGGCATATGTATCGGAAAATGGAGGCTAGTATGCAGAATGCAACGGAAAAATGATGTCCCTAACCTATATGCCAGTGAGAAAACGATACCTGCCATGATGGGTCATCAGTCATGGAACCGTCTCGAAACTGAAAATCGTCCAAAATGCCTTGAAAAACAGACCAATCTCGACATTCCAAGCTCCCAAGTTAAAAGTCACATGAGGCCAAACAAAATAAAATTTTGAAAAAAATTTGCATTTTCAAGACTTATAAAAAGCATTTTGGACTCACCATTTTTACCATTTGAGTTTGAGAGCAAAGGATTTGGAGCAAAAGGAGCAAACTTCCCACAGCCAGATTCAATCGTTCAAATTCGTTGAAAACCTCCAGGTAACTCTTATACTCAGCTTGCAATTGATTGTGACAGGTTTTAAGATTTTTGATTGATGTTTCACCATTGAACTTTTGTCAAAAATTTCCCCGCGACGTATACGCGGGTTGGTAATATTGAACCCGCGTACACACGGGCCTTATATGCTACTGTGTGCACAGGGACCCGCGTATACACCGCGAATCATTTTTAAACAAAAACTAACGGTTTTAAATCGATTTTTTCTCAGGATGCCTATCACGTGGCGTGAAAGAGAGCACGCAGCAGTAGACAATGAAGTTATGAACAGTCCAGAAGCATTAGATGCACTACGGGGATGCGGTTTGCTTAAATTTTTCAAACTTTTGAATATGAAAGCGAACACGTGTCTACTTGAGATGCTCATTGATTATTGGGATGTCGATGAGGAAGCCTTTATGATCGATCAGATGCCGCTCAGGGTAGAAGTGGAGGATATCTATTTTATCACGGGCCTTTCCTGAAGGGGAGAGGTAGTACAGTCCCAGAGCAGGACACGGAGTAGCCTCTCGATAGAGGACTATGTACAGATATACTGCTCGGGACATCCTAAGAAGGTTGGGAGCCAGATTTCCATCACACATGTGGCGAGTTTATCACTTAGGATTATCCTGTTCACCATGGCTCAAGTGAACGGATCATCCTCTCTGCATCAGGCGTCACAGCTAAACATGAGCGTGGCAGTTGACTGTCTCACTACTGTGTTCAACTGGTGTACTCCTCTTCTGGCCAACATGAAGAGCCAGCTCACTTCTATCAAGAGGGGACAGACCAAGAACTTTGGATATGGGAATATCCTGTGTACTTTCTTTTTCGAGAAGGTTCCCGCACTCTGCCCCAGGGTAGCAGTTTCCATCAGCACCCCACGCGATCCACGCATGGGCCGGTGGGCTGATATGATGAAATGTCTGGGGGGTGGGGAGGTCCCACGGACTGCCTTCGATGATGACTTCTTCACCTGGTGGGATCAATAGATCATCGCCGTGGATGACTACCCCTATGCTGGGCTAGATTTTCGAGGAGATCCTGATCTAGCGTTACCACCGAATGCAGCATGGGGCGAGATTGGTAAGATTTTTTGATTTTATGATTTTTTTGGATTTTTCAAATATAATGATGCATTTTGAAAAATATTTTTTGATGAGATTCAAATGACTAATATGATGATCATGTTCCAGACATTGGGCCAGTACGACCAGATGGATTCCCGCGGCATGGACGGCGTGGTTGAGGAGCCGAAGAGGTGGCTGCTAATACAGAACGAACTCTAAACAACGTCCAGCGACACTTGGCGAGATTGAGCTGTCGAGTACCAATGGCTGTCATAGAGGACCTTCCTGAGGATATGCAGCGTCATGTGGTTGGCATGCCACGTGACTGGGTTCCCACTTTTCGGTGTGTGGCCAATGCTATAGTTACATACTTAGACGCTCATCCTGAGCCGAGGCATTAGATATGCCGGACATGATTATGGGCATTTGAGTCCCAATTTTGTATATTTTTGGACATACATATGTACACTCGAGACACTTTATGATATCTATATATATATATATATATATATATATATATATATATATATATACAGTTTGACTTTTTGATGCTTGATTTTATTGTGATGAATGATTGATATGCCAGTCTAATGCTTGATTAGCGATAAAATCAGCTAACCAATTCAGAGATCTTGGAATGTGAAAATAATTAATATAAGTAAATGATCTTTGCAACAACCTCACCCTTAAATACTGGCGATATAAGGATGGATCCCGTACCCGATAAATGTTATTTAATTGAGACACTATCAATTGAGAATCAAGATATACTACCAACGAGTCGATCCCATGAGAGATTGCCTCGGATAATAAATTAATAACAGAAGTATACTCAGCCATATTGTTTGAAGTAGGACCGATACATACGCCTCTTGATGCCATCAATTGACTAGTTGGATAATAAAGTACCCAAGCTGCGGAAGCAACATTCCGGGTGTGCCGACTAGCACCATCGGCGAACCCAAAAGAGACCAAATCATCCATCGACACCTGCCACAGCAGACCAAAAAGTGCTGATATCAGAAAACTCTCGACGATATATGTACAAATATACATAAAGTACAAAGAAGCCATTGCCTAGCCAAAGCTAAGCAAAGCACTTCATTAGGTAGAGCCCGTCAGGGGGCTCCGCCAACTTACTCCTAGGGATGTTTATAGGTACGATGATCGAACCAATCAATATACTTCCTTCGGCAAATGAATGTGTTGGAGCCAAAGGGACCGTACAAACATCGCTAGTCGAACTGGAGGACTGAGATTCAACTTCATGCACAGGGGAATGAAAATGTAGCCGACGATGTAAATCTTCCAAAGGTCGATCTACAACCGTCATTGCTTCGAATATCGCTTCGTTCAATGGAAAAACAATATCCGAGAAATCCGATGCAGAGGTGGAATCAAGGGTCCAAAAATGAGCCACATCACCATCTATCTCCTTCCCAGAGGAAGAAGTAGAATGGTTATCTACAGAGTTATCGATAGATTCACATCTAAGCTCTATTGCAGATATAAGAGATTCTATTCCACCCACCTTGTTGTCACCTGATGTGGTCACAGATGAAGCTAAGGTTCCATGTTTTGGAGAATAATGAGTTTGAACAAACTCTCTCCGTAAAGCGTCCCTGGAGGATGAAATTGTATCTATCCCAGCTGTAGGAGGGGGAAGATTAAACGTACTCATCAATGAAGAGTACATCCCGACTCCTAGACTCTCAGTAGGTGGATAGGGGTTACCCACTAAAGGAATAGTAGAGTCAGAGCTTGTTTGAGGATCGAGTGGACAATAGTCCAATTGATCAACCTTAACGATTTTCCCCTCATGAGGAAAGCAAATGACACGAAACAGAGTTGAAACAATGGCGTCCATTTCGTATACCCAATTCCTTCCTAATAGGAGATTATAGTATAGGTTAGCATCTATGACCTCTACTTCAATATTAACGACCTTTCCTCCAACACATATAGGAAAGGTCGGGATAATCCCGTATGGCCTATGAGAATGACCATCAAATGCTGTCAATAGGGTGGGTGAAGGAATGACCGACGGTGATCCAATGGCCTTCCAACATGACATAGACATGACACACGTGGAAGCTCCCTCATCTACAACCGTCCGAAAAATATTCGTTTTCTGGTAGGTAGACTTTATCTGGAAAGCCATGTGATGAGGAAGTCTCTTTTTGAAATTATTCATATCAAAAGTGAGAGCTAAAGAATTACTTGGATCGACTGATCCAATCGCGGAGAGTAAAGCACTTCTCTAAGTCGGACATGACTGGAGAACCTCTAAAGCGGACATGGCGCACGGAATCTGAGACAGATCCTCCACAATGGAGTAATTCTGGGCAGCCCTAGCATTAGGATTAATTGTCGCGCGTTTAGCGGAACCTTTCGGTATCTATGGTATAGTCTCGACAAGGGGTCGCTCAATATGAAGGTCAGTACTTCTGGGAACAATCTTGTCCTTGGAAGTTTCGGCTTCACCATAATCACGTGATCGAGTAGCCACATGGACGTTAGAACCCATCATGAAAACATTTGATGATTTTTCCCCTTCCTAGTTGCCCCCTGCGGAGGTTCCAGGGTTTGAACTCGCGCCAGCAAGAAGTTGTTGCCCTTGGGGAAACGGGTTGGTTAACACAGCTTGAGAACTAGAAGTCCCTTGCTGTCCTAACAAGCGCTGAGCGTCTTCAATCTTAGGGCAGAGATGAATTAGATGGTCTCCACTGCACAACTTGCATGGAAACTTGACTTTCTTTCTCAACTCATTTCTACCACCACCAACGTTGTTGCCGGATTTATTTGCATCAGGCTTCCCATCCTAGTTCTTTTTCTTACCTCGTCCTTTCTTTTTTCCATTGGAATTTTGATTTCCTTTGGGGTTATCAGATTGGACAGCATTAATTGAAGAAGTTTGGGAAGCGCGGGGGTTAGACGATGTGACTTGGTTGTTAGAAGCAGTTTGCAAGGACAACTGCTCCAATTGATTTAACAAGTTCACTGTAGTTGTGTCTACTGACCTAATGATACCATCCGCGTGCAGGCCTGGCTTCAACTTAGCTATGTCAACCTTAGATCCAAGAGCATCTGGCAAGTATTTTTGTAGGATCCCAGACTGTGAGTAGATCAATTCTAATTGCTGGGCCCTAAAAATGGCTTGCTCCTCAGAATAGACCCCAGACATGGAGACATCCTTGGAGATCTCGGGTTGTAAAGACTTCAAAAACCACTCGAGACGGTAGTCCGGAGGGATTTCGGTTTTAGTGAGCCTCTTTCTCCGTCTCCATTCCTGAATATGGTCAGAAATGTGGGTTGCCTTATCCTGACGAAAGGTGGCCAGAAGTTCAGTTCCGGCATCATAGCGGACATGCAACTGGAAAAGATTTAAGAAAATATTGGCTAAGTCAGCGAAAGATGTAACGCTGCCCCCTGGAAACTCTATATACCATTTGGCCGCATTACGAGTCAAGGTGCACTGAAAGAGTCTCAACCTAATCGAGTCATCGATAAGGGAGTTAGATGAGCACCACAAATGGAATGTGGTTACATGGTCGCCTGGGTCTTCACCACTCTTCCCTTCGAATTTTGGAATGTCCGAAGGGAGTTTGGTTGGGACCGGAGGCCAAGCTGGATTGTACTTGATTGGGTCATTTATTAACTTAGTGAGATCTGGCAAGTTCAACGTTGCCAGAAAGGGAAGCCTAGGAGGACCTTGGGGATTCCATCCAGACTGGGCAGAACTCCCAAAGTTCTGAAAAGATTGTCCTGGAATTTGGGAGGCACCAGGCTGCCCGAAGTAACCAGTAGAACCAGGTGAACCAAAAGGAAAGCCTTGTGATCCAACAAAATTCAGAGTTTGACCAACTCCGATCGTATAGCCTCCATAACCAGCAAAGTTTCCTCCTAAAGGATGGTAAGGAGTTGATAACCCTTGATACGGATTCCAAGCCGAAGCTAGGGGAGGAATACTTTGAAACAAACTAACCGTGGAGTATGGCCTATTCCCTTGTTGGCCGATAAACGGATTCCCAGTTCCCACGCTACTAACCCCAGGGTTAGTCCAACCTTGGAAAGGATTACTGCTTTGTCCTATAGAAGAAAAAGGCATGGATCCTACTGTCAGGTTGGAGTATATGACCACTTCCAAAAGGAAAACCCTGGAATGAAGCCGATCCGCCCATCATGGACGTAGCGACACTAAACGGATTCGATGGAATACCCTGTGAGTGGGTGCCAAATGGGAAGAATCCAGTACCAAAAGCATTGGTTTGGGCATTTCGACTCGTGGACGGAATGGAGGTAGAACCAGCTAAAGATGTGCTAGTAAAAGATCTAAACAAGGAAGCAGAGGAGATGGAAATGGTTCCTCCCCCTTGCACCGATGTTGGGGTTTGCATAGTCATAGCACTTGTAGAAGCCATGCTTCCAGTAGTGGTCATCGATGGTAAGCGCGTAGTGTAACCTGGACTTGACGGTCTATGCGTCGGAGTCCCAACGTATTGCAATACGTCTGGATGAATAGATGGTAGGGGAGAATTCGAAGCCGCTAACGACTCTGAGAGTTCTTCTACCTCTATGTTATTCTCCGCTTGAAAGAGAACTCGAGAAAGGACTGGAGTGTCCCTCTCTTGTTCAGAAGTGCCAGGCCTTGCTTGGCCACTAATGCCCCCGGGAGGAGGATCAATCCCCGATGCATCAACCGGCATGGGACGGAACCCACCAGTAGTATTTCCTCTGTGCCTTCTAGGAGAAGGCTCTAAACTTGGTGGCGAAAGACCACGAAGTCTTCGAGACCGTCTAGGAGATCGGTCAGCCACTTTGAATTTTTTGTTATGATCTAACTAAAGACTCAAAAAATTGAAAGCTAGGCCAACTAAGAGCACAGAGCACACACTATAAAGTCCCTAAAGATACAGCCAGTCAAACAACTTCCAAATATTTCCGCTCCAGGTGATAAATACCGGACACCAAAATACGAGAAAGTGAATTAAGGGGCCTTCCGAAGATAGTCTAGGATGATGAGGGCCCAGTCCTATCAGCGAAGGTATCAGAGGAAGTTACGCTGACCTCCTAACAGTAGCCTGCGCCGGTGCAAGCCCCCCAGCTTCGCAAGGGTACCCTCCAGTAGTACTATCGAGAGTGATGCAACGTAAACCTCAGGTGCCACGGGATTCCCCTCCACAGCCACCTGTGTAGATCCATAGGAGTAGTAACTATGGATACCAACTCGTCGCAGAAGCTAGGCGGAACAATCGTGAGGTAAGTTCGGACAAGTAGGAGAGGGGGTATCTCTCTTCCCTGTCTTCACAGACCCTCGTGCTTAACTCCCAGATCCGGAGCTTTCCTGGTCTTCCTAACGCTATTGGATTTTCTCTCGTTATTCAGACTCCTACGTTTGACATTTATATCGCCTTGGAGAGTTAACTCTCCACTTGCCTAATCCAAGGCCATAAAGTCCTAAGCTTGTTGGTGTAACTAACTAAAACAAAAAGTTCTAGTGAATTTTAGTTAGTGCTTGATTTTAAATTAGGCTGTTCTTTAAGTCACAAGGTAATGGAAGTGAAACTAGTGGTGTTTTTTGACGCAAAAGAAATTAATAAAAACTTAACTACATGCACATGCACTTTTTCGTTTTTCGATGAAGAGCAATTTCTATAGGGTTTAGAGGTACTTCTTATAAAACATTTTTTTCTTTTCTTTTCGTTAATTCCCACTTCACAGTCACAAAAGCTAACAAAACTATGTATGCCTAAAAAAGGGGATGCAAATCTATCCTAATGCAACAACTATATGTGGATGCAAGATTTAAAACTACTCTAAAAACCAAAAAATGAAAGTTGCTTGCTTATCAAATTTTATCTTGCCACTTACAATGTCTAGATGGAATATGAGATGCTACCATTCATTTCGTCTAAACACTAAAAACAAGTTCTAAGACAGACATAAATCACTTTCACTCACTAAAAGGAAACCAAATGAAAAGCAAGTTCAAGAAAGCAAAACTAAGATTTTCTTCAAAAGTAACAAGCAAAAAAGTCTTTTCAAAAAATGCTCTCAAAAACACTGAAACTTGTGATTGAAGAATAGGCAATTAAACACTTTTGCGAATCGACACCACTCAATGGATGAAAACCCAACAAAAATAAATGTGTTTGAAATCACTCTTAACAATCAAAAGCAACAATGAAAGCTTTGGCAATGAAAACCAAAAATATCAAAACAAATTCCAAGAAAGTGTCTAACAACAACTTTCATGAAACAAAGAAGTGGATGGTCACAAAAAGCGATTTTGTCAAGCAAACAAAAAGTCACCAAAAGCGAGATTAACACAAACATTGTGATCAATCTCCCTACTCTGATGAATCAGAGCAGCCAAGATTCCTAGCAAGAAATCTTGCGTGCTTTAGCAAAAAACGATGACGCTTGCAATCAACAAAAAACAAGACCAATACTCCTTATAATCAGAGAGAATTCATAGCAAGATGCTCGCTGTAAAAAAAATAACTGATACTGGAAAATGACTGTTTCAAACTGACTCAAACCACCAAACAAACCTTCAGAGACTAAAAAGATTTATAAATCTTGAAAATTGCAATATATACGCGACTGTACTGAAGTACAGATTGCGTGTATACGCGACTGTATCTGAGGAAACCTGCGTATAAGCGAGTTCGCTCAAAGAAACAAGCGTATATACGCCTTTGTATCTAAGAAAAATAGCGTATATGAAAAGCTTCAAGAAAAATAAAAAAAACAAACTGAAGAAACTGGCAAAGCTTAAAGTTCAAGAACAGACCCGACAGTAACAAGAAGCAGGCAAGGCAGCTGAGCCCTGATTGGCTTGAAAAACACCCAAACTAGGAACAACAAGAGTGTTGTCCCCAGTGGAGTCGCCAATTCTGATAGAGGGAAATGCTCCCCTAGGGATTTTTGGGTTGAAACCCTAGCAGACTGGAAGTTATCTATTCAAAGAAACATGCATTCACACAACCATTATGCTATTATAAGCAAATTCTATGATAAGGGTACGTACCTTTGGTCCTACGTTTGAGAAGGCCCTTAGGGTCCAAACCCTTCTTGGAGTTCCCTTCTTCACTTTTGTCCTGCAAAACAATCAATTCAAAGAACACAGCAGTACATGGACAAAAACTTATAAAGAAACCATCTTCATGTTATAAAGAAAGGTAGTTAGTTATGAAATCCAAACAACCATTTACATATGAATTCTAAACATGAATATCATTAACATAAAGAAGATTCATTTCGGGAACCAAGACATGTGTTTCTTTTATTATAGACAAATAAAGTACATAAAAAGGAATATTTTCACCTGAGTCACCTTTAGTAGGCTCCAAGCAAAGCTTCCTTCTGGATCCGTTCCAGCCTCAAGCCTCTAACAAACTCCTTCCGTGACTCTCTCCATGATGTCATAAATGGTGGATGAACATCAACACACAAGGAAACAAAGGTTTCCTGTACAAAATGGGGGAAGTGCAGAAGGCACAAGGGACTTGAGACCTGGTCAAGGGAAAAATCTCAGCATAATAACCTTTCTCTCTCTTCTCTCCTCCCTTAGGCCTTCCCTTTGAGGTCTTTTTATACCACTCCCAAAGTAGTTTTTTAGTTAGGAGTTGGTTGGGAACAGTTGGGCCACGGGCACTAATAGGTGATCAGTAGGTAAAACCCGCGATCTCTGCCCGAAAATAAGGAGTTTTATATTTTTTTAAGTGTTTTAATACATACACGCAGGTTGGATATACACAGACCCGCGTATACACGCGTTTAACTCAGGGCAATATCGCGTATAAGGGATAAAACACTGTTTTTTAAATTTTAGGACCAGGTCTGGAAGGAGGGGTTGCCCTAGGCCATGAGTACAACATCACAAACCATAAGAGTGAGATTTGGAGCTATAACAAACCCATTAAATGATCAATCAACCCAAAATAGTTGTTTCATGCAGAGAATTCGATTTATCCATATGACATGGATATTCCAAGGCAGTGTACTATGAGTTGTACTATATTCTCATGTTTACAAGTGGTGCATGCAGTCAGAGGAAGGACATAAGGGAATTGCATAATTCAATAGTGGGAAATTCCTAAATAATAGGGGCCAATTTCCCACAAGAACATCGCAAGGAAATAGGAGGCTCTTCGAAGGCTTGCAAATTGGTTAAGTGTTGGTCATAGTCGGTTAGTGAGGAAGAGGGATAGACTATACACTTGCAGGGAGTGCTCAAACTTGAGTAAGCATATGTATTTCATCTTTATTATCTAATTATTGCAATACATATAGTAGGGGGTTTTCAGCAGTTGCTTCCCGTAGATAAATCTTTGTGGATGTGTGATGCTTCTTTTTGCATGTTTATGATTTATGTTCTATATGGTGAATTAACTTCCGCAAATTAGTAGAGTAGCCTCGAGCCTTGTGATTTAGTAAATTTCATGAGTAGTTTCGAATTTACACACTAATTTCTACAGTTTTTTTCATGAAATGATTTCTTATTTTCAAAGAATTTGTACTATCAAATAAATATATATTTTATTATGTAATATATTATTTCTGCCTTTCTATCATAATATTTTTTTTTTTACTAATTTTTAGTTTGGATTCGTTTTAAACATTTTTCTCAACTAAATTTTATAAAAATATATATACATTATTTTTCCTTAATTCAAATTTATGATTTATTACGAGAAACATCTAATTTTAATATATATTTATGATTTGTTACAACAACATATATATATATATATATATATATATATATATATATATATATATATATATATATATATATATCTATATATAATTTTATTTCTTATTTTTATAAATTTACATGCATAATTGTTGAAGTCTATGTTGGTTTTTCATTAGGGAAACCAATGTATATTACTCCATCAGCAGGGAAATGAGAGCACACTTCAATGTCTCAAAATATCAAAAGAAGAGATGAAGATTTTAGCTCCTAGAAAAGACACATGAGATTTAGTTGTTTGGCCATAAAAGCCCTTCTTCTCCTAGAAGATAAGAGAAGAAAAAATAAAAGGTACTAAAAGTAGATAGATGGATAAGCATGCATTCCTATTTATTTGAATGAGGCTCCTTGTTGCTTATGGGAGATCAACAAAGAACATGAAGAGGTGCCATTTATTGCTCAGTTCTCACAAGTTTGTATTCCATTTCCATCAGGAGTCATTGCATTTGATTCAGATACAAGATGGTGTCTTATTTGATCCCATTTCAATCTACATGCACTCTCCCCAAGAGAAACTTGAGGTCCCATGTCAACTATGTACATGTATTGATTACACCTTCCCTCCACCCAATCTTCCACCTTAGTCAGTACCTCACTGCGTGTAAGATTGTAGCAACTCATTAGAAAGCTCATTTTCCACTTGAGTGATCTCTTCTTGATTTGGTTGAGGGGCCACATCCTAATAGTGATTTATTGAGCTCTCGACTCATGTCTCTACACTCGAGCAACATCTCTCTTGGTAACATCTTACACCCCACATGAATTTGGCTCTTTGTCAAGGCATGGAAACCAGCTAGAAGGAAGAGAGTGTTATGGTGGGTTTTGGTCCCCCAAAAAGCATGTAGGAGTTGAGTCGCAACCCCCAACCTTATGAAGACCACATAAGGGTTGAGCTAGCCAAAGACCTATAGCATATGAAGTTAAAGAACATAGACCAAACCAAGAGATGGGATTAAAACTATATAATCAAGAGTGGTAGTGTACATATTCTCTATAGGTCCACTTGGTTCCATGGGGCCTCGTCTTGAGGAGAGAGTGTTAGCGTACCTAGGCTATATAGGTCCACTTGGTTCCATGGAGGCTCGCCTTGAGGACAAAACGAGCTCGCACATGTGTGAATAATGGAATGCCTCATGCCTAGAAAGAAACATAAACATCCAAAGAACTGATGTTCCAAGAGGGAGGATGTTAGCGACTACTTAGGTAGAAGAAACAACTCATCTTTGCCAACTCTTCACTCATGTTCTTGTTCTAACAGTCCGACATGCACTACTAAAAAGGTATTGCACCAAGCACAAAATGAGGCACTTGTTAGGTGCTTGAAAGGAAGGGAAAGCCCAACAATGGAGGACTAGCATCTAATGACTGAAAAACTCAATTTAGGTATGTTTTAAACCAATCCCTTCTTTACGTATTCGAAGTCTCAATTTGGTACCCATTAATTTAATCATTGAATGCGAAATGAGTGATAGGATTTTTCCTGCCATGAAAGCTTACTCTTAGCCACGTAAAACGACTACAAATTCCGTGTAATCCTTCCCAACTCAAATAACTCAATTAGGAAATCATAAATGAAGTGCAAATTCACCATTAGAAAATTGAGTAGAAATGCATGGACACACATTCCAACTTTTTTCCTACTTGATCCCGATTCTTTTCCAACTTGTTCACCCCATCCAGTGTAAAACTATAATTTTAATCACTACAACATCTTACTCATTTAAAAAAAAAAAAAAATTAAAAATATTCTAAGATTAATCAATCACAATTTTAATGTTAATTATTTTAGAATATTTCAACTTCTTGCGTGAACTCCGCCTAGATTAAATTGCACAGTTATATAGCCTTGATCAACAATATATTATTTGCTAATATATTATTTTCTTATATGCCCATCAGGGTTGGAATTTGACGGGGAAATATGCCCGTTGAGAGCATTTTGGTTTTTGTTTACTTCTGATCAGATCACAGGGTATGTTGGAGTGATTTTTCTTTCCTTAGTTTTGTGTTGGGAAATATTTCTTTCACTGTTGGAGTGAGTTTTCCTGCCCTAGGTGTTGGGGAATATTTTTGAACGAAAGCTGGGTAAACTTCTTGAAACATTTGGGCGAACACTTCATCCATCATCAGGGCGAGACAGCTGAAGTGAGATAGAAGAGAGGAAGACCATGTGTGTACTTCTTGAAACATAACATTTGGGCGAACACTTCATCCATCGTCAGGGCGAGACAACTGAAGTGAGATAGAAGAGAGGAAGACCATGTGTGTACTTCTTGAAACATTTAGGTGAACACTTTACCCATTATCAGGGCCAGACAACTGATGAGCTTATGGGAAATGGAAGAGAGGCAGGCCATGATTATATCGCATTGAATCCAAGATAAATCTGTAGGAGAGAATTTGAATGTTGGAAAAATTAGAAGAGGGCAAGAGAACCAGGTTGTGGTTTCTTAAACCTAAATTAATTAGTTTTAAGAAAGATGTTAAATTAGAGAAGGGGGAGGATAAAATTAAGTTTTCCCTAAACTTTGGATGGTTTAAGAAGTCCACAGTTTTCTTTCCGAAGTACTCTCCCCATGGATTTTGACTGTGAATATCTGCATACCTTGGTTTTTTTTTTTCCATACTATAACCTGAATAGTGGAACTTTTGACTTTGAAATTTGTCCTTTTTTTGCTTTCTCCGATTGATGAATTTTGTGATATATATCTATTCTGAATGGTGGAAAATGTTTTTTAACTTGCTCTGGTTGATGTATATATTGATGGTCTCACCATTTTGATGACAGAAGTGTTGGGAAATGGAACTTCATAATGATTAATGACATAGAATCTGTTATGGAAGAACAAATAAGAATTTGTTGTGTAATCAGTTATCTTTTCCATTAATGTGCTCAACATGAATGTAGTATCAACTTGGCTGCTTTTATTGAAATTTTGGATTATGTAGAATGTATTGAGTTAGAGAAATACACTACAAGAAAGGCAAAGGTGTAAGGATGACATTGGAATTCAAATGAATTACATGTAAAATAAACAGACAGAACAGATTTTATGATGGTAGATGACTGTTTGGATCCAAGTGAGCTACATCTTAGAAAACCAGAGCTGGAAAGTATATGAGGACACTAACTCTTTTAGAAACCCAGATCTGGGAAGTATACGAGGACTAACTCTTTCAGTCACTGAGCTGTCAAACTTGCATCATTCAGAAAGGATAACCTGTCTGAATCTTTTTAATAGCAACAGATTTGCCAAACTTACATCATCCGGAAAGAATTGTTTGATTGTTTTTAGTAAAATGGTAATTAGTTTGGGAGGGGAGATTTTTTCTATTTCCATTTTTAATTAGGGTTGTAATTTATGAAATAGAACTAGCAATTTACTGAAAGCATGTGGTTTCTTCTGAAAAATAGATATTTCAACAGTGGCACTGCGTTGAAATCTTGTTTAACGTTCACATAATTTTTTAATAGAATGGCATTTATATGATGGATTAGCTATAATTGATGTGTGTGGTTGCATATATTATTTATTTCAATTAAATTTTTGTAGAACGAGTGATTATTATTTTGTTTCACATATATTATTAATTGTTTATTTATTAATAATTACGTCGTAAGGCGTTCCTTTGAGAAAGACATCCCTATAATGTGACGTGTGCGATCCTGAGCCATTGATTATGTGTGTTAGATGATTGGAGTATTTTCTGACGTTTGTTTAATCTGTTTTTTTTATAGAAAAATGGTTTTTTTCCCATGGTAATGGGCCATGAAAAGCTAGGACTAGCCTGCTGGCGATGAGACTCTTCTTCTGGCGATGAGACTCTTCGCAGAGACTGCCTGCTGGCGATGAGACTCTTCTGCTGGCGATGAGACTCTTCGCAGAGAATCTTCATGTCTTTCTTCCCTGCATGCGTAGCCTTGTGCTGTTATATCAATAGCAACCCTGTGCGCATGGAAAAAAAATGACCTGTCTTGAGTTTGACAGAAACTTGGCCCGCCGTTTTCCAGGCTCGTCCAGATCATTCAAATTATATAATTCAGACAATTACGTTGCAAATCATCTTTAAAAAGTTTTATATTCAAGCACTGTTATTTGTTAAGCGAAACAATTTTGTTCTATTTTCATACGATTTTAAGGCAATTTCAATTCTTGTTCTTGGCAACTGTTTCCATTCCTAGAGTTGGGCAGCCCGAGGGTATTACAGAGGTATTTATGGCCTAAACTTTTCAATTTACGAATCATAATTTATTTGTCTTCTGTAAATGTAACTTGGTTAACTATACGTTGTCTAAATTAATCTGGGTTTCTTAAGACATTGCGTTAATCACCTCTCTATTTTGTTAATCATCAACTAATATGCTCAAGATTCTTTAATGAAGAGATTCGTTTTGGTTTGTACTTTTATCTTCAAATTTAAATTCATTAACCTTTGACTCACAGCGTGTCACCATAGATTAGAATTGTAATCACAATGTATGCCGAATGTACATTAATATTTTAAATGGAGTTTCCTTGACAATATGAAACCCCATCCAATCTGATACGATGCTCACAAGCATAAGCATCTTGAGATTTTTCTTTTGTTTAGACATATTCTAGATTTTTTTTAATTACTGTAATTTGGGTATAATTTTTATGCTATTTATTTTATAGCTTCTTTAATTCCTGTAATTTGGGTGTATTCTTCATTCTAGGTAATTAATTACTGCACTTTATATATTCTTTAATTACTGTAACTGGTTATAGTTTCTATCTTGTCCTTGTTCTGTTTTTTTTTCTTTTATAATCTTGGATGTATAATCATTTCTTAATTTTCCTATGTATCAATTTTCTTCGATCTTGTATTTTATTTGGTTGATTTTCATTTTTCCTATGTTTCAATTTTCTTTGATTTTTTTAATTTTCGCTGTTTCAATTTTCTTTGATCTTGTGTTTCATTTGGTTGATTTTCATTTTATCCTGTGTGTTTTCTATTTTTATATCAATTGTTTGTAGTTGTATGGTTGAAATTTGATTGTAATATACGCTGGTGAAGGTTTCTTTTGATCGTGCTTTTTCTTTCACATGAATGGATGAGAAGTAATTTTCACAATGTATATACAAATTGTGCATTGCTGTGCTGGAATGCTATGTTATGGATATATTTAAAATCTACTGATCCATACTCTTGGACCTTGGCTGTAGGGTGGAAAAATAATAATCGCAGATGTTTGCTGAGAGGAGATATGTTGAAAAATGAAAGGCAATTTGGTAAAGCTTTTCGTCCGGCAAGTTACTATGTTATGTTATTTTTTAATATGTTTTTTTCATAGAAAAATGGTTTTTTTCCCATGGTAATGAGCCATGAAAAGCCAGGACTGGCTTGCTGGCGATGAGACTCTTCTGCTGGTGGTGAGACCCTTTGCAGAGACTCTTCATGTCTTTCTTCCCTGCATGCGTAGCCTTGTGCTGTTATATCAATAGCAACCCTGTGCGCATGGAAAAAAAATGACCTGTCTTGAGTTTGACAGAAACTTGGCCCGCCGTTTTCTAGGCTCGTCCAGATCATTCAAATTATATAATTCGGACAATTACGTTGCAAATCGTCTTTAAAAAGTTTTATATTCAAGCACTGTTATTCGCTAAGCGAAACAATTTTGTTCTGTTTTCATACGATTTTAAGGCGATTTCAATTCTTGTTCTTGGCAACTGTTTCCATTCCTAGAGTTGGACAGCCCGAGGGTATTACAGAGGTATTTATGGTCTAAACTTGTCAATTTACGAATTAGAATTTATCTGTCTTCTGTAAATGTAACTTGGTTAACTATACGCTGTTTGAATTAATCTGGGTTTCTTAAGACATTGGGTTAATCACCACTCTATTTTGTTAATCATCAACTAATATGCTCAAGATTCTTTAATGAAGAGATTCGTTTTGGTTTGTACTTTTATCTTCAAATTTAAATTCATTAACCTTTGACTCACAGCGTGTCACCATAGATTAGAATTGTAATCACAATGCATGTCGAATGTACATTAATATTTTAAATGGAGTTTCCTTGACAATATGAAACCCCATCCAATAAAAGAGGAGTTTCCTTCACCAAATAAAGAGGAGGCTCCTAATATGTAGCCAAACACAACAATCAATTGAAATTCAAGATGTTTAACATTTATGAATATCAAGCTGTCATCCTAAGATATAGCTGAGGAAGTTTTCACAAATAAAGATGACAACATAAGATGTGGCCAACAACATCAATGACTTCAAAAAATTGTTAGAGATGCTAGCACCTGTTGAGGCAGTCATCGCCTTGCTTGCATTACTAGCCTAATCTTATGACAATCTGGTCACTTCATTTGACATAGAACCCAGATCGCCATAATAATGCAAGAGAAGACATGAAAGAAATATTCAAGGTTGATAACAAAAAACACAGTTTTCTTTCAGCAAGTAGGAACAAGAAGTTCGAGAAAAAGGTTGTTGATCTGACACAAAAAATGAGATTCACTTGCAATTATATTTTTTGTTGCTAAAATAGCAAGGTATAATTCATTTATTGCAGAAAGCAATGGCACCACACCAAAGGAGCATTGGAAAATGTTTTCAGTTGAAAAGGAGGATAAAGCAAATGTGGCAACATACTTCAGGTAGTCTGAGCCTACTTCTTACATCAATGCTCCACCGGTTGGCGCCCTTGCATTTTTCCATGGTCATCCTTCCTAGCAAGCATGTGAAAATTAATGTGCACCAAATTCCTCTCACAGAATTGAATATATTTGTACTCAAAATCTCACCCCAATGAAAAGCCCAAACAAACCATGCACCTGGCAAAGTGCACAAGCAGGCACAGTGGATGCAGGAAGCTTGCAATGGTGGTGGTTTAGGATTATTTGATTTTCATGGCCTCCATGGCTATGTGGGTAGTACACAATCAAGCACACTGGATGCAGGAGCTTGAGTTTGCAATTGTAATGGCGGTGGTTTATTGTATTTTTTTTCAACTAAAAAAATTGTGTTTGGAGCAGTTTTCAGATATATATAATTTTGCTTGAGATTGGACCGCGTTTGGAGCAATTTTCAGATATATATAATTTTGTTTGAGATTAGACCTCCCTACTTAACTATTAACCATTAAACCACGTCCTAAAAACTATTGAAGATGTCTGAATGGCTAAGTGGTTCGTTATAAATCTGGTAACTGATTACGATGCAATGGGAAAACACCTTCAGTGTCGCTTGAACCTGCGCCCAAATGGAGACCTTGAATGTATATGTTTCGCAAGACGCTGGGAGCTGCCAATGCAGACAATTTATAGCAGCACGGGGTGGGATTCGTATGCATGGGCCTTCTGGGCACCTGCCAAAACGGTGGACGTCATTGTTCACAGAGTATAATTTACCTTACGCCTAAGGCACACCCTGCCAGGATTCAACACCGCGAGCGGACCTGTGAGGTGAGCAAGCACCGTGAGCAGGAGAAACGAATTCTCGAGAGGACCTGTTCCGGTTGTGCGAATGGAGCAAATGAATGTTTGGTGCGAGGTATTGTTTGAAATTCCGTGGGTGTTAGTTGCCAAAATGGTGGATGTCATTGTTCACAGAGTATAATTTACCTTACGCCTGGGGCATAGCCTGCCGGGATTCAACACCGCGAGCGGACCTGCGAGGTGAGCAAGCACCGTGAGCGGGAGAAACGAATGCTCGAGAGGACCTGTTCCAGTTGTGCGAATGGAGCAAATGAGCAAGCACCGTGAGCGGGAGAAACGAATGCTCGAGAGGACCCGTTTCGGTTGTGCAAATGGAGCAAATGAATGTTTGGCGCGAGGGCTCATTTGAAATTGTGCGGGTGTTGGTTGCCAGCACAGCGGGTGCCAGCTCGGAGGTGGTGGGTCAAAAAAGCGTTAATTAGTGTCATATGTTATTGATGGCTTTACATAGCGTTATATGTTATCCATTGCCTTACGGCGTTTTCTTTGCAACGTCTGGTGCAAATGCTAGTATATTATTTGCTTATATGCCCATCAGGGTTGGAATTTGACGGGGAAAAATGCTCGTTGAGAGCATTTTAACAGTAAAATACGTCAGTAATATACATTTAATAATTTTATTTTGTCGTTTCACAGTATGTGTTTAGAAATTTCCAGAACGTTTTTTTGACGGTTTATTTTCTTTCAAAACCGTCATTAATATCTTTATACATAATTACTTATTTTCCAACAGCTGCCCTCTCACGCAGGCACGCTCCAACTCTTCGATGTAATTTATGAGATCCACCGATCTACATTCAATTCCACCATTCAAGCAATCGTTATTGATCCAACAAGTCAGTCACTATGCTGTAGCTAATCAATTAATTAGGCTACTCAACTAATTAGACAGTCAGTGACTGTGATGTAGCTAATCAATTAATTTGTCTAATCAACTAATTAGACATGTCAGCAAAGCCATCATAGCATTTGAGATACAGTTTAACAATTCTTTGGGTTATTGTATGTGTATTTATTATCAAATTTCAACAACTCGGGCAAATCATTATTTCAACGGATAGACTAAAGGTAGTGGAGTTATCGGCCATTTAACAGAAAAATTAACTAATAAAAATATCAAAATCCAGGAGCAATGAAAAATAAACTAAAACTAGGAAACTAGAAAAGATGGGTTAGGTTTATCTTAGAAAACTTTATAACAGTTAAATGATATCTTTGGATTGTGTTTAGGTTAGGAAATTTTATAAGGAGTGAATTATATTTTTATATAGATTTTTGTGTTTTTTTTAATTGTTCAGTAATATTTTGTCAATTCTTATTATTGTTGAAATGTATTTTTATTATAAACACTTTACAAATGGTTATTTATTTCTTATTATTAAAAATAAAAAATAAATCTTACCAATTGTATTTAATTGTAAGATGGCCTTGATTCATTAAGGATGGATCAATTCTTTCATCTTTATTGATTTTTTTTTTTTTTTTTTTTTTTAAATTAAATTTTTATTTTTTTAATTGTTTTACGTGAAAAGTAAGTATGGTTTATTATAAAGTAGCTTTGGAGTGCCAACTACTAGGTGAAGTAACATCTTTTTAATTGTGTTGAAATGAAGGTATGGTTTATTATAACGTTGTCATGAAGTGCCAATTATGAGATGATTAACTTCACCTGGTTTATTATAATGTCGTTATTAAATCCTAATTGAGGTGATAAATTTCACTTTGTTGTAGCCTTTGGTTTTTATTTTTAGCCTCAATTTGATATGAGTTATAATTATGGCCAAGAAAGAATTAAGTGAAAGAAAGGAGTTGTTATTCAAATGTAAGAGAAGGAAAAATAGTGAAAATGTGTTTGAGGAATAGAATATAAAGAGTATATTGTAGAATTTTATGAGATGTAATTTTACATAAAAATGAGGAGGAAAAAAGAATTCCAACCTTCCAAATATGCTAAAAATTTACAATGTAAAATGAGATAAATTTACATAAGCTGCATTTTAGAGGAAGTATATCAATTCGTGCTCTAAAATGATGAGAAATTAACACATAAAACAAAGAAAGAAAGGGAAATTAGTTTTAAATGATAAGAAATTAGCACACAAAACAAAGAAAAAAAGGGAAGTTAGTTTGAGGATGAGACATTAGGAGTGGAGTGGAGGCAAACCCTATAATTTCACATGAAAATTAGAATATGTGCACCATGAGATGAGTGAAATTATATGAAGGTGACATGATAGCCATGCTCAAGGTAAAGGGTAAGGGTACTTTAAAAGATGACGAAGAAGATATAGCAGTTATTGACTATAGATTTACTATTACATATATGGGAAAGAGGACCACAAATTATTAGAGAATCTACAAACTTTTAATGTAGGATGGAAATGGAAAATGTAATTTAATCAACGTTGCCTTATACCAGCATTTTTGGGTAGAAATGGAAAATGTGATTTAATCAATTTTGTCTTATACAACATTTTTGGGTTGATTTCACTAAACTAGTTTTTGCTACAAGTTAATGGAAAATGTAATTTAATCAATTTTGTCTTATACAACATTTTTGGGTTGATTTCACTAAACTAGTTTTTGCTACAAGTTGATGATGTATAAATCATTTGTATTTGTATATCTATGTTAACAATTTCACCACGGGTTATTTGGAAAGCTCTGTAATGGGATAAAACTTATTTTCAAAAGGTTATGTAATAGGATAAAACTTTATTTTCAAAAGGCTTTGCTTTCTTTAGTTGGGTGGAGTCGTCATAGTAGCCCTCATGACTTAGGTAAAGAATGATACTTAATTGAGTCTAATTGGAATTAATAATAACAATTGTGTACAAATAATAATATGGATGTGTACAAAAATAAAAAATAATATGGTGTATAAATTAAATAAAAAATAAATGATTCTCTAGGAATGTCTAAAATACAAAAAATTCACCTATGAGGGACTATATAATTTTTTGTACAAGACTTACAATGAAGTACTTTTATTTTAATTTTTGACAATTAATTTGATTTTCAATTTGGTTATTCAAAAATTTTGATATAAAAAAAAATTAAAATAGAAAATATGTAATCATTATTAATTATAAATAAATAACAAGATTCAATAAGTCATTTGTGTGTTATGGTCATTTTGTATTTTTTCTTCTAATAAATATATTAATTTGTGTTATTGAAGGGTAAATTTTTACTCAAAATTTTATTGGTGAATGGTTAATTTATTATCAAAACATCATTAGTGAAGGGCAAAATTTTAAACATAATATTCTTTGGCAGTTAATATAAAAATCCAAAACGTCAGAAAAAATTGTTTGATGTGCAAAAAAAATCCATATTCCAACTCTCATACCAATAACTAGCGATTTATTGCCATTTTTTAGGATATTCAATAAAATAGAGTCTACGTTAAAATTAGCTCAACTGAATTGTTTGCTTAACGATTCAAAAATACTTAAGCAATTTTGCAAGTATACTTTCAAATTACTTCCAGTATAATCAACCATTCAAACTCCGTCTATTTACATCTAAACTATTTTCTAGGTTTGTATTCCAAAGGCATTTCTCAAAAGGTAAGAATGTATATTCGATTGATGGCTCAAGTAATTTATGTTTTTATTTTCGCCAAATTATTTTCTAGGTTTGTGAATTGCTCGTAAAGTTATGGAAATTCTAGTTATATTTAGAGAAAATTTGGTAAGGTTTTTTGTAAAACCAAGTTATAGTTGTTAAACTTAAAAATTTTAAGTGTCTTGGAAGTTTTTAGAAGTTTTTGATGGTGCTAAATCTATTTCCACCATCAAAAACATGATTCAAACATTTCTTCTACAAAAATTTTTGAAATTCTTTTGCCCAGATTACAACCACTTTTGGCCATACGGGCAATTCCTCCACCTTGGTATACGACTCCTGAAAAGGTATGAAGCTAGATTCGATCGATGGCTCAAAGTTATTTATGTTCTTTGATCCAATTAAATGGATTTTATAACGATATCTGCATACGGTACTTCGTACCTAAAATTTGTACGCGAGTTTGCTTTCTCGCCTACTTTGCATTAAAATAAAATAACGCACACGTACAATCAAGACTATTCAGATTAAAGAAAGCTCTTTGGAATTCCAAAAATGTAAAATGGTAACGATTGACCAACAAATTTAAACAACGAAAAATTTAATATAGGGGTCAACAATTCCCTGGTGAAAGAAATACAGTTGAAACAGAAAAGATTAAATACAGGAGTCAGCGATTCCTTGGTGAAAGCAATACGAGTGAGACAACAGAGATTATGGATACAAATTGCATGCAAAAAGCTGACAATCCAATACAGTTATTGACAATGGTGATGCCTCCATCCACTAACAAATTATGGCCGCTTACATACTGAGATTCATCGTTGGCAAGGTACAGCGCTGCTTCAGCTATGTTTTTGGCTCGAAGAGTTTGGCCCTTTAAATTTTCCAAACCTCTAACAAGCTCTTCTATTTTCTTCTTTTGGTGTTCGGGTTCCTCCTCCAACATATCTGCATTTTCTGGATCAGATTCCCTCCAAGCATTTATCAACATTGAAGTTGCAATTCCAAAAGGAGAGATGGAGTTCACCCAAATCCCATACTTTCCTAGTTCACATGCAGCATTTTTTGTTAATCCAATGATGGCATGCTTCGATGCCGTGTATGCGTGAGGCCCAAGTTGTTGGGAATTTTCTGGTAAATTCCAAAACAAAATCACTGAACAAAGAGTAATACTCTGTTTTTTTCACAAGATCTTTAACATAGGGAAGCAAAAAAAATTTCTCCAGAGAGCAGAGTTTCAGCAACACACATAAAACTTTCTATTCATTAATAAACTGCATGTTACACATTTCTTCCCCTCTCTCACAGGGATTCACCAAGAACTTAAAAAAAAATTACTCTGTCTCATTTTGAAAAGATTTACACTGCTGTGTGTAAATTTTCATTTACATTTACTGCTGTAAATAAAAAAAATTCTTACATATGTTGCTGCAGTTTTACATTCATATTCAATGAAAAAAAAACATTACATTCAGGCTCTGCCGAGCATTCCCTTTTTCCCTACTCACGCGCTGCTACGTGCTTACAATGCTTTCTTCTCAATAATATTTTCACGCTGCTCTGTTCTAGCTTTTGTTTCGCACTGTTGTGCGTTCCTTCCCCTTGCATTACAATAGTCGACTAAAAAAAAAACATATTACATTACAAATATTTTTAATAACAAAAAAAACATGACCATACTTCTCGTACATGAAAAAAACAATAAAATTAAAAGCCTACCTACATTTTCCATCCGGTAATAAATTTCATTAAATATTTTACTCATAAGATCGGCGGTAAAAATGAAACTTCACGCAATCTCCATTTGCTGCAGGCATGCACATTAACTTTGGTTTAATCAACGGTCATCATCCATCCTTGCAATCGGACGAATATCGCTTGCCCAAACAAAACAAACGTTACGTCCCGATAAAAAGCTGTTTTGCAAAAAGCACTATGGACATGCGTCAAATGGTGTACAGTAGTGGATCCCCTCGGAGGAAAACCACTACCTCAGCAAAAGCGGTCCGATGGGAGACTGGTGGCTTTGCTGAATTAAATGTGCACTGTACAACAGTTTGAAATTAATATTTCAACACTCCCCTTTAATTTCTAGTCCAATGGCTTTGTCAGAATGTCTGCAATCTGCTCTTGAGTCGTGCAATGTTTTAAAACAATTTCTCCATTGCTTACCAACTCCCTGATGTAATGAAACCTTGTGTCAATGTGTTTCGTTCTCTTATGAAACACAGAATTCTTGGATAATGCAATAGTTGAGCTATTGTCACAAAAAATCACCGTTCCTTTTGCCTGCTCTTGGCCTAAGCTCCTTAACATCCTTCTCATCCAAACTGCTTGACATGATACTGTTGCAGCTGCCTCATATTCTGCCTCTGATGTAGACAATGCTACAATAGGCTGTTTTTTAGAAGCCCATGAAATGGCTCCTGAACTCATGTGAAAGGCATAACCGGATGTGCTTTTCTGATCATCTACACTTCCAGCCCAATCACTATCAGTGTATCTAGTTAAATCTGAACATTCTGAAGTATTATATAAAATTCCAAACCGTTTAGTACCTCTAACATGCCTCAGAATCCTTTTTTCTGCCTACCAATGTGCTTCTTTTCGCCTCTCCATGAATCTGGAAATTAAACTAATAGCAAACATTATATCCGGCCTAGTTGTAGTCAAATACATAAGGCTGCCAACTATGCTCTTGTATAAACTAGGATCAAAACCCTTGATGCTGTCTTCTCTGCTGAGTTTTAATCCCATCACTGTGGGAGTGATTGCTGCTTTGTTCTCCTGCATGTTAAATCTTTTCAACACTTCATTAAAATATTTTGCTTGTGAAATAAAAATTATATTTTCATTTTGATCTACTTCTATTCCTAAGAAGTATCTCAGCAAGACCATGTCAGTCATTTCAAATTCTTCTTTCATGACTGTTTTGAAATTTTCAATGAGGTAGTCATCATTACCTGTAAAAATAACATCATCAACATATATTACAACAATTAACATTTTACCATCCTTTTCTTTGATGTAAAGAGTGGGTTCTCCCTCACACTTCTCAAATACTTTTTTTAGTAGATAGGAATCTATCCTACTGTACCACGCTCTTGGTGCTTACTTCAACCCATAAAGAGCTTTCTTCAATCTGCACACTTTGTGCTCTTGGCCTTTCTTTTCATAACCTAGAGGTTGTTCAATGTAAACCTCTTCCATTAACACTTCATTTAGGAATGCTGACTTCACGTCCATTTGGTAAACTTTCCACTTGTTTTGTGTTGCTATGGACATCACTGCTCTCACAGTTTCCATTCTTGCAACCGGTGCGAAAGTTTCCTCATAATCTCTCCCATACTGTTGCTTGTATCCTTTGACAACCAATCTTGCCTTATGTCTTTCTATTTTGCCTTCAGCATTACTCTTGGTCTTGTAAACCCATTTGACTCCAATGACTTCTTTTCCTTTTGGTAGTTCAACCAAATTCCATGTCTTGTTTATTTCTATGGCATTGATCTCCTCATCCATAGTTTTTATCCATTTCTTGTCCTTAATTGCATCTTCAAAATGAATAGGGTCATCAACATGACAATATAAAGCAAACAAACAATTCATACATTCATCATAAATGTCACTTAAATTTCTGAACTTCTTACCTCTTTCATTTGGTGTGCAAGTGCTTGAAGAAGCACTTGAATTTCCTCCTTGTGGTGTGCTTGGAGAAGCACTTTCATTTCTCCTCAAAGGTGTCTCTTGTTGCCCTTATGTTGGCGCTGCTGTTTGGGGATGTATTTCAGCCATCTCCTCATCATCTTCATCATGAGACAAACAGTTTTTAACATTCACTGTTTTCTCTATGCTTCCATCCCAAGCTTCCTCCTCAATGAATTGAACATCTCTGCTCACAAAAAACTTCTTGGTAGATGGGATATACAACCTGTAAGCTTTGGATTCCCCACTATATCCAATGAAAATACATTTCTCCCCTTTGTTGTCCAACCTCTTCCTTAGCTGATCTGGAATGTGTGCATAAGCCACACATCCAAAAACTTTCATGTGGGTGACTCCTTGCTTTCTCCCACTGCATGCTTCTTCTGGCACTCTGTTTATGACTACTTTTGTTGGGCATCTATTCAAAATATATTCTGCACAGTGTACAACTTCAGCCCAATAATCATTTGGCAAATTCTTTGCTTTTAACATACTCCTCGCCATATCCATGATTTTCCTATTCTTTCTTTCAGCAACTCCATTTTGTTGCGGGGTGTACCTAGCTGTAAACTGCTTGTGAATTCCATTTTCTCTACAAAAACATAGAAATTCCTTGGAGATATACTCACCTCCTCTATCAGTTCTTAGAACTTTAATATGCAGCCCGCTTTGGTTTTCTACAAGTGCTTTGAAATTTCGAGATTTTTCAAACATTTAACTTTTGTTCTTTAGAAAATAAGCCCAAGTCTTTCTGGTGAAATCATCAATGAATGTTAGAAAATATTCGCTGCCTGCAAGTGATGGAGTTTGCATTGATCCACATAAATCTGAGTGGACAATCTCTAAGGGTGCTTTTGCCCTTATGCTTTTCCCTGATGGAAAACTTTCTCTGTGTTGTTTCCCCAAGATACAACCTTCACAAATGCTATCTCGTTTCTCTATCAATGGTAATCCTCTTACCATTCCTTTTCTACTCAACAAGTTAAGACCTCCAAAGTTGAGATGTCCAAATCTCAAGTGCCACAACCAATTTTCATCTTTCAGTTTGCTTTGGAAAGCCTCTTGTGTCACTGCTGCTATTACTTCTTTATTTTTCAAATCCACCTTTATTCTGAGAGGGAACATCATGTTCCTTGTCATCTTCACTTCAGCAATACATCGTTTGTTGGGTTCTCTATCCATGATGGTGCGTACATCATTCACAAAGAAAACATTGTAACCCTTTTGAACAAGCTGTCCAATACTTAAGAGGTTACACTTCATTCCAGGAACATAATAGACATCTGCTATGGTTTTCTTTTCACCTTTCTTTGTAAATATTTTTACTTCTCCTTTTCCCATAACAGAAATTTTACTATCAGTCCCAAGTGTGACTTGTGATTTCACATTTTGATCTAAAGCAGAAAACATGGCTATGTTTCCTGTCATATGGTTACTGCAACTGGAGTCTACAAACCATATATCTTCACTGTTTGTTTCAGCCATGTTACAAGCTAAAAGCACATTATCTTGGCTGATATTTTCTCTAGTGATATTTGCACTAGATCTATTACTCATATGATGTTGCTTCTTCCTACATTCATTTGCATAATGCCAATATTTTTTACAATAATAACATTGGACATTGGATTTTTCATACCTTTGTCGTTAAGCATGATGTTGTCCACTTTTTTGGCTGTTGCCTAGGCCTTGGTTCTGATTTGGATTGTTGCCTCTTCCTTGAGCATTTGCTGAACTATTTCTTCCACCTCTGTTTTGGCTTCTGCCTCTTCCTCTCTTGCTTCCTCTACCTTGACCTCTTCCTCTTCCAAAGGACATCTGGGTCTTGAAGGCATGCTCTAGAGATGAGTTTTCATTTCTACTCAATCTCTACTCATGTGTTATCAGTGATGCATGAATTTCATCAACTAAAAAGTTTGTGAGATCTTTTGTCTCTTCTATGGTGGTGACAATCATATCAAACTTTGAGGGTAGGACCCTCAATAGTTTCTCCACAATCCTCCTTTCTTCAAGAGTTTCTCCATGAGACCTTATTTGTGTGACCAGACCAATCACATGTGTGAAGAATGAGTCAATATTATCTGACTCTTTCATGCACAGGTTCTCAAAATCTCTCCTCAGCAACTGTAGTTTTGTTGTCTTCACTTTCTCCATGCCTTGATAGGCTGTCTTGAGAGTTTGCCATGCTTCTTTGAATGTCTTGGTTGCTGCTATCCTAGGAAACACACTCTCATGCACTGCTTGATATAAAAATACGAGGGCTTTGGAATCCTTCTTCTTATTGCTCTTCAATAGATCTTTCCCTGCCTGAGTTAACCTATTAAACTCATCTTCATCTTCTGGTTCTTCAAAACCATCTTCAACTAATTCCCATAAATCTTGATAAGCAAACAAGGCTCTCATAGTTATTGCCCAATAGTCATAGTTTTTCCCATTAAATTGTGGGAGCTGAGTATTAAAAATACCCATGCTAGTGCTGGTGCTGGTCATTCTTGCACTCCTTAACTATCACTGTGTATTTAAAAATCACTCACTGTTCTCAACAACGACACACAAAAAAAACTTGAGAAATACCTTGACTGAGTCTTCACTCTGCTGGAAAAGCTGCTGTAGAAGAAAACCTTCCTTCAGCTTCTTTGACACCTTCACAGAGCCTGGACAAGCTCTGATACTCCTGTTGGGAATTTTCTGGTAAATTCCAAAACAAATAAACTGAACAGAAAACAATGCTCTGTTTTCTCCACAGGATCTTTAACACAGGGAAGCAAAAAGAATTTCTCCAAAGAACAGAGTTTCAGCAACACACATAAAACTTTCTATTCATTAATAAATTCCCTATTACATATTTTTTCCTCTTTGTCAGAGGGATTCACCAAGAACTTCAAAAAAAATTACTCTGTCTCCTTTTGAAAAGATTTACACTGCTGTATGTAAATTTTCATTTACATTTACTGCTGTAAATAAAAAAAATTCTTACATAGCAGTTTTACATTCATATTCAATGAAAAAAAAACATTACATTCAGGCTCTGCCGAGCATTCCCTTTTTCCCTACTCACATGCTGCTATGTGCTTACAATGCTTTCTTCTCAATAATATTTTCACGCTGCTCTGTTCTGGTTTTTGTTTCGCACTGTTGTGCGTTCCTTCCCCTTGCAATACAATACTTGACTCAAAAAAAAACATATTACATTACATATATTTTTAATAACAAAAAAAACATGACAATACTTCTCGTACATGAAGAAAAACAATAAAATTAAAAGCCTACCTACATTTACCATCCTGTAATAAATTTCATTAAATATGTTACTCATAAGATCGGCGGTCAAAATGAAACTTCACGCAATCTCCATTCGCTGCAGGCATGTACATTAACTTTGGTTTAATCAACGGTCATCATCCATCCTTGCAATCGGACAAATATCGCTTGCCCAAACAAAACAAACGTTACGTTCCGATAAAAAGTTGTTTTGCAAAAAGCACTATGGACAATGGTGTACAGTAGCGGAGCCCCTCGGAGGCAAACCACTACCTCAGCAAAAGCGGTCCGATGGGAGACTGGTGGTTTTGCTGAATTAAATGTGCGCAATACACCTGTTTGAAATTAATATTTCAACACAAGTCCTCCGAGAACGCCAGCCACGCTTGCAGTAGAAATAATGCACCCATTTCTTCTGGGAACCATTACTCTCTCTGCATGTTTCATTCCAAGCCCCATTCCTTCCACATTAACACTCATTATTCTATCAAATTCCTCTCCATCAAATTCCATTGTGCTATTCCGCTTGCTCCGCTCTCCAAGGATTCCTGCCCTGTCATACATGATATTCAGTTTCCCATATTTGGCAACCGTTATGTTGACGAACTCAGCCACATACTTTTCTCTGCTCAGATCACAATGCACATATGTTGCAGTAGGAACCAAGGAGGCGGAGAGATTCTCTCCTGCAGTGTCATCAATGTCACGTTATTATAACTTTTGCACCATGTTTGGCAAAGGTCGAAGGGTAGCTGCGCCGATTCCCCGCGCACCCCCTGTGATAATAGCCCCTTTTCATTCTAACCTATATCAAAACAAGCAATTGTCAAACACTTACTGAATTAGGTTTTTTCATGTTAAAACTACCTCAAGGCAAAACAATGGATATGTATGAAAAATCAAATTGATAATGCTAACGGTAATAGTAATCAATATAACTAATAGACATTATTGATTCAATCTAATGTTGTATGTATCTAATTTGGAAGTTCTCATACATGAAAAGTTAATGGATCACCCCACTTATCACCCCGGTTGTACAATGCATCTCACTTCATTTCTATATAATTGTAATAGACAAAGGAAAGGATATTACTGGTCTGTCTTACCTTCGAAACGATCTGTGTTCATCTTGACTGCTTTCCGAAATGATAGGCACTCTGAAATGCTTATTCCCATCAACTTCTGCAACTCTATTGGGTATCAGCCAATGCCCATTCCCTTCAACCTCTGCAACAACATTTGGTATCAGCGAATACCCATTCCCATTGCTCTCTGTAATGATACTTGTGAGCACTATGGGATGGCCATTGTCTTTGGCCTCTGGTACAATATTTTTCATTGTTGAATGGTTAATCTCAGTGCTCTTGGCTGCGAGCTGCCCTGACATGATTGTGATACCTAAAGAGATAGAACAACGGGAAATGATACAGAACACACAGAATTCCGTACTACGTTTTGCTAGCAAGGTTTCTTAAGTAGTAGAAAACCCAGATAATACACTCAAAGTAGCAAACCCACATCATACACTCCAATTATCATTGTGTGATGACCTTATCAGTAGTTACCAGTTACAACAGAATATGAAAGATGAGAACTAGAACCAGATACTTCTTTAGGGCTTAATTAAGTTGGGCGACAGTGTTAGTAAATAATTATGATTCAATTTAAGCACTAGCTGGCTGAGGGGTATGGACCAAGTGATGAGACAAAAATCCTGGCATTATTGTTTAAACGGCAGCTTTGACAAATTTATTAATTGAACTTTGTTCCCAGTGATATTCCTTTCCCAATTTGTTGGGAAAAGACAATATGAAAATAGAATGCCAAACCAAATGGAAGGAAGAAGGAAATTGCTCCAAAATTTCAATACATAAAGGTCCATGGTTTAATTGCGCAAAGTCTTTGTGACCACTTCGAGTTTCGGCCACTTGCTTTATATAAATATAAATTTTGAACCGGACTCTTTAAAAACCTAAACTCTTAATAACGGTTCATCGACGATTTATGCTTTTATTTTCATGTTTAGATACTAGAAACCATTCATGGGGTGGATCCCGGAAACAACCTTATTTCTGTTCTTTGCGTAACCTCAATAGAAAACATTCATGGGTGGAACGCAGAAACAACTTTATTTCGGTTGTGGGAGTAATCTCTATTTATGACTCAAGAAATAAGTTATTTACCAATTCAATAGTAAAAATGAGATGCGTAATTTGTTCAGGATAAAAGTGGAGTTGAAATATCCTTTAAAAATAGAGATAAAATATATTTTAAATTAAAAAATAAATTCAAGTTAATAAAATATATTTTAAATTAAAAAATAAATTCAAGTTAGAGTTGACACATTTTTTTAAAATAGACATGAATTAGCATAATTATATTTACCAATGTGGTTGATATACGCTGATAGATCTATATAAAGTATATCTACAACCACATTTATCAATGTAATTGATATGCTCAGATAAGCATGTATCTACCACATTAATAATTATTATGTTTATTTTGTTAAAAGTCAACTATTTCTAATTATTAATAACTATATAAATAATAACAACCATATATATATATATATATATATATATATATATATATATATATATATATCATCATCATCATCATCATATATGATTATTATATTAATATTATATTATATATTAAAAAGATATTAACTTACTCTTTAATATTTTTTAATTTTAAAATTTTTAATATAATTTAAATATTTAATAATAATATTAACTCATAATAATAATAGTAAATTTAATTAACAATAATAATAATTATTTAGTAAGCCCCACGAGGTAGGCGAGTTGGTAATCACAATGCGGTGAAGTTCGTTAGAAAGGCGGGCTCCGTACTGAAGGTCACGAGTTCAAATCCCTCGGACTAACCCTGGAGCTGTATAGAGGGGTGCGCACAGCGCCCAGTGGTTATAGAGGTAGCGGTCAGAATCGACCCCATGTAATGCCAGTCGTGAGGCTGCCCCTATTACCGATTCCACTAAAAAAAATAAAAAAATAACAAACAAAACAAAACAAAAGAAACAAACAAACAAACAATCATTATTTAGTAAATATGGTTAATATAGGTATAAGGCTTCATTTGTATCTATGACACAAATCAATAATGATAATAATATTCAATTAAATATAAATATTAATAATAATAATAATTTATTATTTCATCTTTTATAAAATTTAATTTAATAATTATTTGTTTGATTAAAAAAATAATTAATTTTTAATATTGTTTTTAGAAAAATATAAATATTTATATGTTATATTAGTTTATAATAATAACCATAATAATAATAATAGTAATAAGAGTGTTAATAGTAATTTACTAATAATAATTAACAATTAATTAATTAATTATTAAATAATAATAAAAAGTTCTTAATTAAATATTAATAAATAATAATAATATTAAACTCTAGGAATGTGAACCCTTAGATCAATAAACCCAAGGTACTGATATTATAAACCAAAGGGAATAATAAAACCTAAGGGATAAAATTTATAAGTGCAATGTATATAAACCCTAACATAAATATTATAAACCTTAAAATAAACATGGTTAACCATGGTTGACCATGGTTGATTCCCATATAGAGAAAGTCCTCGTCACAATGCAAAGTTGGACCATGCTTAAACTTGGTTGAACATGATTGGCTTTCATATCGAGACAATCTTTGTCAAAACACGATGTTCGACGATGGTTGACCATGGTTGATTTCGATATTCAGACAATCTTTGTGGCAACGTAATATTCGACCATGGTAAACCCAGAGGTCTACAAAGCTAAGGGAATAATATTAAACCCTAGGAATTTGGACCTTTAGATTAATAAACCCAAGGGATTGATATTATAAACCCAAGGTAATAATAAACCAAGGGGATAAAAATTATAAACCCTAACACAATATTAAGCATGGAATAACATTAAACCTTAGGAATATGAACCCTTAGATTAAAAAACCCAAGGGATTGATATTATGAAGTGAAGGGAACAATAAACCCAACAGAATAATAAACCCAAGGGATTAAATACTAAAACACCAAGGGATTATGACCCCAAGGGAATAATAGTAAACCCAAGAGACTAACATTATAAACCCAAGGTATATAAACCTTAAGATAAATATTGTAAACACTAAAATAAACATGCTTGACCATGGTTGATTTTCATATAGAGACAATCCTTGTTGCAATGCAATGTTGGACCATGGTTGACCATGCTTAACCATGACTGATTTTCATATCAAGGCAATCTTTGTCACAATGTGACGTTCAACCATGGTTGAGCATGATTGACCATGGAAAACCATGTTTGATTATACAAACCATGATTGACCATGTTTGACTTTACAAAACATGGTTGACCATAGTTCACTAATGTTGACCATGGTTGACAATTGTTGACTATGATTGACCATGGTTGACCATAGTTGACTAATGTTGACCATGGTTGACTATTGTTGACTATGATTGACCATGGTTGACTATGATTATCATATTGAGACAATCTTTGTCATAATGTGACGTTGGACCATCGTTATGACAATGATTGATTTTCATATTGAGACACTCTTTGTCACAATGTGACATTGGACCATGGTTAACCATGATTAACAATGGTTGACTGTGGTTGAATAATATTAAATATAAGGGACTAATATTATAAATCCAAAGTATATACACCATAAGATAAATATTATAAACACTAAAATAAACATCATTGAACATGGTTGACCATGGTTGATTTTCGTTTTGAGACAATCGTTGTCACAATGTGATGGTAGACCATGGTTGACTGTGAATGATTTTCAAATCGAGACAATATTTTTCACAATGCGACATTGGGCCATGGTTGACCATGGTTGATTCTCATATTGAGACACTATTTGTCACAATGTGACATTTGACCATGGTTGACCATCATTGAATTTATAAAACATGGTAGACAATGGTTGACCATGGTTAACCATGATTGATATTATAAACCCAAAGGAATAACATACCCTTGGGATTAATACTAAAAACCCAAGAACTATAAACCTAAGGGAATAATATTAAACCCTAGGAATGTGAACCCTTAGATCAATAAACCCAAGGTATTGATATTATAAACCAAAGGGAATAATAAACCCAAGGGATAAAAAATTAAAACTCAACGTATATAAACCCTAACATAAATATTATAAACCCTAAAATAAACATGGGTGACCATGGTTGATTTCCATATAGATAAAATCCTTGTGACAATGCAACGTTGGACCATGGTTAAACTTGGTTGAACATGATTGGTTTTCATATCGAGATAATCTTTTTCAAAATGCAACATTGGACCATGGTTGACCATGGCTGATTTCCATATTGAGACAATATTCGTGACAATGTGACATTTGACCATGGTAAACCCATAGGTCTATAAAGCTAAGGGAATAATATTAAACCCTAGGAATATGGACCCTTAGATCAATAAAACCCATGGGAAACCCAAGGTATATAAACCCTAACATAAATATTATAAACTCTAACACAATATTAATCATGGAATAATATTAAACCCTAAGGATATGAACCCTTAGATTAATAAACCCAAGGGATTGATATTATGAAGCCAAGGGAATAATAAACCCAAGGGATTAATACTAAAACACTAGGCGATTATGACACCAAGGGAATAATAGTAAGCCCAAGAGATTAACATTATAAACCCAAGGTATACAAAACTTAAGATAAATATTGTAAACACTTAAATAAACATACTTGACCATGGTTGATTTTCATATGGAGACAATCCTTGTCGCAATGCAACGTTGGACCATTGTTGATCATGCTTAACCATGACTGATTTTCATATCAAGACAATCTTTCTCACAATGCGACGTTCAACCATGGTTGACAATGATTGACCACGAAAAACCATGTTTGATTATACAAACCATGGTTGACCATGTTTGAATCTACACAATATGGTTGACCATGGTTGACTATGGTTAACCATGGTTGACTATGGTTAACCATGGTTGACTAACGTTGACTATTATTGACCATGGTTGACTATTATTATCATATTGTGACAATCTTTGTCATAATGTGACGTTGAACCATCGTTGTGACAATGATTGATTTTCATATTGAGAAAAGCTTTGTCACAATGCGACGTTGGACCATGGTTAACCATGAATAACCATGGTTGACCACAAATGCTTTTATAAAATATGGTTGACCATGGTTAAATAATATTAAACCTAAGGGACTAATATTATAAATCCAAGGTATATACACCCTAAGATAAATATTATAAACACTAAAATAAACATCATTGAACCTGGTTGACCATGGTTGATTTTCGTTTTGAGACAATCCTTGTCACAATGTGATGGTAGACCATGGTTGACCATGGTTGACCATGAGTGATTTTCAAATCGAGAGAATATTTGTACCAACGGATTGTTATTATAAACCGAAAGGAATAATAAACCTAAGGGATTAATACTAAAACCCCCAAAGGACTATGATCCGAAGGGAATAATATTAGACCCAAGGGACTAATATTATAAACCCAAGGTATATAAACCCTAAGATAAATATTATAAACACTAAAATTAGCATGGTTGACCATGGTTTATTTTCATATTGAAACAATCCTTATCACAATGTGATGTTGGACCATGGTTGATTTTCATATTGAAACAATCACTATCACAATGCGATGTTGGACCATGGTTGACCATGGTTGATTTCATATCGAGACAATAATTGTCACAATGCAACGTTGGACCATCGTTGACCATGTTTGATTTTCATATTGAGACAATCTTTATCACAATGTGACGTACTACTTTGTCACTTTTGATTACATTACCGCTAGACATACCATAGATAAGTATGAATCAAATTCTTTAATGGCAAGAACTCTCGATATCGGATTCTACATGTGTCGTCTCAAACATATCATGAAAGCACATACGGATTGATTGAAGGAATGAAGGTGTAATACATTGCCTGTTTAAGTTGTTGTTAATGTATCTACATTGCTATCTAGGTTGGCGATCCAGATAGATTTGATTATAGGCTGGTGAACCTAGTTATATAATGTGGCTTGTGTGCCACATTATACAAATCCAAATGGTGGTATTACTTAGTTTGGAAATTCTGAGGATTTCTTAAATGAAAACTCTTTTTATGATTGGTTCTGGAGAGAAAAATATTAAGATTGGATGCTTTATCTAAAAAGGATGGAAAGGTCCAAGAATGTGTATTCTTTTCTCTAAAGAAAATGAAACTATCAAGCACCCTATTCAACTTTTGCTCCTTTGTGAAGTATGTTTGATAAATGTTATTTCAGCCTTTGATAAATGTTCTCTAAAGTTTTTCATATATGTTTTTTTGGGGAATTTGGTTATGGAGGAATAGAGCTTTCTTTCAAAATTCATATTTTTTGGTTTAATTACTTATAAAATAAAGATTTTTTACTTTTAACAGGTGAATCTTTTGAAAGAAAAAAAAGAGAATGGATGTAAGGGAGTTAGATGTTTCCGATGTAACAATGTGGACTTTTTTTAATGGAGCTAGTCAAAGGGGAAGGTGTAGATCAAGAGTTATTTTTTTATTGTTTAAGAATGTGATGTTCAAATGCATGCTTGGAATAGGTCAAGGAAGCAACTTTTTTGTTGAATTAATGGCAATGTAGATTGTTATTTGTTTGGAAATAGGTAAAGACATTCAAATTTGTAGGGGATTCCATGGTCTCAATGGATTGGTTTAATAGGAGGACTGAGCTCAGAATTTTCCATTTTGAGTAGAGTCATGGAAGAGAAAAGATTGTCAACCTCAAGAACAATTTGATGACATTCAATTCTAGCTGCTTATAAGGAAAACAATATCATAATTGATATGCTCTCAAAACAAGCTTTGTTGATGAATAATGGAGTTTGATCTTATGCAAAATTTCATAGTGATATTTAAGTTTCTGGATTTTCTTTTAATCATTTTTATCCTACCAATCCTTTGAGGAAATAGAAGATTTTATATAAGTTTTGAGGTAAGTAATGATTCTAAGCTAAATGTATACACGAGTTGACAACGGTGTATTTTTGTATATTCTCTCAATTTCAGAGTTTAAAATTGAAGTAGTTGTCTCTAGCATTTCACAAAAGGACATAACATTATTTCCCATGCAAATGAAAGTTAAAATAAAAATTTGCTCGTTAACTTTGAAATGAATATTGTGTCTGATTTTTTCAATTGAAGGGTAAGAAAATATTTTATAATATGTTCTTCTTTCTATTATTTTTATATATTTTTTTTATTAGTAATTTTCTATATAGTTTGGAAAAAAAAAAAACATGTTAACCATTTTTATCATGTTATCAATTTTATGATGTTATAATTTTTATAAGATAGAATTCTGTTGTCATGGAGTTCATATCTAGATGTGTCACTTATTGAAACTACATCTTAGTAGTGGGAATCTAAGATAAAAATATTTGGTTGTGGTGAATATATGAAGCACAAACAATTCCAATTGGAATCAACTCCCCCTCCTCTTGTTGCTAGAATTTACAAATGGTAATTACCAATCATCCATTTCCCAACCTATAGATTTTCTTACTGTGTAGTCCACTTGGTTGTATTTATTGCATACTCCATTTGCTTCCATATACTATTTGTTCCACTCGCTCGGATTTATGAATATCACCTGCATGTCCTCTTTATGCCTATTTAACACAAAAACAGATACAAATGGTACTTACCAATCATCCATTGCCCAACTTGTAGATTTTCTTACTATATACTCCACTTGGTTGTATTTATTGCATACCCCATTTGCTTGCATATACTATTTTTTCGACTTGCTTGGATTTATGAATATCACCTACATGTCCTCTTTATGCCTACTTAACACAAAAATAGCCACTAGGGATAGAAAACTATTTAACGTAGTCTTCATTCCTTATTATAAACTTCAACATTTAATAAGTTGTATTTAATTTAAACATTCATTTTTGTTGAGAAGAAGTCATGTTATGTTCTTTTGCACATGGTGCTATATATCAAAATGCACATGTGTCAATTATTACACTGATAATATTTATGACAAAAGATTTTTGTGAATTATTTTTCATTTTTCCAAAATTTTGTTGTTGGAGATTTTAAATAGTTTTTTTTTCTTATTGGACATTGTAGTGATATCCATAAAATGAGACTATATTTGGTTAAATTCATTGCAATTGTTCGAATGATTGGACCAATTACTCTATTATAAGAAAGAAGATTAATTTCATTATAAAACAAATTCATTTTATTTGAGGAATACTCTCAAGAAGATGAAAAAGTAAATGGCTAAATTCCTTCTATATAAATCAAATGGCTAAATTCCCTCCATATGATTTATATAAAGACTATAACTAAATTACTTCCATATGATTTATATAGAGACTATAAATAAATGGTCCAATTGAATTTCCTCCCTATGATTCCTATATACGAAGCGTAAGTAAATGGTTCTATTAAATTGTTTTCATTTCGTCCCTGTATAAATTGTAATATTGGTGAAGCAATGCCACCTATCTATATTCATTCAAATTTTAAATTATTGGTAAAAATTTACACAATAATACTGGTAATTTGAGAAATAAATATAACATTTTAAATTATATTTCATTTCCATATAAAAACAATAATTTATTTTACTTATAAGAACTGAAAAACCAAAATGAAGATAATCCTTCCCATTAAAATGTAACTCTTCCCTTTAAATTTGGAATTTGGAGTTTGTGTTTGTATTTTAATAATGTTCTGGATTAATGCAAAGATAAAGCAACGCTCTGCACTGTGACAAAGAATTACTGCTCAAGTTTTTAAAATTATATTAAACCTGGACATTGGAAATCAGAGATTCCAGCCACTTGTTGTACTCGGCATCAGAATATATGTTTAGAATTTTCTTTAACAAAGGTGCTACTCTACATGGCTATCACATGTAAAATCACCTCAATAGAATTACGGAGTCCTGTAGGCAATAAGTCGCCATTACTAGCTGTAGGCAATAAGTCCATCGAACGTTTTAAAGTCCCCATAGAGCGAAAGCCTATTCGATAATGATAATAGATCTTAGTCTTCTGTGTCGGCATATATTCATAAATGATAATAATAAAGATAAAGATAAATGATATTCACAAGTCCCCATAGAACGAAAGCCTATTCGATAATGATAATAGATCTTAGTCTTCTGTGTCGGCATATTCATAAATGATAATGATAAAGATAAAGATAAATAATATTCATAAATGAAAAATTTTAATAAAAACGGAGGCATCGAATGACTCGTTTTTGAACGAAAGCCTATTCGATAATGATAATAGATCTTAGTCTGATGTGTCGGCATATTTATAAATGATAATGATAATGATAAAGATAAAAGATAAATGATATTTATAAATTAAAAATCTTAATAAAAACGGAGGCATCCAATGACTCGCTTTTCAACGAAAAGGAGCATAAACCTAACCACAAATACTGACAATGACATGATAATGATAAATGATATTCATAAATTAAAAATCTTAATAAAAACAGAGGCATCCAATGGCTCGCTTTTCAACGAAAAGGAGGATTAACCTAAACACAAACACTGACCATGATAATGATAAAGATAGAGATAAATGATATTCATAAATTTAAAATCTTAATAAAAACGGAGGCATCCAATGGCTCGCTTTTCAACGAAAAAGAGGATAAACATAAACACAAATACTGACATCTTCAGATTGAAATGGTAATTAATATTTTGGAGTGACATAATTGCACTGGTAATTACTTTCCTGTATGCATTTCATTTTTAATTTAAAACAGCGCGACGCATTTTTCTCGTTTTTCTATTAAAATTCGTATCAATAAGCCGCGTACAGAGGTTCGAAGAACGAGTGGGGTCAGTAGCATCACCTTCATCGAGAAGTAGATTATAGGGTGAGTAGGGTCACCTTCATAGAGAAGTAGGTTCGAATGAGTAGCGTCACGATCATATACAAATACAAGTTGTGAGGTGTCATTGTAATTTTAATAATAATATAATATAATTTGATTTTATAGGGATATATATAAATTTTTATTTTAATAATATCAACTTTCTCAAAATAATTGTTGTATGTAGAGAATTCGAGTTACCTAGTTGAGATGGAGATTGCAAGGTAATGTATTATCAGTGGTAGCATATTCTTATGTGTAGAGGTGATACATGCAGTCAAAGGAAATACCTAGGGGAATTGAGCAATTTAATAGTGGGAATTTCCTAAATAATAAGGGCCAATTTTCCAAAGGAATAGCGGAAAAAAACAGAAGAGAGATAGACTATACACTTGCAGGGTGTGCTCAAGCTTAAGCAAGTATATGTATTTCATATATATTTTCTGATTAATGCAATATAGATAGTAAGGGGTTTTGAGCAGTGGCTTTCTTCTAGATAAATCTATGTGCATGTGTAATGTCTCATTTTTCATGTCTATGATTTATGTTCCATATGGTGAATTAACTTCCGCAGATTAGCAGAGTAGCTTTGAGTCTTGTGATTTAGTAAACTTCATGAGCAGTTTCGAATGTACACACTAATTTCTACATGATAATAGAGTTGGAAGGACCACATAGAGGCAGTATTGGATGACTGTGGGCTGCTAGAATACATCAAGGCAAATGCAGAAAAACCCCAAGCATCTGATGTCCAAAATCCTGCTCAGTGGAAGAAAGATGTGACCAAGGCGACGAGAATCATATTGGAGGGAGTACGGGATCATATTGTCTCGAATCTTCACAAAAAAGAGACTTCATTCATGATGTGGAAAGCACTGATAGAATTTTTCAAGAATAGCAGTGACCATAGTAAGTTGGAACACAAGGATAAGCCGTTAATTAAATTTGACCTGGGTCCGTAGGTCAAAATTAGCCGTTGATCGATTTAGGCATTGGAGTCTCTGCTCAGACTATTTAACATGCTTAGCTGGATCTGTTTCTTCAACTTGTCCTGACGATGAACCACACTGGCTGGTTCGAAACACGTCGACAAAGGCCTTTCCTCATGTGATTTTTGCCGAAGTTCTGCTTACAAGGATAAGATTTTAAGTATCAAGATGCAGAAGAATCACACAATTCCGTAGTATTTGAGAAAGTTTACACAGTGTCATGATGAACTTTGCGGGGTCGGTGTTAATGTTCTTGAAGAAGACTTCCTAGCTCTACCCCTTTTGGGCCTTCCCAAGAGTTGGCATAGCTATCAAGATTCGGTATATGGTAGGGAGAAACTATTAAGTTGGGAGCACTCATGGTCCAACCTGGTATAGGAGGAAATAAGGCAGAATACCAGAGATGGGGCTTCATCCAAGGGTGAGGATGAGGAGAATTGTGCCTCGGATGGAAAGGAAAAGTAAGAGAAAGGGAAGAAATCCCAATCCAAAGAAGAATTTAGCTAAGGGGCCAAGAAGAAATAATTCTCTAGGATCAAGTACTTTCACTATCATGAATTTAGACACTATGTCACGAAGTGTCCACACAAGAAGACAAGCAAGAAGAGCCGAGGAGGGGCAGCAGGTGAAGCTTTGGCTTCATAGTTTGAGCTTGAATTTACTCTCGTTGCATGCATGACCAACACAATGTTGGGAATCGTGTGGTACCTGGACAGCGGTGCCTCATTCCATATGATGGGGAATCTAGATTTTTTCAATGATTTGGTGGAGAAAGATCTTCAGATGCACATCGAGATGGGAGATGATGGAATGTACATCGTCACCAGAACTGGTATAGTCACCTTTCAGAGGGAGTCAGGATCCCCTCTTAGACTCAAGGATGTGATGTTTGTTCCGGGTCTAAAGAAGAATCGTGTTAAAATTGCAATTTTGGAAGAGTGTGTTTATGATGTGATCTTCAGAAAAGGAAAGGCATTCCTAAGAGACATAGCCATGGGATAGGTGAGGAAGATCGGGGTTCATGTGAAGAACCTATACAAGATAGATATGGGGGATTGTCTTGCATTGAGCATAAAGGTGGAGAAGGTTCAGAGCCACGATGTTGATGAATTTTAGCATAAAAGACTTGGACATTTGCATCACAACGCTTTGAAGATCATGCAAGAGATAACCACAATCCTCCCCAAAGGAGCACTAGAGAAACATGACACATGCATAGGGTCTACCTCTGGGAAGTACACAAAATCCACTTTCCATGATCGGGAAAACAGAGCACATGAAGTCCTTGAAAAGATCCACTTTGATGTTTGTGGACATTTCTTGAGAGCTTCCACTGCTAAGCACAAGTAATTTGTCATCTTTATTGATGACGTCTAACAAAAGTGCTAGATATTCTTCATGCGGAAAAAGGATGATAATTTCTCCAAGTTCTTAGAATTCAAAGCACTGGTTGAGAAATAAACATACAAGAAGTTGAAGGACCTCTGGAGCGATAATGGAGGCGAGTATGTGTCGAATGAGTTTAAAATTTTTTGCGCAAAAGAAGGAATTCGACGAGAGTTGACAACACCCCACATCCTAGAGAAGGATGGGGTGGCTCAGAGGAATAACTACAACATTGTGGGAGAAACACGAGCGATGTTGCATGACCAAAGCCTACCTCTGCACTTGTGGGAGGAAGCATGCAACACAACAGTCTACTTGCAGAACAAGAGTCCTCATCAGATTCTTGGCATGATCAAGCGAAAGAGGCTTTCTTGGGTAGGAACCCACATGTGTCGCACTTCAATATTTTTGGAGCCTTTTTTTATTTCCATGTCTCCAAAGAATCAAGGAAGAAGTGAGAGCCAACAAGAGAGTTGGCGATATTTGTGGATTACATAGAAACTCCCCACAACTATATGTGTATTTTTCATCTCTCAGAATGATAGTCGTGCAAAGGGATGTAAAATTTGATAAAGACAAAGACATGCAAAGCTCTCTTGAGAGGGAGCTTCAAATCCCACCATAGCAGAAGCTTTTAGATCCAAATGGAGGAGCCTCAGGATGTTGTGGAGTAGCCACAAGTTAATGAGCAGAGGGTGCAATCAACCACTCAACAAAAACCATCCATAGAAGGCAAGATGATAACCAGGGAAGTTGAGAGAAGCGTGCAGGATGTGAGGGATAATGTGGATGCTCCTTCAAATTAGCGTAAGAAGAGAAAGTCACCAGATCGATACATTGGCTACATGGATCTATTAACCAAACTAGTAGACACTAAGCCATCCTCTTTTGAGGAAGTAGTAGAGCAACTTGTATGGGTTGATGCAATGGTGGACGAGTACGAATCCATTGTAAAGAATAGTGTTTGGGAAGTGGTCCCAAGATGAGTAGAAAAATCAATTGTGGGTTCGAGATGGATCTTCAAGGTGAAGATAGTAGTAGATGAAATCATAGAAAAGTATAAGGCTAGATTTGTGGCCAATGGGTACTCTCAGGTTAAGGGGATTGACTATGAGGAGACCCTTGCTCTTGTAGTAAGGTACTCATCCATCATATCAATACTTGCTCTGATTACACAGATAGGGTGGAATATCCACCAGATGGATGTGAAAACATCATTCCTCGATGAATTTATTAAGGAGGTGTATATTGAGAAACTAGAAGGCTTCGAGACTTTTGATTTAGATTCTCATGTATGCATACTCAAGCGAGCCTTATATGGTCTCAAGCAAGCATGACATGCTTGGTAGACTAGGATCGATAACTATCTTACCAATTTGGGCTTCACCAAAAGTGAAATGGATGCAAACCTCTATCATATTTTGGTGGAAGTTAAATTGTTGATAATTGTTTTATATGTTGATGACTTGATTTTGACTCGTGATGAGGAGCTGATAAGATATTGCAAGGAGGACCTTACAAGAGAGTTTGAGATAATTGACATGGGCCTCATGCACTACTTCCTCGGATTGGAAGTATGGAAAGGTGATGGGGAACTGTTTGTCTCTCAGGGCAAATATGGAAATGAGATACTTTAGATCTTCTGCATGGACATGTGCAAACACATGAAGACTCCTCTAGCAACCAACTTGAGGAAGGAGGATGCCACTTTAGGTGAGGAAGTGGATGTGACTATTTACCGACAGTTGGTGGGTTCACTCATGTATATTGTGAACACGTGACTAGATATGTTCTTTGTATTTAACCAGCTGAGTCAAGCTATGGTTTGCCAACCAAAATTTTTTGGAGGGAAGTTAAGCATGTTCTACAATACCTCAGAGGCACTACCTAGTTTGGACTTTTGTATAGAGAGACAGAGGGAGTGAATATGTGTGGCTTAACCAATGTAGATTGTGCATGGAGTCCATCATATCAGAAGAGTACATCATGTGGAATTTTCAATGTTGGGTTTACATCGGTTTCTTGGTACAACATGAAGCAAAGATCTGTGGCACTCGGCTCGACAGAAGAAAAATACATGGATTCAAGTCAAGAAGCGTGTGAGGCGATTTAGATGAGAAAGATACTTGTTGGATTGTTTGGTGAGATGATGGATCCAAATTTGATTTACTGTGATAGTCAGAGTTGCATCAAACTCTCTGAAAATCCTGTTTTTCATGATATATCCAAGCATATTCATATTCGGTATCACCATCTACAGGATTGTGTGCAAAGGCAGATTATGTTGTTGGAGTACATTCTGATAGAGGAAAAAGATGCTGATATTTTGACAAAGGCATTTATAAGATTGAAGTTCGAGTTCCACAGGTGCAAGATAGGGGTGGTTGATAATCCCTTTCTTGCTGAGAGGGTGTGTTGAAAATGCATCAAGAAAATCTCAGTTTGACTTTGGCTTGGTTAAACTAGAGAAAATTCAAATTTCTATTTCAGCAGAAATCTTGGAGGTAGTTAACTGAGGTGACATGGCAATTGTCAATCAGTTAACTTAGTTAATTCAAGTTAGGAATATTGAGTTCTGTTAATCATGATTGATTGCTAGTTTGTAACAATATATTTTAGTTAATTTGAGTTATTGTGAGTTTAACTAGTTCTACTTATCTGAAGAACTAGTGGAGGTCAAGTTGTGGAAGTGGAACACTTAGTGATCAACCCATTAACTAATCAATCAACCCAAAATAGTTGTTGCATGCAAAGAATTTGAGTTATCCATATCAAATGGAGATTCCAAGGCAGTGTACTATCAATTGTACTATATTCCCATGTTTATAGGTGGTGCATGCAGTCAGAGGAAGGACCTAAGGGAATTACATAATTCAATAGTGGGAAATTCCTAATTAATAGGGGCCAATTTCCCTGAGGAATAACGCAAGGAAATAAAAGGCTCTTGGAAGGCTTAAAAATTGGCTAAGTGTTGGCCATAGTTGGTTAGTGAGGAAGAGGGATAGACTATACACTTTCAGGGTCTGCTTGAACTTGAGCAAGCATATGTATTTCATATTTATTATCTGATTATTGCAATCCATATAGTATGGAGTTTTGAACAGTTTCTTTCCCTTAGATAAAACTTTGTGGATGTGTGATGTGTCTTTTTGCATGTTTATGGTTTATGTTCTATATGGTGATTTAATTTCCACAAATCAGTAGAGTAGCCTCGAGCCTTGTGATTTAATAAATTTCATAAGCAGTTTCGAATTTACACACTAATTTCTACAGTTTTTTCATGAAAAGATTTCTTATTTTCATAACATGTGTACTATCAAGTAAATATATATTTTATTATTTAATATATTATTTCTGCTTTTTTCTCTTAGTATTTTTTTTTTACTAATCTTTAGTTTGGATTCGTTTTAAACATTTTTCTCTATTTTTTTTCTCAACTAAATTATATATATATATATATATATATATATATATATATATGTATATATATATATATATATATATATATATATATATATATATACTTTATTTTTCCTTAATTCAAATTTATGATTTATTACTAGAAACATCTAATTTTAATATATATTTATGATTTGTAACAAGAAACATCTCATATATATATTTTTTCTATTTTTATAAATTTACATGCAGAGTTGTTGAAGTCTATGTTGGTTTGTCGTTAGGGAAACCAATCTATGTTAATCCATCAATAGGGAAATGAGAGCACACTTCATTGCCTCAAAATATCAAAAGAAAAGATGGAGATTTTAGGTCCTAGAAAAACATATGAGGTTTATTTGTTTGGCCATAGAAGCCCTTCTTCTCCTAGAAGGTAAGACAAGAAAAAATAAAAGGAAACTACAAGTAGATAGATGGATAAGCATGCATTCCTATTTCTTTGAATGAGGCTCCTTGTTGCTTATGGGAGAGAAACAAAGAACATGAAGAGGTGTCATTTATTGCTCAGTTCTCACGAGTTTGCATTCCATTTCCATCAGTAGTCATTGCATTTGATTCAGAGACAATATGATTTCTTATTTGATCCCATTACAATCTACTTGCACTCTCCCCAAGAGAAACTTGAGGTCCCATGTCAACTATGTACATGTATTGATTACACCTTCCCTCCACCTAATCTTCCACCTTAGTCAGTACCTCAGTGCTTGTAAGATTGCAGCAACTCATTAGAAAGCTCATTTTCCACTTGACTGATCTCTTCTTGATTTGGTTGAGGGGCCAAATTCTAATAGTGAGTTGTTGAGCTCTCAACTCATGTCTCTACTCTCGAGCGACCTCTTTCTTGGTAACATGTTACACCCCACATGAATTTGGCTCTTTGTCAAGGCATGGAAACCAACTAGAGGGAGGAGTGTTGTGGTAGGGTTGGGTCCCCCAAAAAGTGTGTAGGAGCTAAGTCACAACCCCCAACCTTATGAAGACCACATAGGGTTGAGCTAGCCAAAGACCTATAACATATGAAGTTAAAGAACATAGACCAAACCAAGAGATGGGATTAAAAATGTATAATCAAGAATGTCAGTGTACGTATGCTTTATAGGTTCACTTGGTTCCATGGGGCCTCGTCTTGAGGAGATAGTGTTAGCGTACATAGGATATATAGGTCCACTTGCTTCCATGGAGGCTTGCCTTGAGGATGAAACTAGCTTGCACATGTGTGAATAATGGAATGCCTCATGCCTAGAAAGAAACATAAGCATCCAAAGAACCAAACTTCCAAGAGGGAGGATGACTTCCACTACTTGGGTAGAGGAAACAACTCAGCTTTTCCAACTTTTCACTCATGTTCTTGGGCCAACTCTCTGACATGCCCTACTAAAAAGGTATTGCACCAAGCATAAGATGAGGCACTTGTTAGGTGCTTGAAAGGAAAGGAAAGCCCAATAATTGACGACTAGCATCTAATAATTGAAAAAACTCAATTTTGGTGTGTTTTAAACCAATCCCTTCCATGAGTATTCAAAGTCTCAATTTAATACCCATTAATTTAATCCTTGAATGCCAAATGAGTGATAGGATTTTTCCGGCCATGAAACCTTAACCACTACAAATTTCGTGTAATCCTTCTCAACTCAGATAACTCAGCTAGGTAATCATGAATGCAGTGCAAATTCACCATTGGAAAATTCACTAAAAATACGTGGACACACATTCCAACTTGATCCCGATTTTTTTCCAACTTGGTCACCCCATCCAGTATAAAACTATAATTTTAATCACTACATCACCTTATTTTAAAAAGAAAAAATAAAATTTAAAAATATTCTAAGATTAATCCGTCACAGTTTTAATGTTAATTATTTTGTAATTTTTCAACTTCTTGGGTGAACTCCGCCGCGATTCAATTGCACGGTTATATAGCCTTGACCAGCAATATATTATTTGCTTATATGCCAATGACCGGCAATTTATGGCCATTTTTTCAGAATATTCAATAAAGCACACATTAAAATTAACTCAACTGAATTGTTTGCTTAACGATTTAAAAATACTTAGGAAATTTTGCAAGTATACTTTCTAATTACATACGGTACTTCGTACTTAAACATTGTACACCAGTTTGCTTTCCCGCCTCCTTTTCATTAAAATAAACTAATGCAAACGTACAAGCAAGACTATTGTCAAAGAAAGCTCTTTGGAATTCCGAAAGTTCCAAAAATGTAAAATGTTAATGATTGGCCAACAAATTCAAACAATGAAAACTTTCATATAGGGGTCAACAATTCCTTGGTGAAAGAAATACAACTAAAATATAAGATTAAATACAGCAATCAACGATTCCTGGGTGAAAGCAATACGAGTGAGACAGTGGAGAATAAGGATACCAATTGTATGCAAAAAGCTCACAATCCAATACAATTATTGACAATGGTGATGCTTGTCAGGTATGAACGACGACGCTCACTGCTCAGAGGACGCTGAAAATGCCTATAAATTGCAATGTTTAGTAATCAAAGGAACAAGCTTTGAGTGTGGATTTTGTTTTTTGTTATGGTATCATAGCTTAGGTGAGTTGAGTTGTGGGAGAGGTCGCCTTGTGTGGTGGAGCATGATCTCGCTGTTCTGAGCGTTGAGTAGTTGCGAGCCTATTGGAATGGGGTTGAGTTGTTTGTTGAAGTGTGGGCATAGCCTATAAAGAGCATTTGTTTTGTTCAGTGCTCGCTGATTGTGAAGAGTAAGAACTTGAAATCCTGTTGTTGTGTGACCGCTGGTGATTGATGTTGTGTGATAGCTGGTGAGTGACTTGTAACTGTTTTTGTAGCTATTATGTTCAAACCTGAAGCAGTTGTGTTCTAGGTAGTCAGCGTTGGCCCTTCTATGGTATTACAAGCACCCGATGTGAAAATTGTGGCAGTAATTCGTTGGAGCACGGTGCCTTTCATTTTTTTTTCCACGGTGCCTTCCTTGTTTTACTTTAAAAGTTTGACGTTGTTATTAAAACAAAAATCGTTGTTGGAAGGCAACTCAATGTTTGAGTTTGTTTTTATTTATGGAGATATAAGGTTTTTTTTTAAATATTCACTTTTGTTTTAAGTGGTGAAAAGAATGAGCGGTGAGAAAAATTTAAAAAAGGGTGTGTTTGTTTTTTAATGTGAATATTATCATAAGGAGTGATAAGGTTTTCTAGTATTTGTTTTTATTTAAAGTGGTGAAATGGCTTTAAAAAAATGTGTTGGTGGAAATTTTTAATAGTGAAAAGGAGTTAGTAAAGATTTTTATGGTGCATGTGTGGTGAAAGTTTTCTGGGATTTGGTGAATTTGGGTGCATTTGGATTTAGATTTGGTGGCATTTTGTTGATTGGAGAAAGTTTTTTTTTCCATCATGTCAAATTTGTTGGCTGATACTTATTTGAATGAATCCACCAAACTTGATGGAGGAAATTATGTGAATTGGAAATTCAAGTTGCTGACTATTTTAGAAGGTTATAATTTGTGGTCCATTGTGAGTGGGGATGAGCCCAAACCCACTGTTGCAACTTCTATTCTAGATTGGGAGAGAAGGGAGACGAAAGAAAAGGTGTTGTTGCTTATGTCCGTAAAGGACAACATTATTCCTCACATCATAGATTGCAAGACATCAAAGGAAACATGGGATATGCTGAAGGGTTTGTATGAAACAACAAATACAAACAGGATCTTGTTTTTGAAGACTAAGCTTTTATCTCTAAAAATGGAAGCAAATGAAAATATAAGAAATTTCATATCTCGTGTCAAAGATTTAAGTGATAAGTTAGGAGATATTGGTGAAAAGGTGTTTAGTATTGACTTAGTCACCATCACATTAAATGGCTTAGTGCAAGATTATCAAATTTTTGTTTCAAGTCTTTCAGCTAGAGAGAAGCCCCCTACATTTGATGAATTGACATGAATTCTTCTACAAGAGGAGGAGAGGATGAAGAGCTTTAATTTGGGCTCCAATAGTTCAGATTTGGCATTGGTAGCCAAGGGAAAACATCCATACAGAGGCAAGCCATGGGACAAGAACAAAGGAGGAAAATTTCAAGAAAAACACTAAGGTATGACACAACCTAAATTTCCAATGCATGATAAGAGAAATGATGATTGTTATTATTGTGGCAAACCTGAGCATCATTCTAAAGATTGCTATAAAAGGAAATATAATGAGTCTAGGCAAAGAAATAGAGGGCATAATGGAAATTTTGTGGAAAAAGACACCTCAATCAGTGATGGATTTAAAAATCTTAAATTATTTGTTTCTAATGCCGCATTGTTTGTGGAAAATGATGATGTGAATGCTTGGTTCATTGATTCTGGTGCATCACTCCATATGTATTGTAATAAGGAGTGGTTTGATGAATATTATGAAAACATTGATGGAACATATGTTTATCTAAGAGATAACATATCACTTAAAGTTCAAGGTTATGGAGTAATAGGTGTGAATTTGTCTAATGGACAAGAGAGACAAATCCATAATGTGATGCATGTTCCTGGTATCAAAAAGAATTTACTTTTTGTTTCTACTATTGTTGACAAACATTTGAAAGTGGAATTTGTTAAATCACAGTGTGTAGTGAAAGACATTCAAGATCACTACAAGGTTATTGCCACAGGTACTAGAGTTGGAGGCTTGCATAAGTTGGATGTGACTAGGAAAAGTCACCAAGCGTTGGCATCTACAACAATATCAACAATAGAGTTATGGAATCATAGGTATGGACATATAAATCATAATGATTTAATGCTATGTCAAAAGAACACAATGGTTCAAGGTCTTCCTGTCTTGAAGAATGATCATGTTGAATGTGAAGCATCTGTACTTGGCAAGCAACATAGGGAGGAATTTCCTATACATAAAGAAAAAAGGCAAAGGGAAATACTTGAATTAATTCATACTGATGTATGTGGACCTATGCAAACTAGATCTATTGGTGGAGCATGGTATTTTCTTATTTTTTTGGATGATAGATATAGGTATACATGGGTTTATTTCATAAGAAAGAAGAGCAATGTTTTTGAGTACTTTAAAGAGTTTAAGAGTATGGTGGAAAAACAAATTGGCAATTGCATCGAAATTTTTAGATGTGATTAGGGGGAAGAATATAAATCAAGAGAATTTAATCAATATTGTAAAATAAATGGGATTCTACAACAACTCATAGTGCCACATACACCTCAACAAAATGAAGTTGTTGAGAGGAAAGACATAACACTAGTTGAATGTGCACGTAGTATGCATCAAGGTAAAAATATTTCTAATGGTTTTTAGGCTTAAGCTATTAATATTGCTGTTTATTTGAAAAATAAGAGTCCAACCAAAAGTTTAGAGCTTAAAACACATTTTGAAGCATTTTATGGGTACAAACCAAAAGTGAGTCATTTAAAAGTTTTTGGTTGCAAGGAATTTGCTCATATTCCAAAAGTTGAAAGAAGAAAACTTGATGCAAAGTCAATTAAGTGCATATTTATTGGTTATTGTGATGATCAAAAAGCATACAAGTTGTTTGATCCCAGTACTCATAGATTTCTTGCAAGTAGGGATGTGGTGTTTCATGAGAATGCAAATGAAGGTGATAAAATGAATAATACTGGTGTATGGCATGATACTGATGATTATGTCAAATTAGATATGTGTTGAACAAGAATAGGAACAGGGACAAGCTCAAGAGCAAGGAGCATCAAGCAGTCATGACACTCCAAGAAGAGGAGAGGAGACTCCACAAAGCAGAAAGAAAGATGAAAGCAGTAAAACTCCAAGAAGGTCATCACGTCAAAGTCAAGTACCTATAAGGTATAAAGATTATGCATTAATGTCTCTTGTTATGAATGTTGTAGAACCTTCAAGCTATGAGGAAGCTAAAGAATATGAAGAATGGAGAGATGCAATGAATGAAGAATATAACTCTATAATGAAGAATGACACATGGGAATTAACAGAATTGCCTAAAAACAAAGTTCCCATAGGATGCAAATGGTTGTATAAATCCAAGTTTAATGCTGATGGAAGTATTGATAAGCATAAAGCTAGATTGGTTGCAAAAGGATATTCACAAAAGGAGGGAATTGATTATGAAGATACTTTTTCACCTGTAGCTAAGTTGAACACAATTAGAATCATGATTGCATTAGCTACAAAATATAAGTGGACAATGCATTAGTTAGATGTCAATCTTCATTTTTGAATGGTGGGTTAAAAGAAGAAGTTTATTTGGTTCAGCCTGAAGGGTTTGTAAAACAGGGACAAGAGCATCTAGTTTGCAGGTTAAAGAAAGCTTTATATGGTTTGAAACAAGCACCAAGATCTTGGTATGTGAAAATTGATTCTTTCTTTTATGAGAAGCAAAAATGATCCTAACTTGTATATCAAGGAAGATGAAGGTGGGAATGTTGCTTTAATATCTGTATATGTTGATGATATTATCATAACAAGAAATGCATGCAAGTTGATTGAAGAAATTAACATTAAGTTGTCACATGTATTTGAGATGAAGGATCTTGGTGATTTTCATTACTGTTTAGGTCTTCAAGTTTGGAGGGAATCTGGTAAGACAATAATCACACAAAGAAAATATACAAGGGAAATCCTTGAAAGGTTCAATATGATTGAATGTAAGGCAATATATAGTCCTTTAGAACAGAATGCAAATTGTCCAGTGATGATGGAACCAAAGAGGTGAATGGAACCTTGTATTGTCAACTGGTGGGAAGTCTGAACTATCTCACACTACTACACCAAGGGTACTTTTAAGACAAAAGAAATCTTTTGTCCTAAAAAGTCACTTTTTATTTTAGTTATTTTACATTAAAATTTAATATCAATTGAATTGTCTTAAATATAAAATTTAAGACAAAAACAGTTTAAGACAAAATTTTTTTAAGACAAAACTTTATATTTAAGACAAAAACAGTTTAAGACAAAAATATTTTATGACAACTTTAAATTTAAGACAAAAACAATTTGAGACAAAATCATTTTAAGACAAAACAATTTAAGACAAAAATATTTTAAGACAAAAACACTTTAAGACGAAATTATTTTAAGACAACTTTATATTTAAGACAATGTCCACTTAAAATAAAACTCATTTAAGACAATTAACAATTAAGAAAAACTTATCAATTTAAGAAAATATTATCTAACAACTGCAAAATTGACTCTGACAGTGCACCCTAAGTCTGCCAGCTTGCAGGCTACTACTGTCTCGCGCCTATACCGAGGTTGTTTTTTCACTTACCATTCACGTTATCTTATATAAAGAGAATGATTTGTTGGGATCGTCGTTTTGTGGGTGTAGCCGAATCTGAAGAACGCGACAACTTTTCCTTTACAAGATTTCCTGGACATCAATTCCACTTTTGTCCCTTCGATCTTTGTTGATACGATTAGAGACAATTTGTTTGTCATTGCATTCAGTCAGTGAGTCACTTTGGTGCTTACTATTGTTGAGCAGTTGATAAACTAACTAAGCTGTGGACTCCTTCTCTTGGTTATGTCATTAAGCCTCAAGTTTAAATTTCCCTTAGTATGCATCCCCTTAGACTTTGGATCTATCTCAAGGTAATCAGCTGCAAGAAAGATTGCAATGTGGCTGGCTAACAATTGGGTGGAGAGTTGAAGTCCTTCCTTCATTTTTCAGTCATCATTAAACACACAGATCGATAAGTGTACATTGCTTATGTGTATTTCCTTATGGAGTGTGATGAATCTTGTTACATTGTGAATGGTGCAATATCTTGTGTGTTTGTAAATGTAAATGAATGTCTGAGTTTTGACGCTCACTGTGTCTTTGTGATTAGAACGGTGTCATGTATGCACATGAATTTTAAAGTGTGCCTAGGATATGCTATTCATTATTATGTGCATGGTGAATGCGCAATTATGTGTTCATATTCATTCACTTGATTTCCAAATTTATGGGTATACTTAGTTTAACCAATCCCTACGCTAGTTATTCTGTCAAAACTAAGAATTTAGGTATCAGGAATTGGGCCATGAGTCTCCTTAAAACTACAAGAGGGTGGGAGAACAACAATTGTAGTTCTTCTTTATGAACCTATCCTAGGTTTCTTTTTAGTCCATATACACTATGTTTTTAAGGTCGAGAGGAAGTGGGAGAACATGACTTTGTTGACATGTTAGTAGGTCCAACACCTAGTGGACACTGGTGAAACCACACCCTAGTGGAACTATATTGTGTGTATAGACACCAACCATAATCCATCGACCCCAGTGATCAAATATGAGGTAAGGGAAGGGTCTATACACTTGGCCAAATGTTGTTTTATTTTGGGTGAGAATCATAATGGCCAAGAGAGTGGTCTAAGAAGAACTAGGAGTGTTGGGAACATTATTAGCTTCCCATCACTGAGATATTTGTACCCTACAACACAAGTCCTTATTAAGTACCTTTTGAATATGAAATCCATTGTAGGCGACTGTCAAATTCGTTAGCTAGTAATTGAGGAGAATGTTAAGAGTATCTAGCCTATCCATTGGTTCTCGTAGTTTATTCTTTACCTCTTTAAACGTGACAATTTCCTACTCAAGTATAAATGATAGCTCATATGTCTTTTCTTTCTTATTATGTTGTTATGACTACTCTACCTATTCTCTCATTTGGACATTTTTTGTTCCAATTTGATGAACTAGTTGTTGCATTGAGTCCAATTGGTCCTCACTTTTTCTTAGGCAAGCTAGTTGTGGGTGATATGTTGCAGGAAAAATGCATAGGGGAGGGTTACTTTTTATCATGTCTTTTAAGGGTTACCTTGTGTCATGTCTTGTATTAATCCTTAGTTATATATCAAATAATTATATATTCTAACAAGGGGCATTCTTTGTAAACATGGTTGGCTTTGTGGTAGCGTCGACATCAAAATGATTTCCCTTCATAATCCAATATTTGGTTGCGCACATATCCTAGGTAGTGGAGTATCAGATTTGCCACTAATCCATCCCTGGTGTCGAGATAGAAAATGACCCTAGCATAAGACATTTCCCCCATCTCCAAGTATGATCTGTCGAAGTCAAGATAAGTATCGAGGTCATCCCTTATACACTGAAAGACATCTTCCATCTAATGTTGAAGGGGGAGGCTGGGGAGCCTTAATCATATTGGCCTTGCACCTAGTTGTTCTCGCTCAACGTCAAAGAGGGGATTCCACCTTTTCAAATACATAGGGGGCATTTTTATGTTCCAGTAATGTGAGAGAACCCAATTCACATGTCCCTCTTTACTAAATTTGAAAGAAAACCATCCTTTGGGCATGGTTCATATAGATGGAAGTGCATCTAGAATGTGTTCCCAATTCTCCTACACCCACCTCCTCAGACGCATTACATAGTAGTGCCTGCCTCTAATTCTTCTGACCAAAATCCTTTCAACTATAGACATAACTTCATCTAATCTGATAGCCTCCCCTAGTACTAATGCTTGGTTCCTATCTTTTACCTTGGGGCATTTTATCTTCCTTTCCTTCTTCTTTTAGCCTGCTGCTGAAGCATCTTCAAAGGCCGTGGTTGTGTCTTGAGGGTTTACCCTCAGCAGATCCTCAGTGCAAGGAAGACCTGGGTTTGGTGATTTGCCTTCATGCCCTACACCATGACCGAAACAAGAGGGCAAACCTAATGAGCCAACAATGGAATTGGGAGAGATTTGAGCCTTTCCTTGTTGAACTATCAACATGTCTTCCGCATGACCATCCACATTCCCCGAAAATGCCCCCGAAATTTGTAGTTCTTGGCAGAAGACCACTATGTTTTCCTGAAGGCTCTGAACATTAGAGTCGATGCTGACAGGTTCGAAAGTTTGTAATGGGTTGCTAGGGTTTAAGTAGGCCTCGACGAAATTTAGGGCCTCAATCAAGAAACCTGGTGAAAGAGATAGTTGTTTGGTCAAATCCATTGATATTGTTGTCTGGATCTAGATGGCGCCTCCTACCTAACCTAATCACACCTAACCTAGTCACAGTAAAACAAATTAAAATTTGAAGTTCCACTTTAATTCTTCTTGTTAAGTTTTTACCACAATCTTAAGGGACCTTGGTAAAATAAGTTTGTTGATGATTAGTCGTGACATTCTGGTGTAATAATACTTGTACATACCATAGAGTACATAACTCCATGAGTTTGGTTTTTGTATTAGTTGGTATCGAATATTATTAATATTTCTTTAATCTTTAGATTGCGATTGTTCATATGTGGCAACTGGATATATATAATTAAATATGTTACTGGGTATCAGTTCTTTGTTTCTTGAAACCCTTTGCTTCCCTGCCATGGTCATCTCTTCAGCTACTGCTGCAACAATATCTTCCTCTGAACATTAGAGCCGATGCTAACAGGTCTGAAAGTTTGTAATGGACTGCTAGGGTTTAACCAGGCCTCGACGAAATTTAGGGCCTCAATTGGGAAACTTGGTGAAAGAGATAGTTGTTTGGTCAAATCCGTTGATATTTTTGTTAGGATCTCAGATGGAGCCTCCTACCTAACCTAGTCACACCTAACCTAGTCACAATAAAACAAATTAAACTTTGAAGTTCCACTTTAATTCTTCCTGCTAAGTTTTTACCACAATCTTAAGGGGCCTTGGTAAAATAAGTTCATTGGTGATTAGTTGTGACATTTTGGTGTAATAATACTTGTACATACCATAGAGTACATAACTCCATGAGTTTGGTTTTTGTATTAGTTGGTATCAAATATTATTAATATTTCTTTAATCTTTACTAAAACTATACTGAAACAACAAAATAACCATACTCATATAATGCCCAAGCTAATCATCAAAAGATTTAACTAGTGTCAGGTCTTTGGCATTGGAGCCCGACAACTTAGTTTGAGGCAAGTAGGGGATATGTTTCTCTATGCATGCAAGGAAAGCATTTTGTTGTTGGATTTGGTGTTGAATTAACTGAAATTCCTTATGAATTTCTTGAATTTCATCTATAGGACTTGAAATGCTTGTAATACTCATTATCAAAGCCTTCACTAGAAGGGTCTTCACCAACCAAAATATAAATAAAGATTGTTGGTACTAAGAGCAACAACCACGGGTATGGCCCAGGTTTGGAATCATGTCCCCCAACTCCTCCAAGACTGGTCGTTGACCTGGTTAACAACCTTTACTTCCCATTCATCAATCGTCTGGTGGGCACGGGGGTGGGTATTAGTTCTGTATGCTCTGGAAGTTGCTAATATGAATCAAGTTCTGGTCCCATGTCCTTGACCTCTGTTAGCACAAGATTTCCCACTCCCATGGCCTCAGCCTTGACCTCGCCCCCGACTTGCATTATGAGTGCGACCTCGGTGTGTGGTTGGGCGAGCCATGAACTTCGATTGATTATTGTTGTATGGAGAATTAAAATGTACCAATAAGGTGGGGCTCTGACTTACAAGTCTCGCAATGCGAACAACAAAAAATTGATTGGGAGGATGCCCAGGATGGATGAGCCCACAAGTCAGTCTAATTAAGGAGCCTGCAGGGTCTACAAGAACATAAACACGACAAAGAAAACCATTAAACCTCACTCTAAGGAACATATCCTCATTATCTTCATGGATTTGAATTACGAACCCATCCCAATTCTCTTGAAGGTTCTTTTATGTCTGGTGCATGAATTCCTCATGAGAATAAGAAATATCACCCATAAACCAGTCACAAATTGCCTTTCTCATAAATTTCATGGAAGTAGAGTTAGAAACATAAGGCTCAATCTTGTCTTCTATAAAAAACCAGGAAGTATCCATATCCCAAGGTTTCCAAGCTCCTAGGTAGTCAGGATTACTAAAATCAGTCAGGGGCTTCTCGTTGAGAGGCCTCCCGACCCCCAATATGCAGGAAAGAGGGTGAACCCCATCCCATCCATTCATAGGAGGGCTAAACTCTGCATTAGTCCATAATGTCGTGTCTGGACCAACCATCCCCAACCATATACAAAACATATATATCACAAAAAGCATTGAATTCATAGGGAAGCCAATCTGAACATACGAGGAAGGACTGAGAAGGAGAGGAGGCGTCACACCTTCAACTTCTTGAGCCTGGGTGCAGCTTCCATTTCCGAGAACTTCCCTAGAGAGATGCCTATGCCACCAAAAGCCTGCGAAGGAAACAAGTTTTCCAGTTGCTACAAGTCTGAACAGATTCAAATCCAAATACACAGAATACCCTCTCCCTCTGTGACTTAATTTCCTTGACATCTTATGCGTGCTAAGGTTTGTGTGGGGGTGGCCATGCCACCACCCTCACTGTACCTTCAATAATTGCGTGGCGGCGGTGTGAATCCCATCGTGCTCCTCCTCTCGACTCTCACCTCGATCGAGGGTAATTCATAATGATGATGCTTGTTTTTTTTACCATGGTGGATCGGTAACTCGTTGGTGTGATCTAGGCTAGCCCTAGGATTAAACCTTCCAACTGCCACTATACCACTAAGAGTATATCCAATCTGCCTATAAGACGAATATACCAGGAATATATGACTTAGCAAGAGTTGAGACGTCTCGTATTGACCACAAACAGAGTAACTCCTTGGGGCCACCTATTCCTCTAACCTCATCACAACATGCTTAACATGTCATTTCAAGGAATTGAACTTAGGTGGAGAGGGAGTTAATGTCCCGTCTTAACCACTCGGTTAACCTTGAGGGTTAACTCAATTGGTCGAGTCCTTATTCTATTGTCTTACAATTGGCACTAGCTCACTTAGTTAAACATTACTTTATTTAGGAAGGGGTCTTGATTTCAAATCTCTTTGTCTCCTAGTAGAACGACCTAGTAATTGGCACACTGGGATGTTATCCTCTCCACCCATTTTTGCTAATGAATTTATAATGACATTTTATATGCCATTCTAATGTGTTGGTTAGGGTTGTGACTTAAAAATAAAGAACTATTATAATTGTTTTAATAATGGAGTTTTATAATTTTTTTATATTAATTAATATTTTTGATATAAATTTACAAAGATGTTTTATATTCAATGCCAATGTGTTGGCTAGGGTTGTAACCTAAAACGAGATTATGATAAGTGTTTTTAGCATGGGTTTTTGACTTATTAATAGGGTTTTATGTAAATTTGACATATTAATGATCGTTATGGTCTAAAATGAAGAAGATAATGTGTATATCCTTAAAACGTTTAATACACAAGTAGAGTGTGCTAACTAAAATTACAACCTAAAATTAATGGGATAAGGTGTTCAAAACTTTACAAGAAGGTTGTACATGGAAATATAAAACATTAGTTAGGGCTATGAGTTAAACTCAAAAATGTGTTTGCCAATAAATCTCAAATACAAATATGAGATGTTTGGTAAAAACATAATTGAAAATATGAAAGGTTTGGTAAAAACATGATTGAAAATAAAAATTGAAGTATGGTTTATTTTTGAAAAAGATTAAATGTATAATTATCACATACTAATCAAAATTCAATTACAAATATGACATGTTTGGTAAAAACATGATTGAAAATATGACATATTTAGTAAAAGCATGATTGAAAAAAAGAAAAAGCATGACTTTTTATTTTATTTTATTTTTATTTTATGTATAATTATCCCATATTAATCAAAATTATGATTTAATTCATAAAATTCAAATGAGTTAACTTTTCATATATTAACTATAATCATAATTTAGAATAAAAAATAAAACATATATTTTTATATTTTTAATTTTTTTAATATGCTAATTTAACAAATTTATTAATCTATAATTTTTCTTAAAACACGTAAATTAAAGTTATAATTAATCTCAATAATCATATATAAAATCATTAATGAGCTGGATTTGTGGACCCGCGAGCGAAGAGCCTAAATTTTATGGGTTTTTTAATTGTTTTTCTAATTCACGAGAAGCGCCGGACATATTTTTGGTTCATTTTATGAAGTGGTATTGGGAATAGAAGGGGTCTCAGGGTTATGCACAGTTTGGTGTAGAGTGGGGGTGTTGAGTGCAATGTGGATATGGGTTCTGCCCACCACTGCAATTTTTTTTGAAACATTGCCTGAGATTGCATAAAACAAAAGCATTCAGATCAGGAGATTAACTCGAGAGTTACACAATGGAGGCCAGTGATGGTATGATTCCAGGTTCTCACAAGAGGAATGAGCTGGTTTTGATTCGCCAATTCGCCACGACGCAGAGATTGGTGTAAGTTTATTTAGTTGCAGTTTGCTTAATTTGCTAGAATTTATCTTTTTTCTCTTTTGGATCCAAAATTTGGGCTTGTACCCTTTTGGATTTGCATAAGGAATTAAGCTTAGATTGTTAATAGATGTGGGATTCCTGTGATTTCTTTTACTTGTAAGGATCTGAGCAATGGGAAGCTTAGCAAAACAACATTAAGCCCTTTGCTGCTTCTGTAGAGTTTGAGGTTGTTCTTCCACTATTTTGGAACATATTTGGCCCCGGTTTCCGGTTTTTAGGTTGGGTATTAACCAGAGGTAATGTTGGATGGCAAATTTTGGACCTGGATCTGAAAATATATTAACTTGGGACATTTCATTTTAGTTTTATCAGAGTACCCACTTTGTATTTTCAGTTGAAAATAGTCCTACATTATAACTTGTTCTAGAGAACCCCTGATAGGGATTGGGCTTGGGAGTGCAATTGAGAAATGACATTGCATTGATTTTTGGTCCGATAATACCTTAGAAAAATTATGGCGGTTGGGTTCCCAAAAGTCCAAGAAAATAGTAGGTTGCAAATATTTGTTTTTTTTTGGTCTTCTGAGGATGAAATAATGATCAAGAGTCAAATGAATCAAGCAATAGGGAAGAATGTGAATGGACTTAATTTTACTTGAAAAATCCCATCAAATTGGATCAATAGATTTTAGCTGCGACCAAGAATTTGAATAAATAAAATTATTAATTGACCAGAGTGATGTAAAAGAGAAGAATCCAGTTTTAGATGTCTATCTACAAATTAATTACTTGCTTCTTAAGTAATGAAATATATGGTGTGGAAGAGAAGTTTCCACTTTCAATATAGATTTGCAAATTGATAATCCACTTCTTGCTGATACAGATGATGGAGATGGATCACATGACTTCAAAATTGCTAAAGAAACTATCGATGAAGAGAAGATTGCAAATTCCATTGTAGGTATGCAAAATGGCCATGTGTTAGTAAAGTGTATTAAACTAATGAGAATTGGTTAGTTTGAAAAATAACAAGTTTATTTTTAAAGATGAACCAGACAATAATGAAGAATGTGAGTGGACTTTATTTTACTTCTCAAATCTCATAAAGTTGAATCAATGGATTTCAGCAGCAACCAAGAATTTGAATGAACATGATTACTAATGCAGGTAATTGATCTGAACTTCTCCGTGAGAAACAAGCTTTGGAAATTTTACCACAATCGACATCATCCAGTGAAGTTCGAGATGGTGAAGAATGCACCACACAGTACATTTCAGCTACTTCTGTTTAGGAAAATCCCATCTCACTTGTTAATAATGAAACTCACGATTATGGGTTTAAGAATTTAGAAGCAATTGAAAGATATCAAGATCATGTAGTTGAAAAAGAAGAGCAAATTGAACAGGTTTCCAGAAGTAAAACTCACGATGATGAAGAACGAAGATCACATATGAACTATAACAGTAGCCAAAATGATGGTTGTCCCATGTTGTCTGATGCAGTGTCTTTGAAAGTTGGAGATCATGAAATGATTCATTCATTATATGATGAACCTCAAGAAACTTATGAGAATATTCGAGTTTCATTCATCATACGAAGAACCTCAAGAAGCTTATCAGAATATTCGAGTTTCAGATGTTGGTCTGCAACCTCATAACTCAGCTATTGAGGATGAAGTTCATGAAGACAAATTTCATTATTCAAACAATGACAAACAATTTTATGGCCTTGATGAATTGTATGGTTCAAAAGTGGATAGTGTCTGTAGTATGTCTGAGCCAATGCCTAGTGTTTCCTAGCATGTAGGTGAGTCATCTGATTACAAGGTTGATGGGATTCATGTCCACACACAAATAGAGAGCAATACTTCAAAGGAGCAATTAAGTTGTCCATGCAATTATAAAGAAACAAAACTAGACACTTTTGAGGAGATTGTTGATTCTTCAAACAGTTTTGAAGGCAATATTGATGTGTTCACTAGTTCTGGTATGCCTTGACTCTGTTCTAGTTCCCCTAGTATTAAGATTAATGATGTGTTCCCTCTGCTATAATGATTTTAGTACTCCATTAAAAAAGCCCAACCTTACCGACAATAATGATGTGTTCCTTGTTCAGGTATGGATGAATCTGTTCTTGAAAAAGCAGTCATGGCTGAGGAGACTGTTCACACTAAAATAAATTCTGAAGACAGTACTGATTTGTTCCCTTGTTCAGGTATTATTCTTCAAGAAAAAATATGGGTTTCCTCTGTATTTATAGTAATGATGTGTTTTCTCCACATTTATAAGTCTTTTTACTCCATCAAACACAACCCAGCCACTAATGATTTGCTGCAATAAGTCTAGAACAAATTTAATGAGCCAAGCTTCTAGATAATAATGATATGTTCCCTTGTTCAGGTATAACTGATTCTATTCTTGAAACAGAAGCAAACATTTCAATCAAGTTTGTAGACTGTAACAATGTGTTCCCTCATCAAGGTATGTATGATTTTGTTCCAGATAAAAGATGGACTGTCTCAGTAATGATTGTACTGATGTGTTTTTCCCTCTGATGTAATGACTCTGGTACTCTTTTAAACAAGCCCAAACCTACGAACACTAATGACATGTTTCTTTGTTCAGGAATGGATGATTCTGTACTAGACAAACTCCTAGAGAGTCTTACAAAAGAGCCCTCTAAGTAGGAAATGCCCCAGTTAAATACTTCGTTGAAGACCCCTGAGGTTACTGTTAGATATAATATATCTCCCTGTTTAGTCACCTTGTTTGGACTGGAATATAGTACTGCATCCAAAAATCTAGAGCTTGGACACTGTGATGTGCAAGAGAAGATTCTAGTTTCAAATGTAGATTTGGCAAATAGTCCACTTCTATGAGACATAGATAATGAAGATGAATCACATGATTTGGACATTGCTGAAGAAACTGCCAATGAAGAGTAGATTGCAGATTCAGTTGGAGGTAAGAAAAAGGTAATTTTTTAGTAGATGATCAAGTTCTAGAAGGTACAGCGCAGCAGACATCAAACAATGAAGCTCAAGCCGATGAAGAATGCAGTAAATAGTATCTTCAAGAAAATCTCATATCACTTGTTAATGATGAAGGTTTAGAGGATGAATTGAATAATTCAAAAACCATTGAAGGGTATCAGGTCTCTGTAGTTGAAAAAGAAGAACAAATTGAACAGTTTTCCAAGAGTGAAACTCAGAATGCTTAAGAAACTGTATCTCCTAAGAACTACAATGAGGAAGATCAAGAGGTTGTTAAGGATGAAGCTCATAAAATCAAGTCTTATGTTTCAGACAAAAGAAAAGTGTGTTTTGGCCTTGATGAGTTGAATGGCCCTCAAAAGGAGGAAGATGACAACCAACAGATTTACGAGAATGAAGCCTATGAAGGTGAATCAATGGATTGTGGCAACACTCCAAAATTAAATAATAAGCTTCAATTTCATGCAAACAATTTGAATGGTGCTCATCAATTCGAACTCCCGCCAAAGACTTTGTCTCTAGAAAATTTGTCACAGATGGCATCATATAGTGAAGGTCAAGAGCCTGGGGAATGCAGTGAAGAGGAGATTTTAGTTCTAAATGATTTTTAACAAAGTCACATCTCACTAGTTAATGGTGAATCTCAAGAAGATAAATTGAGTGATCCCAAAACTAGTGAAGGATTTCATGACTCTATATATCAAAGAGAGGAGCATTATGAACTTGCTTCAATGGCTGAAACTCAGGATGTTGAAGAAACCATCTTTCACAAGCAAAATGATGGCTCTCCTGATGCAGTTTGGATGAAAGTGCAAAATCCTGAACAGGTAGATATGTCCAATGAACTTCAAGGAACACATGAGAACATTCAAGCTTCAAAGGATGAAGTGCATCAAGACAAATTTTTAGACAATGGAAATGAGTTTTATAACCTCAATGAGTTGTATGGTTCAACTCCTCAAAAAGAGGAATATGTAGTTGAGTAGATCATCAAGAATGTTCAAATTCCCTTAACAGATGGTGATCAAGTGGAACATGGATCTTACAATGTAGCTATGGAAAAGAATAAAGTTGAAGATGAAGCATATCAGGAAAACATTAGTATTGTTGATGGCATAACTGATGTAAGTCCATTTAAAGAAAAAATGTTTGATATGGACAACCATGGAAAACATGAGGGATTCATTGCCCCTCACAAAATTGAGGGAAAAGAGGATGACCAGGAAGAACAATCTATACAGAATGGAGCTGAAGAGACACAAGAATTCAAAGTTGGAGAAAATATACAACTTATGAAAGTAGGCACAGTGGCCAACAACCAGGAACCTTCTAACATGGATACTCCATTGAAGATGCCTATGCTTACAAAAGGCCTTGATATATCTCCTTGCTTGAATTGTTTGTTTGGACTGGACTTTAGTGATCCATTAGATAAGCCCAAGCTTATGGAGAGTAATGATGCATTATTTTGTTCAGGTATTGATGATTCTCTTCTAGAAAATATCTCAGAGATTGTTACAGAAGCTGCTTGCAAGCAGGAACTTTACTAATTGGATAATCCTTTGAAGACTCCTGAGGTTATAGAGGGATATAATATAGTTGTGGAAAAGAATTAAGTTGAAGATGGAGCATGCCGGGAAAGAATTTTTATTGTTGATGGCATAACTGATGCAAGTCCAATTAGAGAAGAATTGTTCGATATGGACAACAATGGAGAACATGAGGGATTAATTGATCCTACCAAAATTGAGGGAAACAATGGCCAGGAAGTTGGAGAGACCCAAAATTTCAATGTTGGAGAAAATATACAGATTGTGGTGAGCAAGCAGGAACCTTCCCAATTGGATACTCCATTGAGGATCCCTAAGGTTACAGAGGGATATAATATATATCCTTGTTTAAGCACCTTATTTGGCCTGGACTCTAGTATTCCATCCAAAAGTTTAGAATGTTGAAAAAGGTACAATATATCCCCTTGTTTAAGTATGAATGAATCTCTTCTAGAAGACAAGAATGTGTGCAATTAGTAACTTTCCCTTGATAAGCCATTGAAGAGGCTTGAACAAGCTAAGGGACCAGAATATGGTACCCCAGTGAAAAAGCTTGAGCTTATAGAGAATGATGTGAGATCAAAAACTGAATATTTGTCTTCGCATGTCCCACTTGGAGACCATGTGTCTGTCATGGAGAAGGATGCTACGGTTTTGGAAGGGACAGAGCATTCTGAAAGTATTCTCCTCACATAAAATCTTGTAGAATCTGGAGAAGTAGCTGAGGGTTCTACTATTTTGGCTGATATGAATGTTCCTAGTAAAGGGGATTCAAGAAGCACCAAACTTGTAGACAGAATACTGACTTTGAGCAATAGATTGCAAACTTTGCAATTGGATTTACAAGGAAAACTGCCAGAGTCATTCTATGCTACGCCTTCCAAAAGGCCGATGAATTCAAAACGTAATGGAAGCAAAGAGAAAACCAGAGATACCATTTCTGTTTACAAGCCAAGGAAATCCATAGGAACTGATGAGGCTATGCACAATTCATTGAAGGAGAGTCGTGCTGAGTTGGTGGGACAGCTTAGTTTATGGAAGCTACAAAATCTACACAAAGAAAATGAAACAACAGCAAAGGATTCTGAAAAGGTAAGCTAAATTATGTATGAACTTCACATTTTTCCATCTTCTTTATCAAATCCATCTTAAGGAGCATAGTACACAATTGGTGCACTGTATGTATGATATTTTTTCATTTTTTCTTTTTAGGAGATAAGTAAACAATTTGTTTCACAGAATTTGTCATCACTTGCACTGGAATAGAGGATGGAATCCTTGGACACACCACTGAAGACGCTTCGACATCCTGAGGGCCACGATATATCTCCTTGCTTGTACACATTATTTGGACCAAAATGTAGTACACCATTGACAAATCGTGAGCTTACAGAAGATAATGATAAGGTTGTTACTGGCACACCATTTGAAAATGATTTGTAGCCACCATTAGTGACTGAATTAGGGGGAGTTGACAATTTTGGCAATGAATTGCCATGGTTAGTTTATGTATCCAATTAAAAGAGGCCTGGTTTCCAACACCACAAGAAAGTCGGTGCAATGAATGCATTGGAATATTCCTAGATATGTACACATCTCTCTTTTTCTACTGATTTCCTCATATGAAATTCATTAATTATTATGCTGATGCTGATGATTGTTATCCATTTCTCCACTTAGGTCCGAGTGTCTGCTGTCCTCACAAATGTCCTCTTTTGGTTGAACCTTGATTGTGATCATTATATAAACAACAACAAAGTTGTTCATGAGGCAATGTGTTTTCTAATGGATCAAGTTCTTGGGAAGAAAACTTGCTATGTACATTTCTCTCAAAGATTGACACTTGGAGTTTTTAACTCAAGTCGGTTCACTCACAGTGTCCATCACATACAAGTAATTAAGGAGGTTGGTGGAGGTAGAAACATTTGAATCCTAATAGCTAAAAAACCTGCCTCTCCAATAGAGATAGTTGTTTCCCAAGATGGCCTTTTAAATTATAATTGGCCACCTTTCCAATAATTTGGTGTTATCTCTTCGTGCAATTAATGTTCGGACGTGGAGGTCAAGGGAAACCAGTCTGAAAAACCATTGGAGTTGGGGACTCTTTGACTACACTTTGATTGGTATACATTAAAAACATAGCTACCAACAAAAGTAAGGGGAATAATCCCGTTAAAGATAAAGAAGAGACTGAGAAATTGATCTTAGGTGTTGACTTACACTGGAAAAATGTGGTTCGGTTCTAAAAGTGCATGCTATTTGTAAGACTGGTGTAATGGAAAGAAGGGTAAGGAGGGTATAACCAAAATAATTGATAGGTTTCTAGTGGACACAAAATTATGCTATACATACCTTCAGTGACAATGGAATTCACAACCACCAAACCCAAATTTTCTACTTTTTAGGCACTAGCTAGAGTAGTGGATAAAACTACCACTCCTTTACATCCTAATGGTTTCAACTTCTAATTCGATCTATCACCACTTTATGTTATTTCCTTGTAGATGAAGGGATGGAACTCCCTATCTAAAACATAAAATAAAATTTAAGGAACTGTAGCATGAGTCGAGCAGTGTTCTCCCCTGTGATGAGTTGTGGCACAAAAACCATGCGTTATCTAAAGTCCCTCCTCTTGAAGGTAGATCCAGGTGAGTGATTTGCAAGTGACCTGGAAAAATTCTTCATCCTCTAGTGCAAAACACAGTATTTCTATGTTGTCAATTGAACTCACATGGAAAATCCAATCTGTGATATGTTTTATTTCTCTAAAATAAAACAAAATTAACCATAAGTTGCATTACAAATTTGTTTTCGACTTGCATCTCAATGAACGATATTGGGCTATATATCTCAATAAATTAATGTTTTCATTGTCATGTTCCAGGTACTCCTTTGAGATCAAATCCTGAATTCTAGATTTTATTGCTTTAAGTTCGGGCATGGACATGCTTTGGAGTTGTTCAACACACTCAATAGTTGTTGCTGAGGTAATATTTTTTTAGCCTTCATGATGCGAACTATTGCTGAATCTATTTAGCACTGTCTGTCTTCTTTTACATTTTTGATCACTTTATTCCTCTCATTCACATTCACCTCTGTAAGTGGAATCTTAATCTTTTTCAACTTGTGCGAAAAGGGAGGATTGAATTCAAAATTATCACTTGTAGATATTGTTGCAGTGCTAGGTTCCTTTAGAAGAATCTTATACTTGCCACATGAAACTAAATACAGAAGTCGAATAACATCTTCATCTTCCAAATTTAGTTGAGATTTAATTTCTTCATAGCTTAGCTTCATAGCTTCATTGAACAGAAATAGCAGAGCTACTTGGTATGTTGTTACTGCCAATTCTATTACCGTGGTGTCAAATTTGGAGGTGATGTCACAGGTTCCCAAGGAGTATACCCATGTAAGTGTACGATGTTCATATCTCCGAGAATAAAATTCCTGAAACTCGACAAGGCATGCAGCCATCTCAGAAGGTATATAAAGATTGGAAGACTTGCAAGTTGGCCAATGTGTAGCATTCAATACTGTGACACCCAAGGTTAGTTTCAGATTGTTATATGCAGAATTGTTAAACTGAGTTTGGATTTCTTTCGAAACTGTGAAATCTTTAACCATGCCCTCCATTTTCTTATATAAGACTAGAACCACAGGGCTCCTCCAGCTTTGACAATTTGTTCTGCTCACCATCAATATTTACACCTCTACCACGCAACAATCTCTTAGCTAAGTATTTCCTGCAAAATTCTGCAAATAAATCGTTATCACTCACATAGCGAACAAGTTTTACAACCTTTTCCAATAGGCTCTCAATATTATCATCATCGTACTTTTTTGGACTACCACCCTTCTTCAACAAATTATCCCAAAAATCTACAAACAACTCTGCGCTTGTGGTTCTTGCAACTCTTTTATTGCAAATTACCACCAATGCTTCGTGCAAATCTTTAGAAATGGAATTATCATTTTGAAATTCATGCTCCAAATAATCCACATACTGGTCATAAATTTCAATGACCTTCTCTAGGAATTCAAGTCCCTGTATTCTTGTATTGTTTGATGAGTTATTGTTCCTAGTAGTGTTTTCTGCCCATTTGACTAAGTCTATTCCTTGGCTAATTATATGTTGTTGAAAAATACTTGCCACTGGTTGGAGACCTTTGGGGATTTTACAAAATAACCTGTACATCCTAGAAATATCAATTTTCTTATCATCCCTAAGCAGGGCCTCGAAACCTGAATCATGTTTCCCTAAAAGTTGAATTTCATAATGGTCAAGGAGTTCATTTTGGACTATCTCTAATAACCCATGCTTGCTGCAAGAGTGCAAATAATTGTCAACTCTGTGCTCCTCATCCTGCAATCACTCTGCAACTTTTACAATATATTCCGGACAAGAATAATTCGAAATCCATAAAGCAGCCTTTCGAGCATAGTAAATTCTAGTATCCTCCAAATTTCCACTTTGTAGATCACTCAAATTTAACACATTCATTGATTCAACAGTTTATGGAAGGTACTAATTTTTACTGGGACATTTTTGCAAAAGGAGCAAGAGTAGTTGTTAGAAAGGAAAAATCAGGGTTTCGTTTTGGCCAAGATGAATCCCCTACTTGGCTGAATCATTCCCCTACTTGGCTGAATCATAAATGAAAGCTTATGAATCTTGGGGAGACTATTTCTTATTTGGGCAGGGCCTTCAATAAATAGAATTTCAGTTGTAGTTTTTCAGCATTTGGTTGTTGGAGATGGATAATAGCCAAGTTTAAAAAAAGAAAAGTTCAAGATTGGAGTAATATTGACCTACTGCCTTCCAAGAAGATTGCAATTGTTGATAAATATCTAGCTGCGGGTCACACTGGTTTTTATGTCTTTTTCTTTTTTTTCTTTTCAAGTAGCCTATAAAATGCTGGAGTAGGTACTCCAAAAATTTTATTAGTCGAGCAAGGTGGGGTAAAATGGATTGATATGGTGTCTTTGAGTTTTATTTAATTGCACTTTCCATATATTTCACTTGCTTATTGGCTTCCACATTCCCACTTCTATTGGCATTCCTTTGCACCTCTTGGTGCAATTTCTAGTTTTAAAATCAATGCCTATATATGCAATTTCACATTCCCACTTTTATCAGCGTTCCTTTGCACTTCTCGGTGCAATTGCTAGTTTTAAAATCAATGTCTATATATGCAATTTCAAGGACTACCATAATTCTCACATAATTCTTTAAAGGGTTCTAGCTCAATGATAGAGCACTTGCTTTATAAATAGGAGGTTGGTGGTTCGATTCCACTGTGTCCTATTATGAATTAATCAATGATATTTTAGTTTATTTTTAATTAAATACTTTCAATATTAGTTTATTTCAATGGTGAGATATTTTTCTAGATTCATTATTTTATATTGTCTCTAAAGAGACAAAAGTGATCATGTATTATCTTTGAATGTAATTTTTTATTGTCTCTCGAGAGACAATAGTTAAGATCAAAGACATTGTCTTTAATTCCAAGTATTGTCTCTAGAGAGACAAAAATGAAATTGTATTTGGAGAGACAAAAATGAAATTGTCTCTAGAGAGACAAAAATGTTTGTGTTATATATTGTCTTTATAGAGACAATACTTTAAGACAATTTAATTTCAGCCACTCCCTTAAAGACAATATTTAAGACAATAGACAAGTTTTCTTTTGTCTCAAGTATGGGAATGGGAATAGGCTAGATATATCATATTCTATCAACACACTTAGTCAGTTCATGGCTAAGCCTTGTGAAAGCCACTGGAAAGTAGCAAAGAAATTCCTTCAATATCTAAAAGGAACACTTAATTTTGGTATTATGTATACTAATGAATTTGACGTTGAGATGGCAAGTTATTTTGATTCTCACTGGGTTGGAAATCTAGCATGTTCAATATTGGTTCAAGACCAATATCATGGAGCAGTAAGAAACAACCGAATCTTTCCTTGTCATACATTGAAGCTAAGTATAAAGCATTATGGAGTGCTACCTGTGAAGCAATATGGCTTAGAAGGATACTTGAAGATGTTGGAGAAACACAATAAGCACCTACAGTAATCACATGTGACAATCAAAGCACTATCAAATTGGCAAACAATCCTATATATCATGCAAGGACAAAACACATTGACACACAACATTTTGTAAGAGAAAAAATGCAATCAAAAGAAATTGACTTATCATATTGTAATACAAATGAAAATGTGGCTGACATATTCACCAAGCCTCTTGGAAAGGGTAAATTTGAAATGTGTAGAAGTAAATTGTGCGTTGTAAAAAATCCAAATTATGTTGTAAGCCTAGCTGAAGCTTAGACCAACAGGCATGTTAACATGTAGATCATGATTAAGGGGAGTTGTCAGGTATTAATCACGAACAACGTCACTCACTGTCCGATCACTATTCAACATTTAGCATAGTGGGCTAGTGTGAGATAAATATCAGTCTCTCCTTAAAAATGCCTATAAATTGCAATGTTTAGTAATGAAATGAACCAGCTTTGAGTGTGGATTTTGTTCTCTTTTAATGCCTCCATCCACTACCGAATTATGGCCGCTTACACAATGGCATTCATCGCTGGCAAGATACAGCGCTGCTCCAGCTATGTTTTTGGCTCGAAGAGTTGGGCCCTTTAAATTTTCCAAACCTCTAACAAGCTCTTCTATTTTCTGCTTTTGTTGTTCAGGATCCTCCTCCAACATATCTGCATTTTCTGGAATCTGGATTGGATTCCCTCCAAGCATTTATCAACATTGATGTTGCAACTCCAAAAGGAGAGATGGAGTTCACCCGAATCACCTACTTTCCTAGTTCACATGCAACATTTTTTGTTAATCCAATGATGGCATGCTTCGATGCCGTGTGTGTGAGAGGCCCAAGTCCTACGAGAACGCCAGCAACGCTTGCAACAGAATTAATGCACCCATTTCTTCTGGGAGTCATTACTCTTTCTGCATGTTTCATTCCAAGCCCCACTCCTTTCACATTAACACTCATTATTCTATCAAATTCCTCTCCATCAAATTCCATTATGCTCTTCGGCTTGACCTGCTCCCCAAGAATTCCTGCATTGTTATACATGATATTCAGTTTCCCATATTTGGCAACCGTTATGTTGACGAGCTCAGCCACATCCTCTTCTCTGCTCATGACATCGCAATGCACGTATATTGGAGCAGGAGCCAAAGGAGGCGGAGAGATTCTCTCCTGCAGTGTCATCGATGTTGGCTATTATAACTGTTGCACCATGTTTGGCAAAAATTCGAACGGTAGCTGCGCCGATGCGCACTCCCTGTGATAATAGCCACCTTTCCTTCTAGCCTATATCAAAGCAAGCAATTGTCAAACACATTACTGAATTAGGTTTTTTCACGTTAACAGCTACCTCAAGGCAAAACAATGGATATGTATGAAAAATCAAATTGATACGGTAATAGCTGTAACCAATATAACCACTAGACATTATTGATTCAAGATAATGTTGTATGTACCTAATTTGGAAGTTCTCATACATGAAAAGTTAATAGATCACCCCACTTATCACCCCGGTTGTACAATGCATCTCACTTCAGTTCTATACAGTTGTAATAGACAAAGAAAAGAATATTACTGGTCTGTCTTACCTTCGAAACGATCTGTGTTCATCTTCACTGCTTTCGGAAATGATAGGCACTCTGAAATGCTTATTTCCATCAACTTCTGCAACTATATTGGGTATCAGCGAATACCCATTCCCATCAACCTCTCCAACAACATTTGGTATCAGCGAATACCCATTCCCATTACTCTCTGTAATGATATTTGTGAGCGCTATGGGATGGCCATTGTCTTTGGTCTCTGGTACAATATTTTTGCATTGTTGGATGGTTAATCTCAATGCTCTTGGCTGCGAGCTTCCCTGACATGATTGTGATACCTAAAGAGATAGAACAACGGGCAATGATACAGAACACACAGAATTCCTTGCTACGTTTTGCTAGTAAGGTTTCTTAACTAGTAGAAAACCCAGATCATACGCTCCAAGTAGCAAACCCACATCATACACTCCCATTATCATTGTGTGATGACCTTATCGGTAGTTACCAGTTATAACAGAATATGAAGTATGAGAACTAGAACCAGATACTTCTTTAGGACCTAATTAAGTTAGGCGATAGTCTTAGTAAATAATTATGATTTAATTTATGCACTAGTTGGCTGAGGGGTATGGACCAAGTGATGAGACAGAATCCTGCCATTATTGTTTGAACGACAACTTTGACAAATTTATTAATTGAACTTTGTTCCCAGTGATATTCCTTTCCCAATTTGTTACTAAAAGACAATATGAAAATAGAATGCCAAAGCAAATGATATTCCTTTCCCAATTTGTTACTAAAAGACTATGAAAATAGAATGCCAAAGCAAATGGAAGGAAGAAGGAATTTGCTCCGAAATTTAAATACATAAAGGTCCATGGTTTAATTACAGAAAAGTATCTGTAACCAGCTTGCATGAAGACTTTAAAAAAGAAAACTCAGTTATGCCTCTGCACTATTGCCAGCATCTGCGACTTGCTATATATAAATATAAATTTGAACTGGACTGCTTTGGAAACCTAAACTCTTAATAATGGAGCATCGACCATTTATTCTGCAACTTTTATTTTCATGTGTAGACACTAGAAACCATTCATGGGGTGGATCCTGGAAGCAACCTTATTTCTGTTCTTTGTGTGACCTCAATAGAAAACATTCATGGGTGGAACGCAGAAACAACCTTATTTCGGCTGTTGGAGTAATCTCTATTTATGATTTTAAGAAATAAGTTATTTACATAGAAATAAGTTATTTACATATTCAAGAGTAAGTATTGATGTATAATTCAGTTCAGGTTTAAAGTGGACTTCATATGTCTTTTCGAAAACAGACCTAAAATATTTTTTAAATTAAAAAATAATAGAGAATATCATTAAAATAAAAAAATATATATATCTATTTTTAAGGTCACAGTCAAGCCAGACACCAAATTGGTGTATGAGACCCCCTTGTTTGTGGGACAAGGGACCCACCTCCACATAGTGATTTGATTGCTAAGTCTATGGTTTTGAACCTATTATTATAAATGTAATTTGATTTTAATATTAAAAATATTTCACTCATTCTTAATTACACATAAAATGTTTCCAAAATAATTTTACTTCTATTTTTTTTTCTAAGTAACTAAAACAAAAATAAATAGAGTTGATGTTATTTATAATTTTATATTTAAATGTTATACGTAAATAAACCATTTTATATCAGTGTTAACTAATTTCTTTTAATATTAACTAATAAAATATTTCATTGTGTAAAGAAAACATATAATTGAAAGTCAAAAATACAATTCCTTCATTTTTAAATAAAGTGGAAAATATGTAATTAATTCAATTCTTAATATAAAAATAACATGTGATATTTAAAAAAACTAATTAATATAAGCCATAAATAAATTATCTCAATAATCATGTTAATTAAATTATTTTAAATTATTCTACAACACTAATAATATATAAAGTAATTGAAAAATTAAAATATTATTATTATAACATTTCAAGTATCATAATTTTACATTTTAATCTCATTTAGACTTAATTTGAAATAAAAAAATATTTATTAAAATGACATGTTTAAACTATTTTATTAAAAATATTCAAAAAAATATTAAATCTATTTATACATTAAAAAAAATATTATATATGTAAAACTGAAAAAAATAGCATGCACGTTGGAGGCTAGGTTTCGCATTTCTATTGCTTCTTCTCATAGCGTCCCCACAGGTAAAGGCTTCTCCCCATATTCTATTTGAATGGAGCCACATTAGGTTTGAGCGCTTCTGTCCATTTGTAATTTGATTAAAGATATAACAGGTACATTTTACCTTTTTTTTCCATGGATGAGAGGTTGGGGTTTACATTAGATATAATTTAATTTTACTTAAATATTTTTGTATATGAATTTTTTTATCGGATGGAATTTAAGTTTATTTATTAATATGTTGGATGTAATGTTTTCATCTGTATTACAAGTTGTGATCGGAGGTATTTTAGAAGTTGTGTTATTTTAAAAATTGTTGTTTCTTAGGTTTATGTGTTGTAGTTGTGTCCTATTTTAGCCATAGATTTACTTTCTTAAGATTTTGATATATGGAATACAGTGACTTATATACTATATATGTACAACCACTGTGATGAAAAAATATATATGGTGTGTGATTTGTGCGTAATAACATTTTCTCATTTTTCCAATATTGTATTAGAACTTATCTGAGCGTAAATTCCTCACAGGAGGGCTGAGGAAGATCGAAAAGATCTCATAATTGATTCTTTATACATAGATTAGTATAAGTGTGTCAGAGTTTATTTCTGTTGTGAATTTCATTTCTTCTTGTGTAGATTTGTGTGCATGTGAGTTTGGTTTTTAGTATATATGTACAACCAATGTGATGAAAAAATATATATGGTGTGTGATTTGTGCGTAATAACATTTTCTCATTTTTCCAATATTGTATTAGAACTTATCTGAACGTAAATCCCTCACAGGAGGGTTCAGGAAGATGGAAAAGATCTCAGAATTGATTCTTTTGTTGGAAGAAATTAAATAATTCCAACTACCCGCTACCATTGTTCAACAATGATTTAAATGCTGATTCTACAACGATTTAAATGCTGATTCTAGAAATCTTTGAAAATAGGCAAGATTCTCCAGGAAGCCACCGACTAAATTGATCTCCAAAAACTTCTCCAGCTTGTATATATACCTGTTAATTGATGAATGGAAGCATGTTCTTGTGCTCAGTGTTTGTGTGTTGAGTTAAAGAGCTGTGCGCCTCTGCTCTTTTCATGGTATCGCAGCCTCGTTCAGCGCTAAGAGTCTGAGGTCCGTGTGTGAGCTGTGTGTTACAGAGGCGCTGTGAGCTGTGTGCTGAGAAGTGTTGCAGAGGAGCAGTGCAAAGGAGGGCTCAGCTGTGCGTTGCGGTGGAGGTTGCAGCAGCCACTGTGGTGAAGAGAACGATCTGAAAGGTTGCTGCGGTGAGCGTGGAGAAGCTTGCGAAGCACGCCGTCTAGGAGGGAACCAAGGTGGTCACCAAGTTTACCAGTGCTTGAGTTTCGGTATTTTTTTGAATTGAATTTCAATGGTGTCTTTTGACACCGTCTCTTAAGTTGTATGATTTGTATTTTTCTCGAGATGGATTCGAGGACCGTGTATTGATTTGTTGTTTTGTGGATCATTTAAACCATTTTAAACCTGTCCTATTCTTATTAGGGTGTATTGGTGGGGAAGGGCTTTGAGAAGCACCTGTAACAGGTTGCAATTTAGAAGGTTTCTCCTTTGAAATGCTGATTACTAAAAACCTTGCATTATGAATGATGCTACCTATAAAATGTGGTTTGGCTGTTGGTTTTGGTAGTCTTGACGTTGAATGAGTATATGTTTTTTATGATTTAGTGATAGAAAAAAGGGAGAGGAAAAGTGTTATTACTAGTGATATTAAAAAAGGAGGGTTGTTATTATTAAGGAAATATTGAAGTTGTGAAGTTGCAAGTTGTGGTTTCTGTGTTATGTGTCTGAGTTTTCCCTCTCTAATATTTGCATTTTGGTGATTGGAGAAAGTTTCTCATCATGGCAAATTTGTTGCTTGATAATTATATGAATGAATCCACCAAATTGGATGGAGAAAATTATGTGAATTGGAAATTCAAATTAATGACTATTTTAGAAAGAAATAATTTGTGGTCCATTGTAAGTGGGGATGAGCTCAAACCCACTCTTGTAGGTTCTATTCCATATTGGGAGAGAAGGGAGACAAAAGCAAAGGTGTTGTTGCGTATGCCCGTAAAGGACAACATTATTCCTCACATCAGAGATTGCAAGACATCAAAAAAAACATGGGATACATTGAAGGGTTTGTATGAAACAACAAATACAAACCGGATCTTCTTTTGAAAACTAAGCTTTTATCTCTAAAAATGGAAGCAAATGAAAATATAAGCAATTTCATATCTCGTGTCAAATATTTAAGTGATAAGTTAGGAGATATTGGTGAAAAGGTGTCTAATACTGACTTAGTCACCATCATATTAAATGGCTTAGTGCAAGATTATCAAATTTTTGTTTCAAGTCTTGCAGCTAGAGAGAAACCCCCTTCATTTGATGAATTGACAGGAATTCTTCTACAAGAGGAGGAGAGGATGAAGAACTTTTTGGGCTCTAGCAGTTCAGATTTGGCATTGGTGGCCAAGGGAAAATATCCATACAGAGGCAAGCCATGGGACAAGAACAAAGGAGGCAAGTTTCAAGGGAAACAAAAAGGTATGACACAGTCTAAATTTCCAAAAAGAAATTATGAGTGTTATTATTGTGGCAAACCTGGGCATCATTTTAAAGATTGTTATAGAAGGAAATATAATGAGTCTAGGCGAAGAAATAGAAGGCATAATGGAAATTTTGTGGACAAGGATATCAATGATGGATTTAAAAATCTTAAATTGTTTGTTTCTGATGCTGCATTGTCTGTGGAAAATTATGATAATAATGCTTGGTTCATTGATTCTGGTGCATCACTCCATATGTCTTGTAATAAGGACTGGTTTGATGAATATCATGAAAATATTGATGGAACATATGTTTGCCTAGGGGATAATAGATCACTTAAAGTTCAAGGTTATGGAGTAATAGGTGTGAATTTGCCTAATGGACAAGAGAAATAGATTCATAATGTGATGTATGTCCCTGATATCAAAATGAATTTAATTTCTGTTTCTACCATTATTGACCAAGATTTGAAGGTGGAATTTGTTAAATCACAGTGTGTAGTGAAAGACATTCAAGATAAGTACAAGGTTATTGCCACAGGAACCAAAGTTGGAGGCTTGTATAAGCTGGATGTGACCAAGAAAATTCATCAAGCATGGGCATCTACAACAATATCAACAGTAGATTTATGGCATCAAAGGTATGGACACCTAAATCACAAAGATTTAATGCTACTTCAAAAGAACACTATGGTTGAAGGGCTTCCTGTCTTGAAGAATGATCATGTTGAATGTGAAGCATGTGTATTTGGCAAGCAACATAGGGAGGAATTTCCTATACATAAAGAAAAAAGGCGAAGGGAAATACTTGAATTAATTCATACTGATGTATGTGGACCTATGCAAACTAGATCTATTGGTGGAGCATGGTATTTTCTTATTTTTGTGGATGATAGATCTAGATATACATGGGTTTATTTCATAAGAAATAAGAGTGATGTTTTTGAGTACTTTAAATAATTTAAGAATATGATAGAAAAACAAACTGGTAATTACATCAAAATTTTCAGATCTGATCAAGAGGGAGAATTCAAATCAAGAGAATTTAATCAATATTGTAAAAGCAATGGGATTCAGCAACAATTTACAGTGCCACATACACCTCAGCAAAATGGAGTTGCTGAGAGGAAAAACAGAACACTAGTTGAATGAGCACGTAGTATGCTTCAAGGTAAAAATATCTCTAATGTTTTTTGGGCTGAAGCCATTAATACTGCTGTTTATTTGGAAAATAGGAGTCCAACCAAAAGTTTAGAGCTTAAAACACATTTTGAAGCATTTTATGGGTACAAACCAAAAGTAAGTCATTTAAGAGTTTTTGGTTGCAAGGCATATGCTCATATTCCTAAATATGAAAGAAGAAAATTTGATGCAAAGTCAATTAAGTGCATATTTATTGGTTATTGTGATAATCAGAAAGAATACAAGTTGTTTGATCCCAGTACTCATAGATTGCTTGCAAGTAGGGATGTGGTGTTTCATGAGAAAACAAATGAAGGTGATAAAATAAATAATACTAGTGTGTGGCATGATATTGATGATTATGTCAAATTATACACAAGTGTTGAACAAGAACAAGAACAAGTACAGGAACAGATACAAGATCAAGAACAAGTGGCATCAAGTAGTCATGATACTCCAAAGAGAGGAGAGGAGACTCTACAAAGCCAAAAGAAAGATGAAAGCCTTAAAACTCTAAGAAGGTCATCACGTCAAAGTCAGGTACCTGTAAGGTATAAAGATTATGCATTAATATCTCAGGTTATGAATGTTGTAGAAGCTTCAAGCTATGAAGAAGCCAAAGAATATGAAGAATGGAGAAATGCAATGAATGAAGAATATAACTCTATAATGAAGAATGACACATGGGAATTAACAGAATTGCCTAAAAATAAAGTTTCCATAGGATGCAAATGGATTTATAAATCTAAATTTAATGCTGATGGAAGTATTGATAAACATAAAGCTAGATTGGTTGCAAAAGGATATTCACAAAAGGAGGGAATTGATTATGAGGATACTTTTGCACCTGTAGCTAAGTTGAACACAATTAGAATCATGATTGCATTAGCTACAAAATATAATTGGAAAATGCATTACTTAGATGTCAAATCTGCATTTTTGAATGGTGAGTTAAAAGAAGAAGTTTATTTAGTTCAACCAGAAGGGTTTGTAAAACAGGGACAGGAGCATCTGGTTTGTAGGTTAAAGAAAGCTTTATATGGCTTGAAAAAAGCACCAAGATCATGGTATGTGGAAATTGATTCTTTCTTTTATGAGAAGCAAGAATGATCTTAACTTATACATCAAGGAAGATGAAGACAAGAATGTTGCTTTAATATCTGTATATGTTGATGATTTTATCATAACAGGAAATGCATGCAAGTTGATTGAAGAAATTAAAAATCAGTTGTCACATGTATTTGAGATGAAGGATCTTGGCGAATTGCATTATTGTTTAGGTCTTGAAGTTTGGAGGGAGCTTGGTAAGACACTAATCACACAAAGCAAATATACAAGGGAAATCCTTAAAAGATTCAATATGATTGAATGCAAGGCAACATCTACTCCTTTAGAACAGAGTGTCAAATTGTGCAGTGATGATGGAACCAAAGAGGTGAATGGAACTATGTATCGTCAACTGGTGGGAAGTTTGAATTATCTCACCACTACCAGGCTAGATATAGCATATTCTGTCAGCATACTTAGTCAGTTCATGGCTAAGCCTTGTGAAAGCCATTGGAAAGAAGTAAAGAAAGTCCTTCGATATCTGAAAGGAACACTTAATATTGGAATTATTTATACTGATGAATTTGATGTTGAATTGGTAGGTTATTCTGATTATGATTGGGCAGGAAATCCATATGATAGTAAATCTACTACTGGATACGTGTTCAATATTGGTTCAGGACCAATATCATGGAGCAGTAAGAAACAACCAACTGTTTCATTTTCATCCACTGACGCTGAATATAAAGCATTATGCAGTGCAATCTGTGAAGCAATATGGCTTAGGAGGATACTTGAAGATGTTGAAGAAACACAACAAGCACCTACAATAATCAGATGTGACAATCAAAGCACTATCAAATTGGCAAACAATCCTATATATCATGCAAGGACAAAGCACATTGAGACACAACATCATTTTGTAATAGAAAAATTGCAATCAAAAGAAATTGACTTATCATATTGTAATACAAATGAAAATGTGGCTGACATATTCGCCAAGCCTCTTGGAAAGGCTAAATTTGAAATGTGTAGAAATAATTGTACATTGTAGAAAATCCAAATTATGTTATAAGCCTAGCTGAGACTTAGACCAACAGGCATGACAATTAATAGTATAGTGCCTTGTTTATTATATGTAGTTGGAATTAAGGGGGAGTGTTGGAAGAAACTAAATAATTCCAACTACTCGCTACCATTGTTCAACAACGATTTAAATGTTGATTCTAGAAATCTTTGAAAATAGGCAAGCTTCTCCAGGAAGCCACCGACTGAACTGATCTCCAAAATATTCTCCAACTTGTATATATACCTGTTAATTGATGAATGGAAGCATGTTCTTGTGTTCAGTGTTTGTGTGTTGAGTTCAAGAGTTGTGCGCCTCTGCTCTTTTCATCTTTATACATAGATTAGTATAAGTGTGTCAGAGTTTATTTATGTTGTGAATTTTATTTCTTCCTATGTAGATTTGTGTGCATGTGAGTTTGGTTTCATAGATCTATATCCAATGAATAGCCAACATTTTGAAGATTCATCTCCCCGCCAACAAACCACTGATTAGAGCTTGAGCCACCTTTTCCACCCTTGTAGATATTTAAGACACCAGAGGACCACACGATTCTGTCCTCCAATTGATGCCTGCAGTGACTCTTGAGAAGAGTTTCTAGCCCAAGAGTTCAAGAGAATAAAAGAAGACTGAGCTCTAGAGTTTCTGGGTTCTCCAGATTTGGGGTTCTGACTTTTTATATTAGTAATGTTGGAGAAATTTGGTTCTGAAAGAAGGGGCTTTAAGTATTTCATCAATGGTGCCCAAGGGCTCGGAATATATTAACATGTTGCTGGCATTATGTCTTTGATTTGTCTAGAGCTTCTAGATGGTGTATTATGACACAAAAACTAGGGCCGGAAAGAGTTAATGACATCTACAGTAGTTTCTTTAAGGTGAATTTCATCTTGAGACTGTTTGCAATTGGCTCTACGTTTTCTGCTACAATGGTAATAGGAACAAACAAATATATGGGAATACTTCCCATCGTTGTCCCATCATCTGCCAAATATCTATATTCACATGTCTTCGTCTATTTTGTAGAGGCAATTGCAATTGCCTACAAATACATATTGCTTTCACTAATCTTCTTCATATCTAACCAATCCACCTCAGCTACATTGTTAATATTTCTTCTCTCTGTGGCTAATTTGATTATGTTGTCTACAAGGGAAATTCTGGATAAGTATATTTTATATTTGACCGAATCTACACTGATCGATAAAGAACAACCATTGTTTTTGGCTTCGTTAGTTTTGGTGTTTGGTTGTTATTTTGGGTTGGAAAGAAGAGAACAAAGTATATTATAAAGACTAATTAATGAATATAGTAATACAGTTTAAGTGAGTGTTTTTTCGATTATAGAAAATTTTAAGGGCTAATATTTGTAGGTGGGCTAATTTTCCATATTTTTTCCGAAAAAAGATTCACCAATTTTCTTTTTTTCTAAAATTGATTCGCCCAAAATTTTAGATTGTCATTTTTTTTTACCTTAAAGATCACCAAAATTTTATAGACATTATATATAAAATCATTAAAATTTTTAATATTTTACTGATATATCTCAAAATATTTTACCATTTGCATTTTAGGGACTATTAATATTCACCAAGATTTCTAAAATTTAAGATAATTTTCCATCCTTAAAATTTTCTCTGTTTTTTATGCCAAGAGAAGATATCACTGATATGATTTTGTTTAGAGTTTGTTATATGTTGACGGGTCTTGTTGTTGTTCAGTGCTTTAAGATCAATAGTTACAGGGCATCTTTATGTGTATTTAAGAGTGTATAGGTCAAAAAGGTCAATTGTATGATTGACTACTGGATAAGCTTAGTACCTAGAGTGTACCTAGATAACTTACCTATATAACTAGAAGTAGGTATTTCTATGCATACTGCTTTTAGATAGCTTACCTATATAACTAGAAGTACGTATTTCTATGCATATTGCTAGGATGGAAGCATGTCGATAGAGTGATTCACTATCTAGGCTATTTTTGAGGGTACTCAAGAAGCGTTGGTCATACAAGTACGTCAATGATGGTCAGAGGAAGTTATATTTTAAATGGAGATGAAGTGGTAGCTCGAATTTGTGGTTGTAAAGAAAGAGTGTTGTATACAAAATTCCAAAGTGGGTGTAAATGTTGATGAAGATGAGCGATTTTAATATTTTTCATGTAAGCATTAAAAGAGAGTGTTGGAAGTAATGCTTCCATGTATATAACAGGTGGTGAGAGTTCTGAGTTGTTATTTTAGAAGTTATCGTTTCCTATGTGTATGAGTTGTAGTTGTGTCATGTCCTAGTCAAAGATTCACTTTTTAGACATCTAGATTTACCGAAGTCAGTGATCTATATACTATATGTAACCATTACTATGAACAAAAATGTATCATTTGTGATTTGTGTATAAGGATGATTAGTCAAGTTTTCTAATTTCTCTTTGATTATTATCCAAAATGAAGTGCCATCATCACAAGTAATTTCAATGAATATGAGTAAATGATTGAACAAGTTAAAAAACTTATTAAGAGGTGCATTCTATTTGATATTTATTTAAATGATCCGATTTTAAAATATTTTAAATTAAATAAAAAAAAATACTTTATTTTCTTAAAAGAAGGAGCAATTGAAAGTAAATAAATTTGATTATTTATTAACAAAGGTATCTTAATAAAAGAGAAATATATAATTAACTTAGTGTAAGTTATTTAATTATTAATATATAATTGATATGCAACATTTAGAAAATATTTTTAATAAAAAATTTCAATATATTTTGATAAATAATATTATATATATATATATATATATATCTATATATATATATATATATATATATATATATATATATATATATATCATTGTTAGAACTTCTCAAAGAAGCCTTAGTATTTTACATTTTCACCTTTTTAAGATGTATTTTTTAATCAATTTTGTATGAAATCCAATAAAGTTTGTTGGAATTGTAAATTTATGCTATGTAGTCCACACAATCTAAGTGACCAAAGATATTTTTAAGAGGTTGAATCTATTTGTACATTTAAAAATGAAATTTAAACAATGAAAATCTCTCTCTCTCTCTCACACACATATATATATCTTAACGTGTATTGATAGGTGGTAATAAATATAACAAAAACTAAGTTACATAATAATTAACCTACCATTTATTTATATAATTATAATTGATTCATACCCTTGATTATTAAATACAAACTTTACCTTTATTCAAATATGAAAATCTCTCTCTCTCACTCTCTCTCTCTCTCTCTCTCACACACACACACGTATATATATCTTAACGTGTATTGATAGGTGGTAATAAATATAACAAAAACTAAGTTACATAATAATTAACTTACCATTTATTTATATAATTATAAGTGATTCATACTCTTCATTATTAAATACAAATTTTACCTTTATTCAAACTTTGGTAATAAATATAACAAATTTTGGTAATAATTATAACAAAAATTGTTCCTCTCCCTTGGTCCAGTCAGGTTGCCCAGTCAAATTTAGTTGTTTCTCAGTCAAATTGCCTAGTCCAATGTAGCTATTTTCTAGTCAAATATAGCTCAAATTTAGTCGTTTCTCAGTCAAATTACCCAGTCCAATGTAGTTGTTTCCTAGTCAAATATAGCCGTTAGAAGATCTACTCTCCCTATTTAACATGCCATGATGATCTGATTCTTCAACTTGACCTGATGATGAACCACACTAGTTGGTTCGAAAGGCGTCGACAAAAGTATTATAATGTGATCTCCATCAAAGAAATATTATCAAAAACTTGATATGGATCACAAAAGCTTAAATTCAACAGGTGGTACATCTATTGAGTTGAAACATCTTTTTCAAGTTTTTCAGTTAAAAAGGTTTTCATTTATTTTTAAGAGGTTAAATATATTTGTATATTTAAAAATGCAATTTAAACAATAAAAATTACACACACACACACACACACACACACACACACACACACATATCTTAACATGTATTGATAGGTGGTACATCTATTGAGTTGAAACATCCTTTTCAAGTTTTTCAGTTAAAAGGGTTTTCATTTGAGGAGATTTTATTCCTCAGTGCTTGCTAGATATGTGATTAAGATAGACCATCTTCCTAAAGATAACCCCCCATCAATTCTCTGATGTATTCATTGTATAATTGTGTTTTTCTTCTAGGTCATTTTTGTAAAGTTTATGCATGTAACTCTCATTAGTAATAATTAGCTTACAATATAGTTTTTTTGCAATTCTAGAAAGCTCCTTAGTAGAGGACCCAGTTCTAGATAAATTGTTGTAAGTACTTCTCAACATCCTATAGCAGAAATTTCAAGAAAATTTCTCATTTTTGTTAAAAAATCCAAATTAATATTTATTATTATTATTATTGATTAAATTTCCAAATCTTTTCATTTTTGTTAAAAAAATCCAAATTAATCTTTATTATTACTATTATTATTGATTAAATTTCCAAATCTTTTCATTTTTGTTAAAAAATCCGAACTAATCTTTATTATTATTATTATTATTGATTAAATTTCTAAATAATTGCACCAAGATGCACTCTACACCCTAGTAAGGAGGCAATGTTGTAGTGGTGTAAATGTTTATTTGTAAGTATTTACACATCAACTCAATATGTTAAATTTTCTTTTAAAATTCTGTAAGGTGGTTAAGATTTTTTATTTTTTTTATTTTTTTGTTTTTATTTTTATTTTTTAACTAATTAAATTTTAATTTGATATTGGAGTGGAGATATTCTATGGAATTTTTACTAAGATTTTGTATGCATGTGATGAAAAAATAGTGATGTATTTATATTTGTAATATTATTTTCCACAATAACTATCATCACTATTAAATATGCTTTTATCGAATAATATTAGCATGTATAATATATATAAATACAAGCCTAGATTCATTTTAACTCCAAATTTATGAAATACCAAGAGCTATCACATCTCATCTATTGTTTTTTCTTTTCCATATTCTATTCCTAATATAAAAGTATGACATTAGGATACAAATTTTATATTTTTCCCCAAGTTTAACAAAAATTCTTATTTTCTTATTTTATCCCTTCTAATGTCATCATTTTTTTTTGGGAGGTGAATGAGATTTAGATATACTTTAATATAGATTTGTGTGACACAGGTTTAGATAACCTCCCGATGCTCCCACCATTAGACCATTTCTCATAAATGGTTTAATATTAAATTTTAAATTCTAAATAGAAAATACACATCATAACTTTTGTATTTGTTTGATAAAGGCGTAGAGCCCTGGTGTATCCCGAAGGTTTCGCTTGGTCGAATTTGAAAGAGCGAATATTTTCTTTCCTTATGTTACGGATATTTTTCAATTAACGTTGAAGTCAATATGCCCTTCCAAAAACTAAAGTTAATTGCATTCCATAATAGAAACAAAACTCACTGTTAAGCTTTTATCGAAGGTTCAAATTCATGGACATCACTGGCAACCTGATACAATATGAACACGTTTACGTGTTCTATTACATCATCGACCTATTTTAGTTACGTGATTATTAAATAAATTGTTGGCTTTAATAGTGTGAAACAAACACACACGGCTAAATATGCAGAATAAGAAACCAGAACAAACCTTATACTTTACGTCCATCGATTTAAGTTTCGTAATATTAAAGAAACTATTGGCTTTAATGGTGTGAAACATACATAAGGATAACGAGCACAAAGTACAAATTTCAAAAACACACAAATGTGAAAATCAATATGCAGTTTGCAGTGTAAACATCGTCGCACCTTTATATATAAGGGCTGACGTGCCGCCATAAGGGCTGAGGAGGACAAGAGGCGGACTGAAAAAATTGGTGTTCTGTGTAGGAGCGAGTTTTATTCTTCGGCGTCATTCATTGAACAGCAACAGCGAGCCACTCTAACAATGTTGATTGATTTCTCAGTTTGCCTCTAGCTCTTCTGCGCTCCTCTTTCTTTGCTCGTCTCAGATCCCTTTCTTTCCATATTCAATACTCTTCTTTGTGTGGTGTTCTGTAAAATAGCAGGTCATTTTTCCATATTTAGTCCTCACCCCTTTCAGATATTAAGAAATAGGAGCAGTACCTTTACAGAGAGTAAATTTTTAGACTTTATACAACCATACCATACAGTGAGAAACATTCCGAGGTAACAACCAGCTACATCCTCGTTTCCTTCATATATATACACTTCATAGTTAAAATTATACAGACAAGCAAGCAAGCTCGCGTAAGACATGTGCGGACGCTGATCGGTCTTGTAGTGGGGCGGACTCTACCACACAACCTGCAGAATTCGCAGTGTAGAAATCTGCAAGAGCTTCCAAACCTTGAACTTGCATTTGAAGATTCAAAATATAGTCGGCGGTCTCCTGAAAAAGTGTATGAACATCCATTTTCTTGCCGCCGGGAACAATCTTTTGTAGAGTCCGGAGTCTTCTGTCAATGGTGCCATGATCTGGCCGCCTGTTTCAAGATCAACATTATTACAACATTTTCGATGGAAAGATTCCGATTTCATTTTTCTCGCCAGCGTTATGAGGGAGGATTTCTTCTGCTTCATCATTGTGATGGTCTTTTTTTTGCGCATGAGGCGGAGGTTAGGAGCTCGAGTCCAAGCAGAGCCCTTGTTGGCAGTGCGAGCCAAGCACATGTCAGCGGCGAAATGAATGGCTCGTTGGTGGTGCGTCCATCCCGCTTCCTCATTAACTATTCAGTTTTGGATCAGTGTTGGATCAACGATCACACTTCATTCAATCGTCTAACACCACAAATCTACGGTCAACAATAGGACATGACGGCGGCTGGGGAAATTCATTTCAAAGGGAAACACCTTACGGCATAAATATTGAGAATAAGAAGCAATAACAAAGAGAAGGGAAAAATTATATTATTATATGATTTTTATGTTATATTTGATGTATAATATGTTATTTATTAGTGTATATATTCATTTTAATCATGCATTTAGTGAAAGTTTAATTTTATTAAGCTATACATTTTTTATAGTGTAAAATTTAGAAAATTTGTACCTCTAAAAATTGCATTTTTCTAGGATGGATATATATATATATTTTTTTTTTCAAGCATAAAAACTCATAATTTTATTAATAAAAATATAAACTACATTTTGTAAATATAACTAGTGTGCAACTGAGGTTCAATAGATGATTAATAAAAAGAGCAAAGAGAGGATTGTGAAGCAGTTTGTCGGGTCTTCATACAATGTGCCATAAAAATAAAACATAAAAATAGCAAACTTATGGTGACTAGTGAAAAGTTTTTTTTCTTTTTCCTTTTTGTTTGTACACTTTTCCCCAACCATCAGAGTTTGGTTCAATAAGAACCAATGCCAAATCTAGTCTCTTATGAGGAGCTTTATGAGGAGCCTCCTTATCAGGATCTAAACTTTCTAATACATGTGCTCTTTTGGATCCTCTAGATCCATCCAGAGTCATGGAGTCTTCGAGATCCTTTTTAGCTTGGTGCACATTGTTAGTGGCCTATTCTACTATGGCGTCCCCTTCTTGTACCACATCCTGCAATTTTTTTGCACTAATTCCCTCTTGGACCGCATGGTTTTCTTTTTTGTCTTCTTCGCCATCCTCAGGGGAGCATTATTTTGTGAACTGCCATCCTCTTGATCTATTTGTTGGTTTTTTCTTCTTCTTGGGGTTCTTCTTTGCCTATGGCCAACAATGTTGTAAGTGGCCTATTTGATAATAAATATGACACCTAAATGTCGAATTTTCATAGTTTAAAACTTGTGACCAACAAATTTTTTTATGCTTCGAATTCATGTCATTGAGAAGTCCTTTACTAAGGTCGATCTCCACACATATTCTAACATATGTGAAGATTCCATTTTCTTATTTTTCCATATTTATTTAATTGAATTTTCCCAATGTGTTGTTGGTATCTTCAAGAATTTTGTGATGCTAGAATGGGAGAGGAAGATTTGGGAGTCTAACCCAAACTGGCATTATGGATACCACCATAGAGTTTGCATCAAACTTAGGGAACCAAGGAGTAGTGAAGAGCGTGATTCTTCCCCAGAACTAGGGCCTTGCATTTAACACATATTCTGTGTCCTTTTTTGTATCAAACTAAACTATAAAGAAACCTTTATAGGATAAAAAGATTTCAAAATCAGGAGTCCAAGTAGTGGCAATCCATTGGATCAATGTGTCTAGTTTTCACAAAAATCCATTAAATCTACACATTTCAACATTTATTTATAGAATAAAGAACAGGGAATCAACCTTTGGAATCTTTATTTCCATTGTAGGAAAAATTTCCATTTATTCAACTATATATGGGCCTGGAATATTATGAGGCTGAGTTGCAGAGACAATAGATTTCTTCCTTTGAGCTGCTTCTTTAAAGGAGACCAAAGGCCTTTTGGTGTAGTTTGAAATGGGGGCCCCTCCTCGGAGTCTAGAATTCAATATGAGGGAAGAGTCTTTTATGTTGGAAATAATACTGAGAGGGGGGGTGAATCAGTATTATCAGATCAATAAAACCTTTTCAATTTCATACTCAGAAACATATACGCGACTTCAGTTAAGTGAATCCGCGTGTACACGCGACTGTGTCTAAAGCAACTAGCGTATATGCAGATATCTTATGATTCAGTTAATCTTATCTTCAGTAAATGCATCAGAACATTATTAAGCAATTTAACAGTAAACAGGTGCATTATAACAGAACAGAACATCACACAAGAGCCACACACATGAACACCATGATATAAGGTGGAAACCCAATGTGGGTGAAAACCACCTGCTGCAATTCGTCTCTTTCTTCTTTAATGAGAAACTTCTTTTACAATATACTGGTGCAGTCCTTTACCAGTATGCAGGCTACAACCTGCAGAGGGCTACAACCCTCTCTTTCGTTTTCCAACTACTTCTGGAAGGGAGCTACAACTCCCTCAGCTCTTGTACTAGCTGATCCATTTACTAGTACGTAGGTGCTGACCCTACAACCTTCAGGGACCACGTTTCATCAATTTTCAGACTGGATCCAAGAGTACAAAGCAAACATTACCGCAATACAATCATCAACTTATACTTGCATCATAATTCATTAAACAACCCAATACCGAATCACTGAAACCCTGTCATCAAGAACACAGAACCCAAACCAGAATCTAGAACTCTGCAACAACCACCAGAATCAGCAACAACCTGAAATATCAACCCTTATCATGCATACGCTACTTCACTGTACCAAAACCGCGTGTATACGCGCTTTCTCCAAAGGCAACCCGCGTGCAGATCTAGAAATGATTACTTCTGCCTTTGCTGTCAGATCCGACCCTTGCCAAGCGTCCCGAACAGATAACCAGCAATACCAGATCCTCTCACTGCGTCAGACACCCACACACACATCTTTGCCTAGTGATCTTCTCCTTATATAGCCTTAGGCCTTGTTCAATACCAAGAGCCAAAACCATAGAAACACAATACCATCAACTTCAAAACTAGGGATCGACACGCCCGTCGAGACACAATGGTCCGAAACCATAGGCACAACTTCCAAGGACTAACCGCCATGGACCAAAGGTACTTTTCCACATACACGCGCTTTTTCTGAAGCCAACCTGCGTGTACACGCGACTTGGGCTTAACAAACCTGCGTGTATGAACTTCCTTGGTAAGCTGTTCTAGGATCTGTCTTCTGATTAAGTTGCCATTACCTGTACCAACTTCTGAGCATCTGTACCAACCTCTGAGTGAGTTGCCATCAAGGACAACACTTGAAACATAATGCCAACATTTTATGATGTTATAGTCTTCCAATTTGTTTAAGTTTGTTAAAACTTTCCCATTAAATTGAATACATTGATAACATGATAGTATGCCCCAACAAGACTCAATGAAAATTTTGATAGATAATATGGAGGATGAGCTATATACCAAAATCATCTTGGATTTCCCACTAATTTGTTTTATGAAAACCTAAAAAATTGTCTCCCTGTTAAACCCTGACAGAAGTGGGAAAATTTCAAATTGTGTCTTAGAGTGGGAAACCCCCACTATGGAATTTGTCGGTAGTTTGGGAGCATCCAAACTAGAATCCATTAGAGAAGATTGAGGGGACAAAGTTGCCCCCAATGTAGTAGAGAGTGTGTCCTGACTAATGGACATGGCAAGAAAAATAGGGCCATAGGCCGATCAACAAAACAAGAAATAAATCACTTTGGTAACAACTTGAAGCCTCCACACACCATCAAAACATTCCATAGTAATATAGGGAGAGGGATAGTGACACAAGGAGGATACCATATCAAAAGAAATAAGCTAGCATAAAGGAGGACCACAGTAGCTCACTGATGGTTGTATTCCAAAATATCTTGTGAAAGATTCTCTCTCTTATTATTCTTATTAGAAAGTATATGATACTTTTTATTTTATTTTTGCACCAAGGCGTTCTACAACCTAGTACAACCTAGTATAGAGGAGAAGTTTAGAACGTTAGACATTAAATATAAACATTTTTTAAATATCTTCTTTTAATATTTATATGCCCACTCAATTAACATACATTAATTTTGGCTGATGTGCCTTATCCTCATTGTTGTATATCCTATATACAACAAATAAAGGAGCGTTCCCTAATAAATAAAGGAGAGTTCCATCATTTTCCATTGTCGTAGCATTAGCTAGTTGCCCTCAACAAATTCTCAATGATGGTTTCTCCACAACCTTATGATGTTGTTGTTAGATCCAATGTAGAAATTCCCATTGGAAAACATGACATAAATTGAAGACTCATCACAAGAGCTTTCTTATTTCATTACCAAACATGATTATTTATACATGCATGAGTCGGAGAATCAATAGTGATCTCCGCCGACTATCATCTACCAACGACTAGGGAACAACGATCGGAACCATCATGAATAATGTTCTAACACCTCCCCTTCATCACGACCTACATGTTAACTTTCTTGCTAGTCTAAATCTCAGCTAGGCTTACAACAATACATAAAAAAACTTGATAACAAAGCTTTCATTTTTTCCTTGTTGCTAAATTGTCCATACTTATTCATTTGCTGGTGCAATTTCATCTTCACCTTTCTTGCCATAAGATAATGGTGGAGCTTCTCATTTCTTGATTGTGTGCTAAAATTGTTTGTATTCAACATTGTTGCAAGTTTTTGAGACTTATACTTGTCCTTAATGTTTGCAATTTCTTCAAGTTTTATTGCTTCTTCCTGACTGTCAATATATGCACACTTAAAATAAATGTTAGGTTTATATAAAATATCATAAAAACAACCATATTGATTCTTGTGATCCTTCTCTTTTCAGCGAGCTTTCCTTTCTTCATCTTTCTCTGCTATCATAATTGGTTGTTTCATGTCTTCAACCTTTTCAATAAACTCTGTTGCTGCAAACATGTTGTCATGCATTTTATTTGTGTATGGAGGTATGAATCTCTTCTCACCAAATAACAACTCATCAATAAGATGTTTTTCATGCATCAGATTGAACCACTCTTCATGAGATACATAATTATCATCAAATTTGACTTCATACGTCTCTACATCAGAGAGATTTTCTTCGTAAAACTATTCATATTCTACATCAATGGCTTTTCCTTCATCACCACATGTTTCAATGTCAATTACAGACATACATTCAACATCCATCATTGTAGCCTCAATGATGTCATCTTTAGTTTCATAATCAGTTATGAGACTGAAAACATAATCACCACTTTCAAGAAAAATACTTTCATCAACTTCATATTTATCACTCCCTTCCATACTATACTTCATTTCAAGAATATCCCAAAATATTTTTTCATTACATACTTAACCAAACTCATGCAAAATACTAGACAAGATGTTTTCATGCAGAGCTAATATGATGAGAAGAAATTCTACTGCACCTCTAACTTATCATGGTCATTTATCGAATTTTATTGAACAAATTGAAATAAATCTACTAAACCAAGCAGTCCTTCCATTTTTACTGCCCAACGTTTAAAACTTTTACATGAGAAAATTGGCAAAAAATGGCATTAATTGTTTCAGTATTGCACTGATTTCTTCAAATTCATCAAGTTGATTTAGATCTACATTTGGCTGAAACATTTCAAACTCTTATGCAACTATTTCCCTTTCATTACTTCTCTTCACCTGTTTCAATTCTCTATGAGACTGTTTGAGTCTCCTTTGTTGACCCATCTTTCTACTGTAGAAGCAAATCTTCAACAAACAACAAATACCAATAGTCTTAAGTTACATCAACAACAATGTGTTACATAATCAACTTCTCTCATTTACATGATCAGAGATAACACTCAAATATTGAACATCGGATGCTCTCATTATTTCTTTACAGGCACAAAAGAAACACTTGTATTTTCTGGAAAACGATCCAACGCTACACAAACAAATCTGGGTTCCTCATGTTGGGAAAGCACACACACACACATACTCTTTCAACAACCATAAGAGCTAACACTTAGCCATGCCTCAAAGCTTCATGATCTTGTCTGTGAATGTCATTCTAGATTAATTATAAGTTTGCAATAATAAGAAGATGACACTGGCTCATGATAGGTGATAGCTCGGATCCCAGCAGCCACACCAAGATTAAACCACAACACTAGCAATATTTGTTGCTCAAGGCAGCTATCTTTTAAAAAAATCTAACCTCTGAGTCAACACATGAATGCTCCCCCGGCTAAACAATTTTTCATCTCCCAACAATGATTGTGCACTTCTCACAAGTCAAGCATAACCCAACAAACATAATAACAATTTGAGAAATCCATATCTGGCCTCTCATATCTCCAACCAACCAGATGGTGTTATATTCACATGACCCATAAACACAATCTACATTAGAAACTCCTCTGTAGAAAGAGAATAGCATAAAAGAATCTAAGATCGAGATATGCACACTACATAGTTGTTTTTTGTTCTTCCCATGCACATTCCTCTTTGTCGTTGAGAAGACAAGCAATAATATTCACTTTAAATTTGGACACTCCCTTTTTGTCCAACTATACCAATATGTAGGTTGCATAAATATTTAACAACAATAAGACACCTTGTTATCCATGGCAACAATCAAAATATTCTTGAGCAATTGTTTATTCCTGTTACCCACTTGGAAACTGTGCCTGAATAGATTGAGCATGTTATTACTATGTGCCCATGTTGTGTTCATCACCGTGATTATAATTGTTTTGTTTTGATTTTCAACCTTCGCCAATGTTAATTCGAGCTCCACCTTATCACTCGATATTACAGTTCTAATATTATTAAGGAATCTTAACACATACATAATGCCTAGATCTAGCTTGTGGTGGAATTGAACCACAAACAAATTCTTATGGGAGAAAAATCTAATGCATCCATGCTCACTGCACCACGTTGTACTTCAGTCCGTGACTCTCCAGCATCGAACAATTATTCACACCAATCTTCACACCACCAATCCCTCAGCTCTTCACACCACCGAGCCCACAACTCTAGCTTTGAGCTCACAAGCCCCTAGGCTCACCCTTAGCAACCTCACAAAATCTCACAACTCGAGAAATCCTACAATGGACTACAACCTCAAGACTAAGCTCTCACAACTCCTCACACCACAGGCCCCACAGCTTTGGCTATGATACCATGATAGTACTTGAAAACTGATCACAAGATCTTGCTTATTTCATTACCAAACATCATGATTTATACATGCATGAGCAGGAGAATCAATATTGATTTCTATTGACTAAACTTTACCAAATCCCACCAACTATCATATACTCCCGACTAGGCAATAGTTGTAGACGCCATCGTGATTAATGTTTTGACAAAACACCTATATGGCCGTCATTTTCTTGCATTTGTAAGGTAATTTTAAATCAAATAATTGGGTGCAATTCATTTCTCTCCCTCCTCTCCATCTCTAATAAAACTCTACCATCCAACAAATTGTTTCAGTTACTAGAACCTTCATGTAATGAACTGAAAGTTTTACAATTTGGTTAATTACAAAAATAGGAACCAACTCTTCCACATCCCTAGATGTTATATTACCTATTATGAAATGATTAAATTCAGGTCTCGTGACTCGTCAACCATGATAATTACAAATTAACTTAAAATATAGTGTTTGTGGAGCAAATGGCATAAGTCATGAAATCATGGATTTCTAAGAGTCAAGATAGCTTCATGTGTAGGCTCTCTTAGAAACATGTCAATTGAATTCATATCATTCATACACATTCACTTATATATGTTATTCAAGTATGAATATAAATGAAGTATGGTCATATACTTCATCTCTAGATAGGAAGCCTTTTGAAATATTGATAACCTCAACCTCTTAGAATAGATATATAAGGAATAGGGGAAATTATCAGAACCCAATCAACTTAATTAATAATGTCATGTTAATTATAAATTTTACTGATACTATGAACTCAATCCCTTTAGAGACCCAATCAACACATTAAAATGTAATAAACACAAAAATATATAGTTATGAGTATAGGAAAGTCTACAATTGAAAACATGCTCCTAAAGGTTATGTCATGCTCATTAGTGTAACTTGAGGTAACACACTTTTCAAATAACTCAACTATACTAATATTAAATGTCATTTCCCTTCCTAAATAATTTTCCAACAAGATTTAATTTTGTATTATGGGGCCAATTTTGGAGTTAGTGGACCCCATTCGATGCTATTAGGATTTTAGACTAGGAGAAGATGTTTTGATTTTAAATTAAGTTACACATGGAGGCCACCCTCACTAGGGAATTACGCACTCCCTAGTTCGATATGCATGAAGTTGGTTAAGTGGGGCCCATGATGGAGGATGAAATGGAGGGAAACCCCCCCCATGAAAGCTATATAAGGATGGAATCTCTCCTCTTGTTATTCATTGACGAGTCTATATCAATTTCTCTTGGTTGCTCAAGCTACTTAACCGAGTCACTGGTTGTTTAGCACGAGTTCTTAAAGTTAAGAGATCACCCTTTATTCGAGGCACTTCGAGTGCCACCCTAGGAAGCTTTCTTTCATCTCTTCAGTAGGAGATTCACATTGTGATTTCCAGCAGTAGCATTTCCTTCCAGGTGATGCGTATTTCTAGAGGACACAATGAGAGAAGAGGTTGAGTTGTTTGTGGAGTTGAACAGTGGAGTTTTATTGTGAGATTTTTTAGAGGAGAGGATAAGGAGGATTTTCAACCTTTGGGGGAGTTTGGGAGGTAATTGAGCTTCAGGCTTGGTAGTGTGACTTTCGCACCAGCTGGGCCAACACAAAGGTAGTGTTTGGGGAGCTCATTTGGTGAGTAGAGTATCAACCCTTGAGGATGAGCTTTTCTATGGAGGTTGGAGGAGTTATTCAGGGTGAAGTTTGCTTCCTTTCTAGAGCTAGAAGGAAGTGTTGTGGGGATTTCTTGCAAGCCATATTGTTGGAGTTGTTTGGAGGGCATAGGCCATAGAGGAGGCTGAATTTAGGTTGTTGGTTTCAGCCAAACCCTTTTTGGCTTTTCCTCAGTTTTTGCCAAGGATTTTGTGGCTTAAGTTTCATCATTTTCCGAGCATCATAGGTGAGGTTTCTTGCAGCTCCTTTCCAGCCAACATTTGTTGTAACTAGGAGACAACGCAGAGCTTTAGAGGCATAGTTTCTTTCTAGCATTTGGGATTACTTGATCCGGCTCTGGGTGTGACAAAGGACCCTTCCAAGACCTTTTACTTCCATGATGTGTTAAATTGCATTTTTAAAAGAACATAAATGAATACATTTGCATGATGTAAAGAAGAGGAACAGGACAATCATCAACAACATAAAATAACAAGACGTTTATAACGAAGTTCGTCTAGGAGGGACTACATCTCTGGGCCCCGATGTCAAGATGGTGTAGGCCATTGCATTAATTTTTGTCAATAGTGATGATGTACATAAGAGGTGATGTCGCTATCATACAAGGAAAATTCCCTCACGCAGGAGTGGCTCCTAGAGATGTTCTACTACAGGAACTCTCAGTCAAAAAGGACTCCTATTAGTATGACCTAAACTCATGCATGATGATAATGGGCATCCCGCCAACATGGCATAAAGGGATTTCAATGCAAACATACATGGCGACAACATGAGTATCCCATCAACATGACGACAAAGGGATCTCAAATAAAACATGACGAATCATGACAACAAATACATCCCACAAATGATTCCGCATCACATCAAGCAGGAATCATGAAAACATGTAAGAAACAAGATCCCACATCAAACATCAAACAAGGATCTGTGCAGCACAATGCATAGAAAAAAGAAGTACATGAACACATTACATATACCTCACATCCTAAGGCCATATGAAGAAAAGGAAGTCAAATTGCTGAAGTTGGCCGGACCATCCATCTTGCTGCATCGAATCTCATGGAATGACTGCTCGCATGTTGAATGCTGACACCTGCACTCCACCTAGAAAAGTGGCCGAAAAATGAAATGATCAAATGGGAAATCTGAATGCACCATTAGACTTGTGGCGTCGAATAGTGCAAAATCGACTATCAAATTTCTGAATTCTGAGAAAGTGAGAATCGGTTTAAGGAATCTTTTAGATTCCCCCTAGACTCCTCCAAGATTCCCTCCTCTAGGTCCTCTGCAAATCTGCTGCTTAGATCAGGAACTAACTGTACTGTCGAGTTCGTGTCGCTGAGAAGTGTAAGATCGACATAAAATTTGTCCAATTTGGACACTATAAAAATTTCACCCTCCTGAGAATTTTGCTCAATCATGGTTTTGCCTGTGTTCTTCTCAGGTTCATGGTTCCACCCTGCATTAAAAAATTAATTAAAAATTCCTCGGTTTCCGTGCATGCTCCTGGCTCCTCCATTCTTGGGCGTACTGATGAAATGATGGTTTATATAATTTTCGGGCAGAGTTACCAACAAAATCGTTGTGGCACGTTGGAAAATTTGGTGTTTGGTTGGAGAGAGGTCGGGGGATCAAATCTTGACCCTCTCAAATTAGGTGAGCATATAAAATATATTTTGGCATACAATTTTTTTATAACCGCTTAAAATTGGCGCGCTGTTTAATTGTGGCAGAGGTTTGTTTTAAATATTAAATGGGGCGTTGTATTAAATGGTTTGGTTGTGTATATGGTTGGTACGTATGCCACCACATGGGGCTACCCAGTGGGGGCCGGCCCTCGTGGGCCGAGTGAGTTCAATCCCCACCGCCCTCACATTAATGTTTAATGTGTTGGTTTATATATATAACCCATATATATATAATGAGTGTGATGGGGGTGGCGGGGGTCATGGCCTGCCACCACTTTAAATATTTTTTATTTTATTTTTATTTTTATTTTATATAGCCATTTTTTTGAATTTCTGAAATTTGACCGTAGGAGACATTTTAATTAGGCCACAATTTCTCCTGGAAGTTGGCCAGAATCCGGTCACCTGATTTCGGTGAAATTGTGCCTTCCTTAAGCTTGCCAAGTCACTCAGTCAACCCTGAACTTTGACTGCCTCTAACTTTCACATACGAGCTCGGTTTGACAAACTATTTGCATTGTTACGATCTGGACGATGAGATATACACTCTGGTCTTGGTCTAAAAACATTTTGATCACTTTGATTTTCAAGCTTCCATAAGCCCTCTTTGTCATGTGTGTCCCTGGAGCTTCCTGGATCAATCGTCCCCACTGAGGATATTTTGGTCCTCCAAAAGCATAAAAAATAATCTGTAACTTCTATGTACCTTGTATGCATCACAAGTGTCCTGAAAGGTCTCGCTTCCATCTCCTTCACCTTCGTTCTTCGGAGCCTTAAGCAATGAGCCGACACCTGCCACTTCTCCAACTTGTAGTACATTGTTTGTTTTGTAAATTACATGTTTGACTTTCATGACCAACTAATGACCCAAGCATCCCACACTTGCCACGAGTTTATAACACATACTCGGTGGTCAAGTTTACATCAAAATGAAAAAATACCCCAACTACGAAAACAAGGCCACATGTCATTGTTGCCCCAACAAGTGATGGAAAACACATCATCACTGCAACACATGATTTACAAAGATAAGGCCAAACAATATTTTTTCTTTGACAAGTGATGGAAACACGACATCACTTTCATAGTTTATCATGCAACACAAAATAAGACTAGAAATCATTGTTGCTTAGCAAGTGATGGAAACACGTCATCACTTTTACATTTTGAAATGCAACAAATGATTTACAAAAGAACGACCATGACAAGCTAACATATTTAGAAACCATTTTTCACTTATCGATGTGGGCATGTCATCCCCCTGTGGTGGTTTTGCTTGTTGAACAATTGTTTCACCTAGTTCATGCACTAACGCTTTGTCTTTAAGGCACTGCTTTGGATGGAGCCTCCAACAAGTGGCTCTTTGATGACCACTTTTGTTGCAATGACTGCAATACGTCTTCTACCTCCAGTTTTTCTTAACATGTTTCCTCACCTACTGTTGAGAGGGTCTTTCATGCCTCCTCCTTTGGTGTGCTGCTATTATTTTCCAACACTTAGAAAATGTATGGTTATGTAATCCATAAAAGGTACATGTTTTTTGATGCCATGTTTTACGTTCATCATTAAAAACATGATTATAATCGAAATGAACATTCAAAAATCGAAACTAGTTATACCTTTCCTTGTTGTCTCTGGTGTAATTATGGCGATGCAAGCTTGCCTCAATTCTTTCCTTGAAATGGGCATGTCCATGGGATGATGGGGATGTGTTCCCATCATTCTCTTTCCTTGACGATTTTGACGATGTCTTGGAAGAATCTAAAACCTATGACCATCCTGCTTCGGTGTATCCCAAGCCTGAAAATTGATGTTTATGTGCAACCTCAAAAGGTTGAGTTATGCCTTGGTTATTAACACCAAGTTCTTTTTCCTCCTCGTGCCTTGTCCTGGTAAGGAGCCTCATGTTTGTCCCCATAATTTGGATCTCCACATCTCCAACATAAATCATACTATGTGACAATGAAACTGAAAGGAAATCAACATATTTTACCTCTTCTATTGATTTGGAAAGAACTGATGAGGGCTTCTCATCATCTATTGTTGGTGCTTCGCTAGCTATCTTAGCGCATTCCCCAACTTCTTTTCTCACATGCCCAAGTCCTGTTCGACAGGGTAATTCCTCTACTTTGATGGGGTTGACAATTCCTTGGCCATTAATACCCAAGCATTTTCCTTCATTACCCATTTTCTTCAACAGTTTGGAGCCAATTCTTGTGGTATGATTTTTGAAAATAGAGAAATCATCATTAGGACACATACATGAACTTAGAGAATCACTTTTTACCTCACATGGGTCACGCTACATCTTTTCCAAGGCCTTGTGCTTACCTTGCAGCTGTTGTAGAAAACTATGTTTCTCCTCTTTCTCTTCTTATAGATGCATCTTCAATTCAATGTTATATGTTTGAAGACTTTGGATGTTGTGCTTCATTTCTTCCAGGGCCTCTTCCATGGCTTGCAACTGAAGCTGTAATCGCTCCTTTCCCTCTGCCTCTTTCTGTAGAGTTTCATACATTATTTCCACCCTTTCAGAAATTTTGAGCATGGTCTCGTACATCGCTTTTTCATCCTCTGTCACTGCACGTTCCATTGTTCACTCTTGCAATTCACATCCATGCAAAGACCGCTCCAATACCACTTGATTGGGGTCCGGGTGTGACAAAGGACTTTTCCAAGACCTTTTACTTCTGTGATGTGTTAAATTGCATTTTTAAAAGAACATAAATGAATACATATACATGTTGTAAAGAAGAGGAACATGACAATCATCAACAACATAAAATAACAAGAAATTGATAATGGAGTTCGTCTAGGAGGGACTACGTCTTCGGGCCCTGGTGTTAAGATGGTGTAGGCTGCTGCGTTAAGTGTTGTCAATAGTGATGATGTACGTAAGAGGTGATGTCGCTATCATACAAGGAAAATTCCCTCACACAGGAGTGGCTCCAAGAGATGTTCTACTACAAGAACTCTTAGTTAAAAAGGACTCCTATCAGTATGACTTAAACTCATGCATGATGATAATGAGAGTCCTGTCAACATGGCGTAAAAGGGATCTCAATCCAAACATACATGGTGATAACATGAGTATCCCATAAACATGATGACAAACGGATCTCAAATAAAACATGACGAATCATGACAACAAGTACATCCCACAAATGATTCCCATATCAAACATCAAACATCAAACATCAAACAGGGATCTGTGCAGCACAATGCATAGAAAAAAGAAGTACATGAACACACTGCATATACCTCACATCCTGAGGCCATTTAAAGAAAAGGATGTCAAATTGATGAAGTTGGTTGGACCATCCATCTCACTGCGTTGAATCTCATGGAATGACTGCTCGCATGTTGAATACTGACACCTGCACTCCACTTAGAAAAGTGGCCAAAAAATGAAATGACCAAGTGGGAAATCGGAATGCACCATTAGACTTGTGGTGTCGAATAGTGCAAAAATGACTATCAAATTTTTGAATTATGAGAAAGTGAGAATCTGGGGCTTAAGGAATCTTTTAGATTCCCCCTTGATTCCTCAAAGATTCCCTCCTTGGGTCCTCTACAAATTTGTTTCTCAGATCAGGAAGTTGATTGCGTCATCAGGTTCGTGTCGTTGAGAGGTGTATGATCAACCTAAAATTTGTCCAATTTGGACACTACAAAAATTTCACTCTCCTGAGAATTTCACCCAACCATGGTTCCACCTGTGGTTTTCTCATGTTCATGGTTCTACCTTGCATTAGAAAATTAATTAAAAAAGCCTCATTTTCGTGCATGCTCCTGGCTCCTCCGTGCTTGGGCACACTGACAAAATGATCGTTTATATAATTTCTGGGCGGAGTTACCAACAAAGTCATTGTGGCACATTGGTAAATTTGGTGTTTGGTTGGAGAGAGGTCGGGGGATCAAATCCTGACCCTCTCAAATTAGGCAAGCATATAAAATATATTTTGGCATATGATTTTTTATAATTGCTTAAAATTGGCGCGTTGTTTAATTATGGTGAAGGTTTGTTTTAAATATTAAATAGGGCGATGTATTAAATGGTTCGGTTGCATATATGGTTGGTATGTATGCCACCACATGGGGCCGGCCCACGTGGGTTGGGCGGGTTCAATCCCCACTGGCCTCACATTAACGTTTAATGTGTTGGTTTATATCTATAACCCATATATATATAGTGAGTGCGATGGCACTGGTGGGGGTCGTGGCCCGCCATGACTTCAAATATTTTTTTTTGTTCTTTTATTTTATATAGCCATTTTTTTGAATTTCCAAAATTTGATCATAGGAGACATTTTAATGAGGCCACAATTTCACCTGGAAGTTGGCCGGAATCCGCTTGCCGGATTTTGGCAAAATTGTGCCTTCCTTAAGCTTGACAAGTCACGCGGTCAACCCTGAACTTTGACAGCCTCTAAATTTTGCATACGAGCTTGGTTTGACGAACCGTTCACACCATTGCAATCACGACAACGAGATCTATGCTCTAGTCCTAGTTTGAAAACATTCTGATCACTTTTCTTTTTGAGTTTCCATAAGCCCTCTTTGTCCTGTGTGTGTCCTTGGAACCTCGTAGATCATTACTGTTGAAACTTGGGTTTTGTCTATCTTTCCCTTGAGGCAAGCCCAGGTACTCTTTACACACTATTGTACTTTGCTGCATTAATAAATAAAATGGCTCAACTGGTTCCCATTTCTATTGTGTATTGAATATTTGTTGATTGTTTAATTTTTGTTGTGAATAAATAGAATTGGCTTTTGTATGTCACTATTTGTTTAAGTTTGGAACACTACAGTGGTATCAGAGCTTAGATTCTGGCTCAGCCGTGAGGAAACTTTTCTATGAGTGAAGAAGACTGACATAATATCACTTACAGAAGGGAGAGGTACCAGAGCCGGAAAAGGGAATTCGAGATTACTCAAAACATGGAGGATCATGGGAAGAGTACAGTAACAGAAGATATGGGTGAGCTCAAGAGAAAAGAAGAGATGGATTTCGATAGCCTCTTGAAGGCTTTGAGTGTTTTGGCAAAGGGATAGAAGGAGATGCTGGATGAGATCAAAATGTAGAACTGGGAGCGAAGCACTCATCGGGAGTTCGTAGTTGGAGAGGATTTTGGGGCCTCTCAATAGTTCAATCATCTTTCTCCCATTGCGTAAAAACCATCCTCGAGTCATCTGGCTCGACCTACTTTGCCCTCTTTTATACCTTTTGTGCAGGGAGAGACTGGTAGAGGTGAGGATCCACCATTGATGGGGGAGCATTTTTAGAGAGGCTTTGACCTTCAAAGACTATTGCAAGCTCAAGTAGAATAAGATGGGGAAAGGCTATGGTACTCTGAACTATGAGCTACATCATTCTATTGCAAAAATGTATTTCCCTACATATTATGGCACTTCCAAGTGCACAGCATGTGCTCGGGTGGAGAAGTTGGATACATACTTCCAGCTAAATCAAATGACAAAAGTAGAAGTCATCAAGATGGCCACATTGCACCTAGAGGGGGAGGAACATGATTGGTGGTTTCATGGTTTTTCCACTTTGGGGAATGCCTGTGTGACCTCTTATGAGGATTTCACATGGAGAGTAGTAGAGCGCTTTGATCGGAAGGATATAGAGGCTCACTTCAGAGAGTTGACCTAGCTCCGAAGATAGGGCATATAGAGCTTTACATCTTAGATTTTTTTAGGGTCTTAGTTATGGTGCCTAATTTTTCAGATGTGAGGAGAGTATACACATTTGTGGAGGGATTGACAGAGCCATTGCGAGGACTGGTGAAGTCTCGCAAACCATCGACTCTTCTAGAGGTAGTATCTTACACTCAAGATTTGTAGGGGGGGCATCCCTAAGGCTTGAGCCCCATATCCTACACACACTCCCTACCCTTAGAAGGGAAGTGACACTCGAGCACCCACAAAGCAGAGAGAAACCCAAGGGTGTGGTTACTTGGATGACAATACCATGAGAGACCTCAAGAGGAAGAAGTTATGCTTTACATGCAGTGAGCCTTGGGAACCTAGTCATTGGTGCATAGTAGGCAAGGGCCATTACGTCAAGGTCTTCTCAGATAGTGATCAGGAGGATTATGAGGAGTTAGAGTTTCGTGGTAGAGAGGAGCTAGTAGAGAAAGGGCCACAACCACCACCTTAGGGAGGAGCATCCTTTGCACCAGCAGGGGGAGTCCTAGCTTCTTTGTGGAGGATTACCAAATTCTTCACTTTAAGGATCAGAGGTACAGTGCAGGGGCAATGGTTTTCAGTCTTGGTAGATAATGGGGCCACCCACATTTTTATTGATGCTCAGATGGTCGAGAGGAGGGGCATCACCACTACAGAGTTTGAGCAATTTTCATTCTTAATAGCAGGGGACAAGACAATGTAGTGCACTCGATATGTTTCCACTCTGACAGTGACTATGCGGAACTATTCGATGACAAATCACTTTTTCATGGTGGACGTACTAGAAACCAACGTGGTATTGGGTCTCCAATGGTTGTATTCCCTTGGTTTGTTTGGCATCAATTGGAAACAGTTGGTGATGGAGTTTACTAGTCTAGATGGCAAGCTGGTGGTCCTTAGGGGCATGCATTCATACCCCCCTTAGACAGTTTCGACTCACTGGATGGAGGTTGATTTGAGGCATGGAGACATAGAATGGGAAGTAGAGTGGAGGATTTCAGACGATGGGGGAAAGACCACACCACCACACCCAAACATACAGGGAGTACTGGATAAATATCTAGTAGTTTTTGGAGATATACCACCAGGGCAACCACCTGACAGAGGATTTGAGAACACTTAAGATTTGGAGCTTGGTGTAAATGTGGTCATCACCACACCCTATAGGCATCCCAAGGGCTATAAGGATGAGATTGAGAGAGCCAACCATGATTTGTTGGCATTGGGTCACATCAGACTGAGTTTTACTTCATTTGCTTCTTTGGTTCTGCTGGTGCAGAAGGAGGACAAGACTCTTCGCATGTGTATTCATTACAGGGCCCTCAACAAGAAGACGTTGAAGAATAGGCATCCCATCTTACGCATTAATGAGTTGATGGATGAGCTTAGAGGGTCCAAGTACTTGTTTAAGATAGATTTGTAGTCAGCGTATCATCAAATTCGGGTAAGGGATCAAGACATTCTGAAGGCAATATTTAGGTGTCATTATGGGCATTTCAATTTCTTGGTCATGCCTTTTGAGTTGACTAATGCACCGGATACTTTTCATTCATGCATGAACCATGTGTTTCAAGGCCATCTGAGGAGATTTGCACTGGTATTCTTTGATGACATATTGATCTACAGCAGAACATGGGAGGAGCACATGCAACACTTGGAGACAATCTTGTGTATATTGGAGGAGCATGAGTTCTACGCGAAGATTTCTAAGTGCGAGTTTGGATAGACAGAGATGCTTTACTTGGGACACATCATCGATAGAGATGGGGTCAAGGTGAATGAGGAGAATATTTGGGCCATTCGAGATTGGTCAAAGTCTCGAGATGTGACAACATTGAGAGGGTTTTTGGGCATATGTACTTATTATCGGAAGTTCGTAAAGGGCTTCTCATAGTTGGAAGCACCCCTTACTGATCTGATTAAGAAAGGGGCCTTTGCGTGGATAGAGGGGGCTCAGGTAGCATTTGATCACCTAAAGAATTTGATGAGTTGCTTTTCGATTTAGCACACCTATATTTTTCTCAGCCTTTCACATTGGAGTGTGATGCATTGGGTGTAGAAATCGGGGTAGTCTTGTCCCAAGATGGGCACCCCATTTCTTTTGAGAGTAGGAAGCTTCTACCTCACGAGGTGTCGTATTCCATTTAAGACAAGGAAATGTTGGCCATAATGCATGCATTGGCCACATTTAGATAGTATTTTGTGGGGAATCGATTTCGGGTGAAGATGAATCATAACAGTCTTCGCCATTTCATGGGGAAGCAGTGCCTCAATGACAGATAACAGAGATGGGTCAGCAAAGTGCAGGCCTGTGATTTTGATGTTAAGTATGTGCATGGAAAGCACAATGTAGTGGCAGATGCGCTATCTAGGAGACCAGTCAGGCTTTCACTCATGAGCATTTGTCATGACCGGAAGGTCCACTTACTGGTAGAGTACTCCAAGGATCGTCAAGCATGCGATATCTTGGAGGGTGGTTATGCAGATGAATGATACAGGGCGATGGATGAGGTCATTTATTATAAGGGGTACATATTTTTGGTTTCGGGGTCATAGTTGAGGGAGCGCATCCTTCGAGAAGCTCATGATTCTCCTTTGTCTGGGAACTAGGGATTTAGGAAGACATATATGACAGTGAGAGAGTGATTCACTTGGAAGGGCATAAAGGGAGATTTATTGAAGCATGTACAGGAGTGCGAAGCTTGCCAGAGGAATAAGGGAGAGTTGACCCATATAGCATGATTTTTGCAACCTCTTCCCATCCCTAAGTGGAAATGGGAGAGCATCTATATGGACTTCATTACTAGACTTCGCTCAGTGTAAGGGAAGGATTGTATTTTTGTAGTGGTCGACCAGTTGACCAAGTTTACACACTTCTTTGCCATAACGATGCGATCTTTACCTTCACAGGTGGTAGAGTTGTTCTTTAAGGAGGTCTTTTGTCGGTACAGACTCCGTAAGACCATATTCAGTGACAGGCATAGCCAACTCATGGGAGGATTTTGGAAGGATCTCTTCATACTAGTCAGCATTGAGCTCACCCCAAGTGCCATCTATCATTCACAGACCAATGGTCAAACAGAGAGGATGAACAAGTGGTTAGAGGGCTATCTCAGGAATTATGTGATAGGGCAACGAACGGATTGGATTTGATGGTTGCACTTGGGAGAGTATTGTTACAACATCACCCATCATATGTCCATTGGTATGAGTCCTTTTCGTGATTTGTATGGTTATGATGCTTTATCTTTTGCTGATATTGTTTTTGGAGATAGCAAGGCCCCAAAGGCCAAGGATTGGATCCTAGAGAGCCAATATATCCTCAAGGTTCTTAAGGATACTTACAGGTAGCCCAAAACCAACAGAATATGTATGTTGATCAACATCGAGTAGAGAAATATTTGGAAGAGGGTTACTTGGTCTACCTTCAATTGGAGCCATACCGATAGTCCACACTCAAGCAGAAGGGGATCGAAAAGCTACAGTCGAGATTCTTTGGGCCATACAGAGTGAGTAGGAGAGCTGGAGAGGTGGTTTACGAGTTGGAGCTACCACTAGGGAGCAGGATTCATAACATATTTCATGTGTCATGCCTCAAGAGGGTGTTGGGACAACAAGTTACAACAGTCATGGAGTTGCCTCCACTTGATGATGAGGAGAATTTGATCTTAGAGCTAGAAGCTATGCTGGAAACCAAAGAAAGGAAGCTAAAGATCAAGATAATCAGAGAATATTTGGTGCGATGGAAGAATTTATCGGATGAGGATGCCACTTGGGAGGGAGAGCACATTCTGGAGCATCCAACATTGAAATTGCTTGGGGACAAGCAACATTTGGGAGGGGAGGATTGTCATGCCCCTTCCTAAATAATGCTGGGAAAAGATTTATTTTTGTATTATGGGGCCAATTTTGGAGTTAGTGGACCCCATTCAATGTGATTAGGAGTTTAGACTAGGAGAAGATGTTTTGTTTTGAAGTTAAGTTACACATGGGGGCCACCATCACTAGGGAATTACACACTCCTTAGTTCGATATGCATGGAGGGGAGGTAAATTTTGCATGGTGTTGGTTAACTGGGGCCCATGATCGAGGAAAAAATGGAGGGAAATTTCCCCCACGAAAACTATATAAGGAGGGCATCTCTCCTCTTCTTATTCATTGATGAGTGTATATCGATTTTTCTTGGTTGCTCAAGCTGCTTAGTCGAGTCACTGGCTGTTTAGCACAAGTTATTCATGCGAATAGCTCACCTTTTTTTAGGGGGACTTCGAGTGCCACCCTAGGAAGATTTTCTTCATTTCTTGAGGAGGGGATTCACATTGTGATTTCCAGCAGTAGCATTTCCTTCCAGGTGGTGCATATTTCTAGAGGATGCAGTGAGAGAGGAGGTTGAGTTGTGTTTGGAGCTGACTAGTGGAGTTTTGCTGTGAGATTTTCTAGAGGAGAGGGTACGGAGGATTGTCATCCTTTAGGGGAGTTTGGGAGCTCATTGAGCTTCAGGCTTGGCAGTGTGACTTTTTCACCACCTGGGCCAACGTAGAGGTAGTGTTTGGGGATTTCATTTGGTGGGTAGAGTATCAGCCCTTGAGGCTTAGCTTTGCGGTGGAGGTTGGAGGAGTTAATGGGGTGAAGTTTTTTTCCTTTCTAGAGTTGGGAGGAAGACTTTATGGCCATTTCTTGTAGGCGGTATTGCTGGAGCTGTTTGGAGAGTGTAGGCCATAGAGGAGGTCAAATTTGGGTGGTTGGTTTCAGGCCAAACCATTTCTATGTATTTTCTGGGTTTTTCCACAGATTTTTTGTTTGAAGTTTCTTGCAGCTCCTTTCCAGCAAGTAGCTGCTGTAACTGGGAGACAGCGCAGAGCTTTAGAGGAGCAGTTGCTTTTTAGAATTTTGGATCACTGTCGACACCTAGGTTCTGTCTAGCTTGCCCTTGAGGCAAGCATAGGTGCTCTTTCTACACTATTGTACATTGCTCCATTAATAAATAAAATGACTCAGTTGGCTCCCATTTCTGTTGTGTATTGAATATTTGCTGATCATTTAATTTTTTCTGTCTCTGCATAAATCAAATTGGCTTTTGTATATAACTATTTGTTTAAGTTTGGAACATTACATTAAATCACAATTCTAAATTTTTTAGACCTTACATCTCTCTCTCCATGCAAACTTCACATGGTTAAAAGTCTAGAAATTTAAAAACATACAAAATATTTATTATTTTATATGTTTTATTATTGTTTGTTTATTCGCTAATTAATTATTTTATTACAATATATTATATTCATAACCATCTCTGTTATAAGCATTATTAGGTTATATCTGTCTTAACTTTGTATTAATCTTAACTTCGAATCTACAAAATCTCGAGAGACATCAAATCCCTTGACATGCAAACTTGTTTTAAAGTGAAAAGAAATTTGATCGTTGTTGAAACTTAGATGCACGTAGGATGGTTAACTGTGAATTTTTTTTGGACATTTAATATTTTATTGTATACAACATTAAAATATTTCCTTTTAACATTTTATTTCTATATATAAATATATACGATGTTAATATGAACATAAATTAGTTAACATAGATCTTGGAATAGTTTATTTAAATTCTATGTTGAAATATTTTTGTAAAGTATAAGGATTGAACATTATAGTTACACTTTACTTTTAATTATTTTATTTATTTCTAAAGTTGATATGAAATTATATTACATCATGTGGTTATCAAAATAGTTTATTTATGTGTGAGTGAGTGAAATATTTAATTTACTACATTAGATTGTAATATCAACAACAAATGGAGTGCCCATAGTGAGGTTGATATTACTAATGTTTTATAATGCTTTTAATTAAAACTTACTAAACATGTATATTTATTTTTAGTTTTTATTAGAGCTGGATTTGCATTTTTGTTTTCATAATTATTTATTTTTTTAGTTTTAAGAGGGACATGTATCAAGTCCACCTTGCGCAGAAACATAATCACATATTGCCCTCATACTGGGCAGTAGAATTTCCCTATCGGCACAAAAAGCAAAATTACATTCTACACATGCCTATAACTATTGTTGTTTCAAAATTCATGAGAAATTCCTGATCTCCGTATTATAGTTGAACTATCCTTACATATATCCAAGTATTGTTTACAGAATTTACACATATATTCCTATATCAATATCATCAAAATACAAAAATGATCTCAAAGTTTAATAGATTCATTGAAGACGAAAACTATATCTTAGTAATCCCCAAGGGTTAAGAAGATATTCTTGCTCTTGGATTTCTTCAAATCTTCTACAAGAGTACCTTTATTAAGTCAAGCTTTTGAGAGTGAGTCAATCTATGAGTTGCTATGCCTTTAGACATGATAAAAGTAATCTATTTAAAGAGAGTGATCTAATGATAGATATTTTCATAAAATGGAAGAAGTGTGTAGTTATGAGTGCAAAAAGTTCATTTCATCTAGTTTATTACCACCTATGACTCCCCATATATATGCAATGATGTTCTCTGATGATTAAATGGTGACAGTAAAATAATTTTTAAACAAAATAGACCTACGTAGTTGTTTGATGTTGGTATTGTGTTTGCACAAGGAGAGAGTGAGAGAGAATGTGGAAGAACTAGAATGCCTCTAGCTCCTACAATCAAGGGGGAACATTGTGTTGGTCCATTGAAAAATTCCCATGAGGAATCCATTTGAATTTCTATTTCATATTCAAGAGATAGTTGTACAAATTAATTTTGGTAGTGAATTTTTAATTGCTAAGGTATGGTAAGAAATCTTTTTGGGTGATGGCCCTTTGTCTCAAAAAATTGCTTGGTTCCTTTCAAGGTATATTCCCCATGCTAGTATTAGAGGAAGATATTGATGTTGAAGTTTATGTGGTGCTATTACCGAATTGTTAAGTTAATCATCTATGGAAGGACCTCCTTAAATATATATATACAATAGAAATACCCTTTTTGTAGGTTGTCCCATGTGGGAGCTTTGTTTCAAAGTAATATCCACATGAAGAGTCTCTTTTTTAGAGGGGATTTTATTTCCAAAGTCTCTTCCCCAACCATGGAGGCTCACTTGGATATTCCCCTTGCGTAAGAGATAAGACCCCATATTTTTTTGAGTATTCTCCATTACTACTTGAGTCTCAAATTAGAAAATATTCTCTAATGGAAAAGGTGACATGTGAGAGTTTTAAGGCTTTTATGCAATGCTCCTATGTTGTCGCATGTTCAACTCGATTCATTTCCATGGTTGTAAGCCAATTTTGTTGATTGCTTACATAAATATAGACTAAAATTCTGTTAAGGTTATAATATCATTCTTTGATTATTCAATGGACCATCACCCTAGGGAGTATATGGCTTTGTAGAAAACTTATCCATGGTTCCATCTCCAATATGATTTGAGTTCCATTCTGACCTTTCCATCTTAGGATCTAAGAAATTAGAGGGAATTCTTTACCACAACTTTACATATTATGGATCCATTTGATATATGTTTATGTGTGGCACTGATCTAATCAAATGTTGAAATAGGATACATGCATTTTTTAAGAGTGACCTGAGCCCGTGATCTAGTTCCTTGAATGAGTTTCCAGATCCATTTTCTAGTAATCGATTTTGAGAATCATTGATGATTTTTTAACTTCCATTCTCATGATTATTGAGGGGCAATGGAGTTCAAGGCTACGAGGGAAAAATTTGTATTCCCCTATTCTATGTCCCATAGGAAGTAGATCTACAATTGTTTGATTTTACGCAATATTCTTACAAGTATCCATGGAAGAGAAATTGATTTAGATGGTACAGATTATATAAATGATTTATATAGGACCAATATTCTAAACCTTGAAATCCATTTGTTCCACCAAATATTGATTTTTTCTTCCACTTTTTCTAGTATCCTCTACCAATTATATTTAGTGTAGTAGTTGATCTTTACTGTAAAACCTAGATATTTTTAAGTCCATCATTAATATCTAAACCTTGTGTGGACAATAAATTATCCACATATAGTTCCTCCCTGATAGAGATCCTCCATTCAATTGATGATTTTGTGAGATTTATGACCATATTAGTGGCTTAAGAGAACGAGTCCAAAATGGATTTCAGAGAGTGTAGGTAGCCAAAGGTCCCATCCGAAAATATTGAGATACCATTGACAAAGAGTTAATGGGTAAAAGTGAACTATTTGGTGATATACATTCCTTTGTAGCAACCTTTTTGTTTTTCATTTGTAGTGAGCCTTCATATCCCTTCTACTATGGGTAAAAATAGGAGTGGGGATAAAGGGCACCCATGTCAAAGGCCCCTTTCCATGTTAAAAAGGGGGAAGTTGCCCCATTTATCAAGAAGGAAAGTGATGTAGGGGAAAATGTAACTAGGTTTGGTCTCTATAATTTCTATAGTACTTATAATATTGTATATTTTATGTAAATATCAAAAGAAGAAAAATAAATAATTTTTTTCAAACATGGGCTTCATGCTCAAATTATTTGGGAATTTGGGTCAAACATGTTATTCATGCTTCTAGGGTTTATTGAGTCAAAATAATATTTATCACAAGTCAAAATATTGTATTGGAGTCAAGTCCCATTTTGAGTTTGAAAATAAAGTGGAAAAATAAATTAATTTGAGTCAAAAATATCATTTTTGTACCAACAAGGCCGAGTCAGTGCTAGAAGGGGTAATTGAAACTCTTGGATGTATATAAACAAGGATAGATCAACCTCATTTGATGCACCACTCAAGAAAGTTTGATCTCTAAGACAAGAAGAGAGAAATTCGAGAGAAGGAGGAGCTAGGAAGCAAGAGAGAGAAAGAAGAAAGAAGATTGAAGTTTCTTCCCTAAAATATGCCCTAAATCTCTCACACGTGCAAAAATTTGAATTTGTTGCAGGGACCAAAGTTGCATGTCCTAAATTTTGAAGTTGGGGAATGAAATTTTGAAGCTAGAACTTTTTTTAAGGTTTTGAATCGAGTTGACTTTGACTTGCTAGAAGATCTTGGGAGGAGGGCTAACTTGCGTATTGTTGGAGGTATTTGGTCTTGTTTTTTGGGCCTTGTATTTCTCATTTGATCTGATTCTATAAGAAGAGAAAATTTTTCTGGGTTTTCCCCATTGAGGGGTTTTTCCATTTTCTATTTGTAATATTCATTTTTTTATGGTATTGGTAATTGTTTGATGAACATAACATAATAAATTAATAAGGAGACAACATAACCTCATAAGGAAATATCAAGTAAAGATAAATCATCTTAAATGATGCCCCTAGCGATTTCTCAACATGGTATAAGAGCTAAGGTGAAGGAGAAGGCAACTTGAAGATCACTATTGTTGGCATAAGGATAAGACATTAATCAAAGATACTTTGAAGGACACCATTTGTAGGAGAAGGAAACTAGGGAAGACATAAGGAAGGATATAAGGAAGGGAACTGAGAAGGACATAGGGAAGGGTACAAGGAAGAAGACTCAAAAGGTTCATCTTGAAGGAAGGTTACTGCTCCTCCAGTGAAGGCTCTTGTTCACACATCATCATCTTGAAGAAGAACATTGATCTCTCTCTTGGAAGAAGGAATCATATAAGGAAGCAGGAAGAATCTTGTTAACATCCTCTACACTCTTTAAAGCAACTTGAAGTCACCATTGTTAGAGACATCCTAGAAGTCATCATTCTAGGGAATCTTTGAAGTCTCTTGGAAGTCTTGGGAACCTCAAGATATTTTGAGATATCTTAATTAACATAGACACTCTTATATCAAGAAAGTATTACACTACTCTATGGCTCAATATTCAAATCAAATGAATTCATTTTTTAAGGAAGGAAATAGGCTTGATGGGTTTACAAACTTTCAAGCATGGAAGACAAAAAGTAAATTTGATACCTGTAGAAAATGTCTTCATGGACTATGTTTAAGGAAAATTTATAGAACCAAAGAAGGATAAGACTCAAGAATTGGAAAATCACATGAAAGGAGAAGTGAGGGCTCGAAGGATTTTCATGGAATCCATTAAGGATCATCTTATTCCTTTTGTGCAAGATTTGGGCACATCTAAAGAAATATACAACAAGCTAGTGAAATTATATTCAGTGACCACTATAGGTCAGAAGATATCTCTAAGGAATAAGCTATATAAGACAAGGTTATCAAAGGAAGAATATTTTACCTCATATCTCTTAAATGTTTCACAATTAAAGGATGAGTTATAAGGGATTGGAGAATATGTCGCTGATTCTGAACTAATAACTTGTGTACTCAATGAATTACCTCCTAAATGGAGCAATTTTGTGACAAGAATTTATTCATGAAAGGACACTTCGAACTTTGATGAGATGTGGTATTTGTGTATGATAGAAGAGACAAGATTGAAGGAAAATGATGACACCAAACCAAATGAAAAGTATCAAGATTTTGCCGCAAAATTAAAGAATAAGAAAGGGAAGTTTGGAAATTTTTAACCCCATCAAATGAACAACAATCAACCATGAATAAATCTAGATATGTTCATGGTGAAATGCTTTGGATGAAATGAATATTGACATTTTAAGAAAGATTGCCACAAAGACCTGAAAAAAAGAAGAACAATAAGAGGAAGGAAAGAAGTGCAGCACATACAACTAAATAAAATGAATAAACCAGAAAGAAGCCAAAGAATGAAGACACCAAGGATATATACTATGTAAGGACTCTCCCACTATGAGGTCTGGTTATAGTATGTTTTCCTTTCCATTAGAACATGGAAGTTATGGTAGCATGTACAATAGAAGAAGTTTGGTTTTTGAAGCATGGCATCATGGAAATAAGCATAAAGCATTGGAAGTACTAGAGTTTACATAGTTAGTTTCATCTCATTGGTAGGTGTCATTAAAAAAATATAGAATATTTTGGACCATCCATCACTCCACCATTTATGCATTTACATTTTGGCATTCACATCATTATAGAAGAAATCAACTAACTAGAAAGGATCACAAGGATCCTTGATAGTGACTATGAAGGTTCTTAATTATGTGAAATAATATTTGTAACATGACAAATGTATATATCTACTAAGATTATGGAATCAAAGAAGCTTGCAGAAATGAAGATAATCGAGTTGCGGGATGAAGATATAATAGAGTACTTCTCATCTTAGAGATGGAATCTCATATTTAAAATCATTATATACATCATCCTCAGGAAGATATGTAACTTAGTTAAAAGAAGAATACTAGATGGAAATCATAAAGGAATAGGTACATATATTTTAAAAGCTTCTCTTTAGGGAGTTAAATTCATGTCTTCAAGTAATATTGTAGGAAGAGCTTGTTGCAAAAATATGCTTGGGGACTCAAGCATGATATGTTTTGGATAATATTAGACATAACTTTTTTTTTCAATTGCTCGACAAAAATAAGCGTGATGAATATAAAATCACTCTTCCATATGATTATCCGATATATAGAAATATGATGGATGGACAAAACACATGTTGATATCGATCAACATCCACTTTGGTCTATTGAAGAATGAAAGATGGAAAACTTCAAAGGAAGTTTCCTAAACTATGATATATACGATCTCGAATCTTTTTAGTTCTATCCACATTGATCGATACTTGAAAGGAAGAAAACACGAAGAATAATTCTAGTATAAAGAAGGAACATACAAAGGGATGTTGATCTCAAAGGAAGCTAGTAGAAGAACATGACATCTTAAAAGCTATCATGAATAGGTAACTCCAATTTTGATAATTTGGTATTGATTATTCATTTGAGATATGACTTGTCTACTTGAGAGGACATATTGCAAAAGTATAGATTGGAAAGGTAACAATTGAAGGTTATATATCTACAACTATTTCGTTTAAGCTCAATTCTAATCACATGCCCTGAGTGGAAAACATTGATTTTTGTCTTAGAAGTATTGATGGTATAAATGAAAACTCCATAAAGATAAGAAAGTTATCAAGTCACAAGATAACATGTTGGTCATTTTTTATCCGATGATGTTCACTTTCCCAATGGACAGAGGGAGCAATGACTAACTCTATATTGATTGGTTTGGCAAGATACTATTAACGATGAAGATAATGGTTGATGGAAAGTGATGTAAAAGGCTAATGGAATGAACCTTTTTATGAAGGAATATCAAAGAAGGAATTTGGCTCCCTCAACATCCAAGAAGGTTGAAGCTCAGATACGATATGATTATGAGAAAGAGGAGGCCTTACAACTACTATTATGATCTCCATGGAAGAACAAGTAGTTGATGAATGAAACAAATAATGAAGAATATGTTTATGAAGAAGTCTCCATGATTAAGAGGGAGAAAGAAATATCCTTCATATTGGATAATGAGTAAGGAACTCCTCCTTGATTGAGAAGAATTGATGGTAGACACTAAATGGTCCATAGGTGTCATGCACTAATCTAGGACCAATCATGGTACATCTAGTGTATCACACTGGGATGGAGAATGAAGGATTTGATAAGAATATTGGGATTAATACTCCTTGATGATTGGACATCCAAGATAGGAAGTAGTCCTATGGACCAACACTCTTTGAGGATCTAACATGGTATCCAAGAAAAGAGTGTTCAAAGAGGACTGATATTATTTAAGGATTGAGAATCCAAGATAAGAATAAGTCTTAGAATGACATACCTTGCGACCATATGGATGCGGTATGTTCCTTGAGAGGTTGAGGTGTCCATATGCGTGTGCTTCCTAGCATTATGCTATAATCTTGTCAATATTTCAAGCTTCTTAGTCAAAAGGCATTACCATGTTGTTATTTGATAATGTTGTTCATGATGTTGATTCTTAAAAAATGGCTTAGCAATTCGGCTCTTCTTAGGAGAACATTTCAATTTGAGAGTATCCTTGTACCTACTATGGGATTATGAATACCTCCCTAGTTAACAGGGAGTGCTCGAAAATGTAACTAAGTTAGGTATTAATAATTTGTATTGTACTTATATTATTGTATATTTCATGTAAAGATCATAAGAATAAAGAGAAATATTAATTTTCAAACATGAGTTTCATGTTCAATTTATTTGGTCGTCTAGGTCAAGCATGTTCTTCATACTTCTAGGGTTTATTGAGTCAAAATAATATTTGTCACAAGTCAAAATATTTTATTGGAGTCAAGTCCCATTTGGAATTTAAAAAGAAAGTGGAAAAAGAAATTTATTTGAGTCAAAAATGTCATTTTTGTACCAACAAGACCAAGTCGGCTTTGCCTCATCAAATCAACCATTCAAGGGGTAATTTGTCCTCCTCGATGTGTATAAATAGAGTGAGCTCGACTGCATTTGATGCACCACTCAAGCAAGTTTGATCTCCAAGAAAAGAAGAATGAAATTCAAGAGAAGGAGTTGGGAAGAAAGAGAGAGAAAAAAGAACTAAAATCAAAGTTTCTACCCTAAATCTATTACATGTCTGAAATTATGAAGCTACTGTAGGGGCAGAATTTGCAAGTCTAAAATTTTGAAACTGGAGACTGAAATTCTAAAGTTAGGGGTCTTTTGAAGCTGGAGATTGTTTTGAAGGTTTTGACTTGAGCTGACTTTGACTTTCGAGAAGAGCTTGGGAGGAGGGATAACTTGTGTCTTGTTGGAGGTCTTGGTCTTGTTGTTTAGGTCTTGGGTTTCTCATTTTATTTGATTCTATAAGAAGAGAATAATATTTTTGGTTTTTCCCTTCAAGTGGTTTTGTTGTTGTGGCTATTTTGGCATAACCACTAGGAGCTATTTCCCCATAGTCCTATCCATTCTAGGACTACTAGATCACATATATTATTCCAATGAAAACAACAATCCAATTCCAATCCAAAACACAATCAAATCTATAGATCCACAAGTAAACACCCAAATCTAGAGTTTAGTTCATGTGAATACCTAGCCTTCTCAGACTGTAGGTTTTAACCTTGTATAAAAATTACCCACATACGAATTCTAAAAACAGAAAATAAACAATGGCAAGAAGATAAAACATAAAAAAAATATACACAAAGTTCTTCCCTTGGATCCCAAAACCAGGACTACCAGATTGATTTTTCATTATGTTCATTTCAATGTTACAATATATGTGTGTGTGTGTGTGTGTGTGTGTGTGTAAGCATTCATAAACACCAATCCATTAACCTTATATTAGAACATAACCGTAGTTCCCTTGACCAGATCTACAAAATATCATGGGAAGAAAACCATGATGCCAAAAACGATGTGCAAAACCCATGCAAAAAACATAGGTAGGTCCGAACATCTAATATAGGGTCAAAACAAAATTCTTCGGGCACTGCCCTAGACCCTGTAACCCCCCTGCTATGCACGATGCAATGAACATGAGCAACTAATGCCCCCCCACGCGTGCGACTAGTCGTGGAAATAATATATCAACACCCAACATTCTCCCACTTGTTTTATTTTCCACATAGGGGGTCACAAGAGAGTTTAGTCATTAGTGAAACTCTGCAACACCCATTTTTTCTCTACACCAAGAAAAATTCTCAGTGCTCAGAGACTTCGTTAATGCATCTACAACATTATTCAAAGTGTCAACCTTTACCAACAACGCATTTTTCTCCTCAACCATATCCCTTACAAAGTGATACTAAACATCAATGTGCTTTGTCTTTGAATGATAAGCAGGGTTCTTTGCCAAGAAAATTGCAGTTTACTTTTCACAGTCTATCCTTATAGCTAGTTGTACTAACCCCGTACTTGAACACAATCTCTGCAACAAACTACTTCCTTGCTTGTATGAGTGGCTACAGTGTATTTTTCCTATGTAGTTGAAAGTGCCACTACAGACTATCTCTTGCTCATCCAACTGGCTACACCTCCAAATAGCTTAAACACATACCCACTTGTAGATCTTCTTCAATCCAGATCTCCAACCCCGTCCACATCAACAAAGCCAAGGATATCCAAAATTTTTTCCATTCTTGGTCTTCCTTAGTAGCACAAACCATAATCACTAGTGTTGTGCAAATACCCAAAACCCTGCTTCACTGTTGTCCAATGCTCCTTCCCTGGTTATGAAAAAACTTGCACAATACTCCCATTCCATGTGCAATGTATGGTCTAGTATAGGCCATTTCATACATCAGGCTACCGACTGCACTTGCATATGGAATATGGGACATGTCCTCTTCCTCTTCTTGTGTCTTGGGCCATTGTTTAGGAGATAACTTTACACCTACATGAATAGGAACCTTCTTTGGCTTACTATCCCGCATATTAAACCTCTACACTATTTTCTTGACATAATTCCTCTAGTTTATACAAAGCTTCCTCTTTTCCCAATCTTGTTTAATTTCTATGCCCAAAAATTATTTTGCAACACCAAAATCCTTCATGTCGAATTTAGAGGATAATTGGGTCTTCAAATCCGAGATAATTTCTTTTTTAATTCCAATCAACAACATATCATCCACATACAAGACCAAATAAATAACATGGTCACCAATTAATTTAAAATACACAGAGTGATCTGATTTTCTTCTAGCGAAGCCAAGTCCCCATATATATGTATCAAATTTCTGATACAACATCCTTGGTGACCGTTTTAACCCACACAAAGACTTTTTTAACATGCATACAAGTTCTTTCTTACCCTTCACTACAAATCCTTCACATTTCTTCATGTAGATCTCTTCTTCCATATCCTCATGAAGAAATGTTGTCTTCACATCCATCTGTTCTACCTCAAAATCAAAAGAAACAACAACAGATAAAATTAATCTAATAGAAGCTACCTTGGCAAGAGAATAAAAATCACCAAAATCAATTAAGTACTGGCACTTGTGAATAACCTTTTTCTACCAACCGAGATATTTATTTTTCCACCTTGCCTTATGCATTCATCTTCTTCTTAAATACCCATTTGTGTCCAATGGGTTTCCTTCCATCTGAAAATTCCACTAGATCCCAAGATTCATTTTTGTCTAAAGATGTCATTTCATCAACCATGGCCTCTTTCCAGAGTTTTTCATCCTCTGAATCTACTACCTCCTTGACAGTTCTAGGATCATCATTATTAATATATAAAGAAAAATTTGAATAGAAAGAAGATGGAATATATTTTTCTAGTTGCCTCCTTTCTCGAACTGATCTTCTCACAGATGGAGTTTGTGGCTCTTCATCTTCTGATTCATGTTTTACTATAGAGTCTGATTCTTCCTCCTTTAGCTCAAACCCTATCTTCTCAGGTTCCTTTGGTAGGACTTCATGTTTAACAACATATTTCACCTCTCTAAACACCACATCTCAACTATACACAACCTTCCTTGTTTTTTGGTTCCAAAGCTTAAAACCTTTTAAACCATCCTTATACCCAATAAAGACACACCTTTCATATTTACTATCCAACTTGGTTCTTTTCTCCTTTGGAACATGTACATATGCATCACAACCAAATACCCTCAGATGTGAAAGAGAGGGTTTCTTACCAGTCCATACCTCATGTGAAATCTTATCCTCCAATCCTGATGAGGGTGATCTATTAACCAGATAACATGCAGTCTCCACTGCCTCTGCCCAGAATTCTTGTCCTAACCAGACACCATTGAGCATGCTTCTCGTGTTTTCCATCAATGTATTTTTCATTCATTCTAAAAATTTGTCTTCCCGAGGTTTGTATGGAGTATTCTTCTTCCATGCTATACCCCACTTCTTACAAAACTCTTCAAATTCCTTCTTGCAAAACTCTCCACCATTATCTATCCTCAACACCTTTTATCCTCTTCTCTGTTTGGCTTTCCACCAGATGTTTAAATTCTTTAAACCTATCAAAGACTTGATATTTCTTCCTAAGGAAATATATCCATGTATTCCTTGAGAATTAATCTATAAATTATACATAATACACATACTTTCCCACTGATGGAACCGACACGGGTTAAAACACATCATAGTGCACAAGCTCTAATATCCCTTTCACCCTCTTAGCACCAAAGGGGAAACTCACATGATTCTGCTTCCTATATACACAATGTTCACATAAATCAAAATCTATAGAGTAATTAGACATATCTTCTACCATATCATTACCATGAAGTATTCGAAGGCTCTTCTCTCCAGTATGTCCAAGCCTTTGATGCCATAACATGGTCTTTTCTCCAGAGACCCCCAGATTTTGTGCTCCACTTTGAGCAACCACAAAATTTTTGCACCCATCAATAACAATGCTACCCAGAAGCTTGTATAGAGCTCCAATCCGAACTCCCTAAATCAATACCAGTGCTCCTTGAACCATCTTGTAGGTATCTTTCTCGAACACTATTTTGACACCTACATCATCCACATTTCTTATAGAAATAATATTTCTAGCTAATGCAGGAATATGCAGAACACCTGAAAGTGTTCTAAACCTTCCACCTTGCACCTCAGCTTGAATTTTCAATGTCTAATGATTCTAGCTTTCCTGTCATCCCCTAAGAATACATCACCACTGTCATATTTCTCAAACTAATAGAACAACTCCCTATGGGGAGTGAAGTGAAAGGATGCACCTAAGTCAATCAACCATGCCTCATGATCTACTTGTGTACTTGAAGAAGAAGTGAAGTACACATCCCCACCTTCATCTGAGGTGGTTTTCGACTCTGCGGAAAGATAATCATCAGATCCCTTTCCTTTCTCACGCGCTTTAGATCTATAGTCCTTTTTGAAGTGCCCTTACTTTTCACATTTCCTACACACCTTTACAGGTTTTCCTAGAGATTTAGATCTCCCTATAGATTTAGATTTCTCACTCGAGGACTTATTTTTCGTTTTTTTTTTTGGGACATTCCTCGT